>WOVY01015984.1:0-550000 GCA_013436015.1 Rhipicephalus annulatus | reverse complement strand
GCCCTTGAGCCAATAAATTATATCGGCTTTATGACGAAATGCAAAGTCAACGTTTGAGTCATTGCCCTTTTTTGCGTACCGGAACCTGTGCCGGAAAGCCTCTGGTGACAACTTGTAACGTCTCAAGAGCAGTTCCTTAACCGCGTCAAAGCACTCAAACGCTTCCTTCGACAAGCACTTTATAACGTCGGACACATCACCGGGAAGTAGAGCTAACAAGTTCTGCGCCTAAAGAGGCATCCCCAAACCATTTCACTCACAGACGTGTTCGAACCTGACCAGATATTTCGCCAAGTTCGCGCCGACTACGAGCGGGGCAGTTTGTCCCGAATTCTCTGACCGCTGACCTGAACTGTCGCAGAAGTTACGCTAGGCGCCTGGGAATACTGTAAAATTGCCATTTCCATTCTTTTCAACTCAAGGCACTCCTGTCTCTCGGCCTCCTCACGCTCGTGACGTTCGCGCCTTTCTGCTTTTTTACGATTGCGAACTTCTCACCATTCAGCCACATCACGGCGCGCTTTAATATCTGCCCAAGCCTCATCGGCTTCCTTAGCTGTCATTCCTTCATCCTTTATGATTTCAAGGATCGCTTGCTTTCGTTTCGCACGGCCCAAAGTAAGGTCATGTTTCTCACACATTTCGATGAGTTCCTTCACTGTAAGTTTCTCCATCGTTTACACTAGTCTCTTGCTGTTTGCTCTGTTAATAATCTATTTGCCGTACCCACTATACGTCTACTCACAAGACGCGCAAGCAATTTTTAACACTGCCGTGTTTACACCCTCCGGATTAACTTTGGTTTCAAGTCACTCCAACTTGGGTCGAAACAACCAAAACTCACTCACTAATGCTTCACACAGCCCTTTTTTAAAATACTATAGTCTGTGCTAGAGTAGTCTGGTGAACTGAAGAGAAAACATCAGGCACTCACCAATGTGGCTGACGCCGGCCAGTCTCGCAGCGGCAGTCCATTGTTACGAGGCGCGACGTCAACATGGTCCCGAAGGCGCCACTGGTACGAAACTCGCCGCTGCCAAGGTTGGCAGGCAGGCCTACAGCGAAAGAGCTCGAAAAGTCCTATTGCCGTGTCTGTGACGCATACGCCGGCTGCTTGTCGATGCGCTGCTTGGCTTTTTTTATAGGCCGTTGGTTATCCATTACGTCGCCAACGTCAAATCGGGACCCGCCGCTGGGGGCGTCATGATCCTACAGTCCTCCTGGCTGGCGTCATGATCCTCCAAGTGATATGCACGATAGTGGAGGTACCAGTGCGTAACGGGAACCTGCAAAGAGCGGTTGTTAGTGCAAACCAAGAGATATGGCGGATAAGTCGAGAGAAAGACTTTGAGGTGGTGGAAATAAACAAAGAGGTGCATAGGTGGGGTGGTTTTCAACGAGACAGAATTCACTTCGATGGGCGGCTAGGTCATGACGTGGGTTGGCAACTTGCAGGATGCGCAATAGCTTTTTTGGGGAGCACGGAAGCCGTTTGGGGTGCAGGATAGCTAGTAACAAGGAAAAAACCAGGGAGACTTCTTGACAGGTGGTATGGACAGATACGATTCCAAAGTGGAACCAGTATGTAAGATAGGTAGAGTCCGGGGCTCAAATACACGTAGCCACGAGGGCCGAGCCAATTCAGACATAGAATATGTTAACATGCACGGTGGCCGGAACTTACTGAATTGGGAAGAGTTAGATGAACAGCAAAGGCAGGAGAGGCCGGTGGTATACGGTTTTGTAGAAACACATCTTAGGGACATGAAACAACCTCCTAACAAACCGGACTACGCGGAAGAATATTGTAATAGAGCAGAAGGCAGCAGAAAGGGGGTGCTAATTGGGCATTCAATCATAAAGCACAGACTGGCAAAGGGTCAAGCAGGAGTGCAAGGAACATATATGGCTAAAAGCGAAAGTGGCAGGGCAAATGACACTCCTTGGCTTAGTGTACTTGTGAATGGCAGCAAAGGGCAGAGAGGAAAACCAGGCAATGGTAGAGTGTATATCAAAGAACATTGAGGAATTAGGAAGAGAGTGTGAGATCAACATACTAGGAGATGTGAATGCGCACATAGAAGATATAGATGGGTATACTGACGCAACCGGCAAAATGATGATGAATGTATGTGAAAGGCATGATTTGATCATTTGCAACAGCACCGAGAAGTGTGAAGGGCAAGTAACATGAGAGGTTGGAAGGCTGCAGTCGACGATAGATTACGCACTGATGTCGCATAGGATGTATGATAGGCTCAGGGGAATGCACATAGATGAATGTAGCTCCAGAAGTTTCGATAGTGATCACAAACATATCAAGCTAAGTTTTGGAAGAGCACTGAAAGTGGAAAGGAGATAAGATGAGCAACTAGTATAAATGTTTACTCAGAAAGGCAAATAGAAATAGCTATAAAACAAACTGACAGAGTAATCATGGAGTATAATAAAGCAGTGTGGACATACACGAATTTAATTAGACTGTTTGAGCTAGAGCTTGCTAAGACGCTGACAAGTCACTCCGGAAAAGAAGACACAAACCCAAAAGTTGGTGGGATGAGGAAGTTAAGAGAGCCATAGCAAAACGTCAGGAAGCCTCTAGGGAACACAGACATGCTAAGCAGCGGGGTGAACTGACAGATCATTTCGAAAGAAAATGGGAAACCTTTCTAAGCTGTGGAAGGGATGAATCACTTCTGATCAATGAAAAGATTAGAAGAAAGGGAGCTCAGTGGCTGGCAGAAGTACATAAAAAAGATAGAAAGGCAGCTGCGAAATTTCGGAACCATCTAAGCTCCCTAAGAAATGAGACGAGCCTAGAGCAGAGGTTTAGAACTACAGCCCAAGGTGCTAAGCTAGAAGGGGACGAAGCTATTGAGTATATAAGAACAAGTGTGGCAGAAAATTTTCAAGTGCTTTATGCACCACGTTAGACAAGGATGAATCAAGTGGTGCAATGGCTCTATTTTCACAACGAGAGCGGGAAAGGGTTGAGAAAAGGGTTCCTAGTAGTACATCAACAGGCCCAGATGGCATTCCAATTATGCTGATAAAGATTCGGGTCCGAAGTCTAAGCAGGCTTTGAGAGAGGGAGTGAATAAACTAGTAATCGATGGCGACGTTGCCGATAGATGGAAACTTAGCAAGATGAGCATGATCTATAAAGGAAAGGAGGACAAAGCTGACATAAACAACTACCGTCCTATAACAGTGACATCAGTGGTCTACAGGCTTGCGATGCAGATTATAAAGGAAAGACTGCAGGCATGGGTAGAGGATGAGGGGGTGCTGGGGGAACTGCAGAATGAATTTCGGAAACACAGGAGGTTGGAATACAATCAGTTCCCACTGACGCAGTGCATCGAAATAGCAGAAAAAAAACACAGGCCCCTGTGGCTACCATTTTGGGATATCAAGGGAGCATACGATAGCGTTGTTCAAGAGGACTTGTGGGGAATACATGACACACTAGGTGTGGAAGATGGAATCACTAATCTTTTGTAGGATATCGATAAAAATAACAAGGCAGTTATAAAGTGAGAAAAGGAAATATACAATCCCACAGAGGTAAAACGGGGGCTTAGGCATTCGAGTAAATTCACATGCGTGCAATAACGCTGCCATTTGTTTTCCGTTCATGGAGAAGTTCGAGATGATTAATGGGCTTTTTAACACGAAAGTGTTTTGTGCCGAGGTCCACCACAGCTCCGCTGACGTATTTTTGCCATGCATATGATGTTGTAAAATGTACAATTATAAACTGCAAAGAAAAAAAAACCGAAAAGGAAAAGTTCTTTGACGGGGCTTCGTACAAGGGACCCCTTACTTTACAGCGCGCGGCTCCAACCACTACATCAAGCAACACACACTATTGAAACGTGCTAACGGCAACAATTTATATACACCATATACCTATTAGCAGTCCTTAGAGGTCTGAAAGATCAGCGCGTTGTCGTCATCTATAGCGCGATGGTACGATGCATCTCGTGCTGGGTGCAGTTATTGTATATGCCAACTTTAAGTAGCAGAGTTGCGCATAGCTTTACGATGCACCGGTCACGCTGTAGCGTGGTCCAGAATGACGTCAAATGGTCAAATCCGCGCGGCGAAGCCAACATTACGTGTATGACGGCACGGCGCCCACGTGTTCTGTGCCCGCCAGGGTTGCAGAGGTGCGCATACCTTTTCCACGCACCGCCACCGCTCATGACAACAACAACGAAGTGCGTGTGTGTCTAAAACGACCGCTAACGTATTCGTTTTATTATTAACCATACTTGAAGCCTGCAAAAACAGCACGTGGTTTAAGTTTTTGACTTTCGCTGGCACTGAGCAGTGCAGTGGGCATTCATCCCACGAATGTAAGGAGACATTACGCGGAAAGAAACATTCTGCTTATAACTTTCTACCCACTTTCCAGAGAAACCGCTGCAAGGCTAGACACTTCACGTTGTATACGCTTTTTATTGCGACACAAAACAGGAAAGCAATGAAGGACGGTAGACAGTCTCTTTAAAGAAAGATGCTTGCTTGCTTCTTCTCATCCGAACGAGATCAGCGCGTACACCAGCATGGCTCCACAAGATCAGACTTTTCGCGATGCCAATGTGAACGAATTGCAAGGAAAGTGGTGATACACAGCAGTATTAGCTTAAGTGTCCTGAGCTTATGAAGTAACTGCAATATTTATTTGAGGAACAGCCACATTTAGGCTCGCCACGCGACAGCGTAACTGATATTGTGCATCCACGTGGGCACTGATCTTCAGGAAGCAGTAGTCGCGAATTCTCTTGAAATTTCTGAATGCTACAAGCCTCGCACGTGACTTTTAATGAGTGACAATAATGTTGGGGTATGGTGCAGTGAGATACAGGTATACACTGGCAAAATGCTGCATTTGGGCTAGCACCACAGCCATTGGCTAATGCAGGGCTACGTTGCACTACGTATAATTTTTCAAAGTCTGCCCATGCTTACGTGAAAAAAAATAAACAAAAGGACATTAGTTACCAGTAGCGAATTTTAAACTAGGTGGTGCTATTGCCTGCAAGGTTTGTAAAGCTAGATGCCACGCTAGATCCGCGGGCCACCTACAACATCCTCATCGTAATTCTGAATAATGATGATGATCAATCGCTTGGAGATCACACATACAAATTACGGCAACCTTATACAGCTTCGCATTCAAAACATGATAGAAATAATACAATCTTTCTACTGTAGCATACGAGTATTTTATGCTTTATTTGTCATATAGCTTAATGCAATCCGAAATACGAACGCCGAAACATGGCGTATGAATGGTGAAAAGAAGGTAGCAACACATTCTTTGCTACCAAAAGGCACACTTTTCCTGTGGATTCATGGGTGTTTTGGCAGCGCACCCGAAAGCACTGGAGAATTCCTTCATGTTCATCAGTGGTACAATGCAACTGAAGCGATGTGTTTCGTAGAGTGGAACTTCTGCGTTGTCTTCTGCACACATTTTCGCGCAGTAGTTGAAGAAGAAAAGCTGCTGCCCTGTCATCTCCAGGCCTGCGAGATATTGGTCCCTGTATCCGCGCTCCAGATTATGGAAAGCGTCATACGCCGTCTTCGTGCCGACGAGATTGGCCAGGTTCTCATTGTCCACTTCTTCACTTAGGTTTCTTTTTTGGGCACTTAAGGACAGCTGAAAATAAACGCCAGTATATAGGATACGCAGTATACACGTGCTCTTATTCTAAACACTTTTAAGGTTAAAATAGGTCCGTAAATAGTACCTTTGCAGACCAGAGAGCTAAATTATGAATATCTTTATTTTACCGCACTGCTTTTGTTTTTCGTACTTCCTGTTCACATGTACTTGATGTGCATAAGAACATGATGCCCGTTGGGCCACGCCTATACACATTACGGTTGGGCAATGAGACTGGTGTTTAACGAATGTCCACTGCAATATATTCTCATAAATTCAATGCGCGGTACAGCCAAGTGAACTTGTATTACATATACGCCTTTGTACATTTTTGGAAAGTTTACAATCAAGCATATTACATACACAAGAACAATAGTGTTCATTTAGTTGGACAATTAGCTAGCTTTATCCAGTGAAAAACATCACTGATGTTGAAAGTATACGGTATGCTCAAGCTGTGCGAAACTCGGTGCACAATTTATTGTTTCTTGCTTTATGAATGGCTCAGTTTTCATGGAATGTGGAGGCTTCATATATCATAAATGTCATCCACAAGACAACTTCACAAAAATAACCATGTTATGTCCACGCTACGTTTCTTATATGCATTCTTCGCGTACATATTCTGCTTAGTCATTCATCACAATTCCATTCACACTTCTACAAGAGGAACCACAGCTGTTTTTTTTTCTTGCAATCCAACCGCCGCCTCCAAGGAACTGCTCATACCAGCGTACACGCTTGAATGCTTCATCGCTGAACCTACCTCAAGTCAGCGAACAACGTGTCATCACTGAAAGCAAACTCATGGCCCAAAATCTCGCGAGATATGGTTTACGGCACTTTGTTTATTGAACCTATTTTCATTTAACAATTTCTATCTTGCCCTTCTCATGACTATAATTTTTTTCCTTCCCAGAAAGCTGTACGAAAGCGGGATCATTGGTTTCCCAGTTACCGACATCAACTCGTAAGAAGCTCAACAGTTGCCATATTGACAGCTTCATGCGCTAACGACATTCTAGAGGATAAATGGAAGCCTTATACTGAAAAGCAGTGATAATAGATGGTATGTTCAAGCTGTGCGAAAGTGGGTGCACAATTTATTGTTTCTTGCTTTATGAATGGCTCAGTATTCAGGAAATCTGCAGGCTTCATATTTCTTGGACAACGCAGGTTTGGCTCCTGCTCACGGCAAGTTATCTTTGCACCCACTTTTATTTCTTCACATTTACAATGAAATTGGGTCTAATAACTTCCCCTATACATTCCTTGGCACTATTGGCTTTTAGATCTCATTATTTTGTGTCAAAACACGGAAAAACGAGCCCTTAAGTATACCCTTTTTTTCTTCATTCATTACGAGGGTCACGTAATGGCAGATCTGATGCCATTAGGTTGTATACGAGAGACTATTGGTCAGCTGCCAGCTCGTAATAAGTTCATGTGCCACGTGGCGCCAAACAGGCTCATAAAGAGTGTGCACTTGCCGCCATGGCTACAGGTGCTGCTGACTGACACTCCTACGCTTAAATTCACATATAAACCCAATAAAGTGGCTGGGGGGATAGCCACCGGGGTAGCTGAGTGGTAGATTATCGAAGGCGTTATTCCAAGGTAGCAGGTTTGCTTTATGCTCACGGCAAGTGATCTTTTCATCCACTTTTCTGTCTTTACATTGGCATTACGATTTGGTCTAATAGCTTTCCCTATACATTCCTTGGGATTATTTACTGTTAGATCTCTATAATATTGTGTCAAAACACGGAACAATGAGCCCTTAAGTATACACTTATTTTTTTTGCGCACGACCCATATATATATATATATATATATATATATATATATATATTTATTTATTTATATATTTATTTATTTATTTATATATTACAATTGCGTCTATTCATTCCTTGGCATTATTTTCTGTTAGATATCATTATTATTGTGTCAAAACACAGAATATGAGTCTAAGTATACTTTTCTTTCTCTTGCGCACCACCCACACACACACACACACATACATACATATATATATATATATATATATATATATATATGAGTGTGTGTGTGTGTGTGTGTGTGTGTCACAGAAAAAAGCACTTCAATTGTAGGCGCGTGTGCTCAGGTTTGTGTGCGCGTTAAAAACCCCTGGTCGTCAAAATTTCCAGAGCCCTCGACTACGGTGTCTCTCATAATCATGTGGTGGTTTTGTGACATTACACTCCACATATCAATCAATCAAAAGAAAGCACTTCAAATTGCAAAAGAGTTCGGTCTACTTACAAGAGAGTTGCGAGATTTGCGCAAGCACAGCGCCCTTTTCGTGTATTCTTTCATGACTTCATCCTTTTCGTTTGGTACATAGCCGTCGAGAGACTGTATTCCTAAAGGGTCTAATGCGCCCATCATTGCGTGCCCAATCATCTGAAAAACGAATAAAAACACATGGTTCACCGTTCGTCATTTGAATCGGTATAAGAGAAATCAAGAACTAGTCCTTAGATTAATGCTTACTGTGCGTTAATTGCTGTCTGGCAGCTATCACCTTTTAGAAGGGCCTCATTCGCGTTCATACGTGGTGGTAAATTTCCATCTTTTCGCATATAGTTCTTCATAAATTTAAAACGAACCCTTGTGGTGGCGGTCCTAGTAAACTATGAGAGCGCAATTACAGAGAACAGGCTGACACCCACAAGAGCGTCGCTGATAGGGCGTAGAAATTGGGCCATTGACCGTATCTAGTACACTCTGCTTGGGTCGCCATCCACGGCATGGTGATGAGTTTTTCAACATCACGGCCTAACTAGCTGCGACGTGTTTCCCCTGTAGATGGGCCCCAATTTTTTCTCAGGGTGAGTGCGGTACACAGCTTTACAGCCAGGCGAGACAGACGCGCCAGAATAGTTGTGTTTTTATGCACGAATACCACGAGCGAGCTGACGCTAGGGCTGCTCGTTGTGTGGTAAGGTGATGGCAAATCGCGGTTCTCCTGTGGTAAATTTGCCGAATGGGATGTATGCATAGTGACGATGCCTTACAGGAGCTGAGCGTAGAAGCCGTGGTCTCTATATTCACTGTATGGCTTCTACTGGGCGATGTGACTCCCTCTGCGAAGTGCTCTGTGAGAAGAAAGTGTGAGATTTAAAAAGCACCTTTTGATAGCCGCCAAAGTACTTATGTCCAAATCAAGACTCGCAGCTTTTGGCTTGGCCTCTCCACTTCAATCTCAAGTACGTCGCTTTCTGGGCGTCAAGCCAGCACTGAAAACGTACTACGTCTAATCCTGCGGGGCCATTGCAACCACTGCCATTCCAGTCCATTACCTTCAAATTCGTGCGCATAGAAATATCGGACCCCTTCCGCTTACGCCCACCGCTCACTGTTGCTGTGGTGGACCACGTTACTTGCTAGGCGCAGATGGAAACTCTTCCACCTGGTACTACATCTGAAGTCCCAGATTTTTTTCTGCGCGCCAATTATTTACGCCATGTCGCCTCGCGTTTGCTTCTTAGCGATTGTGGTAAGACATTTTTTTCACAAGTCTGTGCTGAAGTCCTCAAGGTCTCTAACCGCGTCCGAAAACCACATCAGCGTGTCATCCGAAAAGTAGTGGTTTGTCAAAGCGTTTTCACCGAACTTTGTCCGACATGATCACGATGTACGTTCAACCCGATTTCAAAAGGTGGGACACTATAATTGCTTTTGGCAAGTTCGCATATGATACTGCTATAAAACGTAGCACGAACCGCAGCCCGTTTTTCCTCCTGCATGGCCATGCGCCGATTGTAGAGGCGAAGCTCCTTATGGCGTGGCTTGTGCGTCCCTCGTAGTACGTAACCACTAGTGGCACATACCCGAAAAAGGTATAACATTTGACCTCCAAGGTGGTGCCGGTGAGAGATTTCTTCTGTGCGTTGTTTAACAATAAAAAATAGTGCTCAATGTACATGCCAATGGCTGCTAATAGGAAATGAGAGACATGAGCGTCCGGCTTTTAGTCAACGTGCACGCTGCGATCCCAATTAGCAGCCATTGGCATGTACATTGAGCACTATCGGACAAGAAAGGGTTGCTACATTATACTCGCTGGGTGTAACCTCCTTAGTTTTAGAAAGGTTTAGCGAGCGTTGAGCCGCAGGGCCATGAATACAATGAACTAGTATAAACCATGAATGAATTCGAGGTGGTTAAAGAGGGGAAGCAGATACGAAGCGCAAGCCGTAAGAAATTAAAAGCTGAATTCTCCTGTCTCTCATTTCACATTAGCAGGCACTGGCATGTACATTGAGCACTACCTGACAGGAAAAGGTTGCTACGTTATACTCGCTGGGTGTAACCTCTTTGGTTTTAGAAAGGTTTAGCGAGCATTGGGCTGCAGTGCCATGAAAACAGTGAACTAGTATATACCATGAACTCAAGGTGGTCGAAGGTGGGAAGTAGACCCGAAGCGCAAGCCGTCAGAAAGTGTGCGTGTGCCACCTTTCGTTTAGTCCTTGGAATGCCCACTGAATTGCGGTGCTTCTATATGAGGAATGTATGATAAAAAGATGCGAGATGGTGGGTCTTGGAGTGTTGAATAGATGGACGAACGGACACACAGACAGATGCATGGATGGACGCATGAAAGGACGCAAGGGCGGATGCATGAACGAACGCAGGCACGGGCGCACGAACAGACGCATGGACGGTCACACAGACGGACGCATGGACGGACGATTGCTTCGCCCCACTCTCCATCATTCACTCCGTGGATATGCTGCCATTTTTTTTTGTTCTGCACACCACCTTTTCGCCCACATTCTCTGCTCCTTCTTTACCCCTCGCCGAAGAGTTCGCTGCTGGCGTCGCCCGCTGACTTGAAATCACCCGCACCAACCCCGCTACCACTCAGGGTAAGAGGAAAGCCGATATTTTTGTTAAACGTCGAGCTCGCCTACGCTCAGGGGACGAAGTCCTGCTGTGGACATTGGTTCATACACCTGGAGACTGCTCGAAATGCTTTGATATCTCGGTCAATACACTATGCTGGAACGATCATCCCACGTCAACTATTGCAAAGCTCCTGTCACGGGGCTTCTTTTTGTCGCCGCAGCACCGATATCGCTCACGTCTCTCGACTAAAACGATATATTCAGTGTCCCCACCCTCTCTAACCTACTGCCCTCTTTCCCAAAAGGGGGGGTGGCGCACAGTTTGAGGGCTGACTATGCACATCATCTCTCTCTCTCTCTCTCTCTCTCTCTCTCTATATATATATATATATATATATATATATATATATATATATATATATATATATATACTCTGATCATCTCTGAACTCTGATCATCTATTTCATCTATATATATATATATATATATATATATATATATATATATATATATATATATATATATATATATATTTATATATGTATAGTTATTTATGCTCGTTTTGCTCGTTTTTCTATGTTTTCGAGCATCGAACGCGTTATTGGAATATCGCAGGTTCAGTTTTTGCTCACGCCAAGTTATCTTTTCCACTTGTCGTTTTTCACATTTACCATTTAAATTACAGTTGGTCTTTTAACTTCCCCATATATATATATATATATATATATATATATATATATATATATATATATATATATATATATATATATATATATATATAGTTTTTTTCATTAATAATGATGCTCATACTTATACACTGTGCAGGAAAGCAGCTGGTGATCGATCTCATGACTACCTCTGTAAGTGGATTAGTTTGATTTCGCGCACAACACATCATACGAGCGAACACATGCCTTTGTTACGCGTCTGATGTGCAAGGACCATGCCAAGCAATAAATTGAATGCACTTTGCACTGATAGACAGTCCAGTAACATGAAATTAGTCTGATATATACCCAAACTCGAGAACTTCAAATGAATGTGATAATTCCTCCTATATTGTGCTATAACTGTTTAGCATTGACATTTATACTTCTTGTCCCTTTAGCAGGAATTGATCATCGTTGACGTTGCGTTTTATTAGAGTTAATAAGGTAAAAAAAAGGTTGTTTAACACTTCATCGCGTGTGCGCAGAAACCTGCTACACTTTTTCCGAAATTACGTTGGTGCAATCTGCAGAAATGAATTCAATATATTTCTTAACACGCATCCTTAGTGGTGTTTTCGGCATTTATATATTAGCATTTTTAAACGTATGCGATATACCTGTGCAATACCCCAATGTCGTAGAAACGATAACCAATATATCATTTGAAGAAAAAAGGGAAATAATGATACTGCTTAGTAAAAGACGGCGTGCGTACCGTTCCAAGACCACCATAGTTCAATCCATCTACCCCGTACGGATACATGAATGGGCGAAGCATTGAAGCTGCCGGTACAGCGACAGCGTTTATGGCATACGCATAGAATGGGATGCGACGAGTTTCTTCGAACAGTGGGGTCGTCGTGTCCATCCACATGTACTGAGCAGAGAGACCCAGAATCTTTAGCCACGTAGGGAACAGTAGGTCTAGGTCGAGTGGTACATCCGGGAATCGTTCTGGGTTAGAGGAAAGACAACTTATTCAGAGTTATCATTCTGAGTCGGATGATCAACAAACACAAAGTATGTTATGAGTCAGATGAGGGAATCAGCAAAATAGTTTACGGATAGCGAACAAGAAAACCGTGGGGGTTCTCTAACGTGAACTGATTTTTTTTTAATTGAAGTGATCATTATTTTTCACTCGCAGTGTGGACATCTGACCAGAGAGGGTCTTGTTGATGATGTAGGAAAGAAGGATGAACTTAAGCGCTCGTTTTCTTTGTTGAAAACAATATAATTGGTAACTGACAGACAATTATCAGTTACCATTTGTTAACGATTACTTTTGAGAAGAGTGAATTTTACCGACTGATCAAAAAGCGAATAGAACGCCCTTTTAAAATTATTACGTTCGTGATGTCTATTGTTGAGAGATGGGATGACAAAGAGGTGAAATTCCAGAAAGGGCATACAACATTGTGATTCGATTAGGATTCGTTGATGCCCACGTGCCACCTCCCGAGTGTAGACACCTCCTGACTAACTTCATTCCACCTTCATTTCGCCAGGAGTCATACTGGTTCTAAGTTTTAAGGAGAATTCAACTGGCCAACGTTAATGGTTTCACAAGCGTGCTAAGGCAGAAATTGGTGGATTACTTCTGTGATCATAATCACAGGCTGCTCTGCAGCGCTGGTTTGTATGCGAAGGTGCAACGGATGTTTTGCTTTTCTCATAACAGCAAACGAAAGCAACAATAGGAGGCGCAAGTGAAGCTCGACCACTGAGATGTGACAGTCGGCACTAGAAAATGCTTGGTCCATTAAAAGTTATGGGACGTCCTGATTCAGGCGGAACATGACGCGGTTTTGTCGCTGTGGCGCCCCGCCCCCGCTAACGTGCTTGAGGGACGGTCGGTGCTTGGAAGCAGGCTCGCGCTAGGACTCAGGTAGACCGCGGTGACTATACCTCTATACTTGGCTAAAATACACCTTCTTTCTGTTTGTCTTTCATACATTGTCTTACAATCTCTCTATCTTTTTTGTACTTTCGCCCATACAAATGCAATCACATGGCGCCCATAAATGCGTCTGCAGCTATTATGCCTTAATAGGCGCGTACTGGCGCTCGTCTTCAGACCATGGATAGCTGGGTGGGAGTCACTTCTCAAAACTTTATTGCGTTTGAAGTATTATAATTCTATCAAAGAGGCGAGTACGCTAGGTGGCTACCCTCTTTCCCTTTCGCAAGTTCAGTGAATCGAGGATTCACACCAAAGTTATTTGAAATAGGTGGTTTTATCAAGCCTCCAAAACAGTTGCTTGCTACGAGCTTGGCTCTTCATTCCGCCATTCCGCAACCCCTTAACCCTTGCCGCCCCAAATGTTGTCTGTGGAATATAAGGTTAGTTGTTAACATGAACATATGACTGTATGATTCTGATCGCTCGTTGGGAGGATGCTTTCAACGAATTCATGCACTAAGTAAATGTTTGCAGCAATCTTCGCGCTAAGGAAGCCACGAAGTAACATTTTATGCTTATTTACTTTTGTCAGAACTGAATTTGAGCGAGAAAAGAGCTGGAAACTGAACTGAATATTTTAAATAAACCCTGAGAACAAAAAAACAGCATTTTCTTTCGTTATTTCTCGAAACCCAAAGATAGCACAATACACAATCGCTAGGAAACGCACACAGAGAGAAGGTATAAATGCTTACATTGGCCTTGCACTTCGTTGCCGGTTTTCGGGGGCTCTGCAGGACTACTGCAGAGCCATCAATATATTCAAACACCTGTATGAATATAATGCTACCAATAAAGGTTGACCAGAAGAGCCAGACCAAAGAACAATACGGGCCTCATTTGGCACCCCATTAGGTGCACAGAAGCAGCGACTGCCTCTCGCCCCCTGTGCGCTCTGCCCCCCGAACGCATGCCTATGTACGTACTACATAAGAGACATGAATACTGACTGTAATATGCTTCGACGAAGTCGGAATTTAAGCGCTGCCCAGGACTTCCCACGTAGGATACCATGTCATTGATCTTCTTTACTGCAGCTTGCCGAAAGTCATTGCTTAGCCAGGATGAAGATTGCAGAGCCATAAGATAGGCTTCGCGGATTGCTTTCACCATCTTGTTTGCATCTGCTAGCATGTGCGGTGGAATCTCTGTCCAAAAAGAGATCATATAAGCACGCTGTTTTGAGTGAATCATTATTGATTGACACATAATTTGTATTAATACAAAGGCAAGTTCCCTTTCCTGTTTTCTCTTGCGCTAAATTGATTTTAAAGCGAAATATCAAGAAATTCATTGCAACTCTGGAATTACCAGACACACTTCACGCTCGCTTCCACTCAACATATGCATACCTCACCAACACACGGGGTAGCGTCCGACAATATGAGCATAGAACTTATACTAGGAAGAAAGAAGAAAGACTACGTAAAACCAAGTCTATGCGGTGTCATGACACAAATGCCACTTGACTCATCAGTCCATCAACAACATTATTGTGACTGATGCACCTGTAATAAATAAAAAGGCTGGAGGAGGCATCTTCTGTCCTTCTCTTGATTGGTCTTTTTCAGTTCGATTACCAGACTATACTCCTATGTTCATGGCTGAATCATGCGCTATAGTTCTAGCACTTCGTAAACTTCCTAATCAGAAGCACTCATAATTACTGATTCTTTCTTAGTGTATACTGCGCTCTCTGCAGCAAAAATGTAACATTATTAAGTATGATTAGTAGTTTATTACCAGAAAATTTGACGAAATTCCCCTTGGTATGGGTACCTGGCTGCTGCGAGATGTATCTAAACGAGATGGCAGACACTCTATCGAAAGCATCTCTAAGTAGACCTCTCTTTCCTATTTTACCTGCTTTCGTTTACGTAACAGCACTCAGATATAGAAATGCTTGTTTGCACAAGAAAATAGAAAAATTATCAGTAGATAAAGTCAGGGACCTCGTACATCTAAAATTTTGCTGGAAGAAACAGTTGCGAGTATCTAGGCAGTAAGAAATTACAATCACCAGATTGCGCTGCAGCATCCCCCACCTTAATTATTACAGAAAGAAAGCTGGACTCACAGAATCTCCATTATTTCTTTTTTTTTCAAGGAAATAGAAACAATAACCATTCTTTTCTATTCTGTCAACGATATTCTTAGTAAACAAAAACACATCTTGTCGACTCAATTGAGAAGCTAGGTTCAGAAATAAAGGTGGCAGTAAATGTATCCTTTGGAGAGATTACGTCAGATTACAACCGCAGGGAGGTTTGCTCTGCTGTGCGTGCGAACATAAAAGAAACAGAAAGATTAACCTTGTTAGTCTATTGATCCCAGTATTTCTTGTTCCTAGACTGCCTGATTGCCTGACCGCTAGAGCGTGTAGCATTCTTACATATTTACGATTTGTTTTGTGTCTTACTAAAACTCCCTTGGATGATGTGATATACAAAACCAACTAACCCATATATCCTGCCTTCCGGCTCTTGGCTGATCCCCTTCTGTGGGCGAGCGCCACAAACGTAAGAGGATCATCATCATCATCATCATCATCATCATCATCATCATCATCATCATCATCATCATCATCATCATCATCATCATCATCATCATCTATCTTCTTCTTCTTCTTCTTCTTCTTCTTCTTCTTCTTCTTCTTCTTCTTCAACAACAACAACAACAAAATCATCTGCTACTCTTGCTTTAAATTATTGTGAGCTGATTGATCAGTAAGTAGTGTGCGCAGGCTATTCAACTTTAATGTGTTTTTCGCAGCGGTCAATCACCATACGCACCCAATATTTATTTGTCATATAACAGAAACATTTGCAATGTTATCGAAAAAGGTATGCAGAACTAATGACTCTCTTCACAAAATTTAGTAAGCAGCCGGGCCAAGTGCACCGTTTACATTCGGTAACTAACAAAGCTCGAAACAATAAAACAACCCTGAAAATGTAGACATTATGTTTGATTGGTCCATGTAGAAGGTTTACTGCCGTTAGCAGTTCTTACTGTTGACTTTCAAGCTGCGAAATAAAAAAATCATCATATTTCGCAAGTACAAACGTTGAGGTCATAAACTTAGAGGCAAACTAATAAAGAAGAGGGACAGTTAAGTTCTAATGCGACAGGGAAATACAGGAGTTCCTTTTGAAGTTGTGCAGACAGCTCAGTGGATCATGGAGTAAGCAGGTGTATTATTCATCGTATTTTTTAATAAAGGGCCGAACGACGAATCTTCACACCGCCAATTTTCTTGAGCGCAACAGAAAGCTATCCTGACTGAGTGTCTAATCACGGAATGATTACGTGGCTGTGATGGTATGGCTGTCACTGTTGAGAAGGCGCCGATGCAGCGTCCAAAACGCGCAGGAACGCGCTGGAACAAGAGCAGTAATCATATCTTGAAGATATTTCCTGGGGGCGCCCGCGCGAGACGAGGTAACGAATGAAAAAAAAAAAACAGTCCGCGTTCAGCTGGACAGAGGACGCCAGAAGCTATAGGGAGAAGATGCGGTGGCATCGTCAGGCGTGTGAGTTCGAAAGTAGGTTACAAATCGCAGCATTGTCTGAGGAGCATGACCAATCGTCCACGCCCGATGGACCTCGCCATGACACGTGTTACGGTGCTGGCGGCCAGCGAACACAGACCCTGTGATATTCTGCATGGCCCCTCTCGAGTTGAAGATCGCCAGCACCACTTCTACCGCTTCTTCGAGATTTAACGCTCGAACGCGGCTGCCATGTGAACTCGTTTGTAATGACGCCGTATATATTAGCTACATTGTGCTTGGTGTGCTTTAGTATTCGTACATTTTGGTTCTTTTGTGTCACATGATATGTTCTCATGCTGCGCCAGTTGCGTCGTCTCCCTTGCTGCCCTAACCCTTTAGTGCCGGTTGTCGCGAATTCGCGACACACCGAAACACTCCAAGCCACCACGAAGCGTGTGGTGTGTGCAACACCGGTGGTCACGTATTCGCAGCGAATGTAGCTTTCAGCAGGAGACAAGTAGCGCCAGTGTTTTGTAACAGTTGCCGGAGAGCGTATGTGCAACCACTCTCACTTTTGTTTCTTCTTTAACTGAGTTACGTAATATTAATCTCATAGAGATTGAAATTACGTAACTCCCGTTTCCCGTAATTCCCGGGTTGCACGCATAGGATACGTTGCACACATAGTATGTTAATTGTTTTGAAAAATGACTTTTCTTGCACAATCCTCGCTTTTGTGGCTATTTCACGAATTCCTGACGTCCAGAATTCGTGTCAGTCAGTTGTGACAGCCGGTATGACAAGCTTGCTTTTACAATTATCCACATTACGGAGAGAAAGCGACAGCTAAACTTTATGCATTTCTGGCAGATTGCTAGGCTGGGCACCCACTTAGGTGATAACGGAGAGACCATGCCACACGGCAGCTTCCTTAGTCTGCTGGATTGTCCAGAGTTGTTTTTCCAGGCCCGAAATGAGCAGCGCAGTGCGCCAATGCTCCCGAAGGTATTCATTGAAGGCCGCGACCCCAGAATTTTCTATTGATGCTGGAAATTTGCGTAGGTTATGGTAAAGAGTGAATCTAGTCACACAAACACCTCTTCACTTTCTAAAAAGAAAGGGCTAGGCACATATGCTCACCACCGAAAGATGAAAAGAACGACAACTGCCTGGGTAACATGGAAGACGGTGATATCAATCCCGATTCTATAATAAAAACAAAATTACACCACCTACTGCTAAAGAGAACATGAGTAGCATGTGGAGCAGCGCATTGCTACATTTGACAGACACTTTGCCCGATGTGAAGGCGTGCTTACAACTGGAGAACACCATGAATTCCCTGTAGTGTTTGTGTCTCTTGCTTGTACCGAACTCTTGTGAGAGCACGCCACGTGGATTGAATGCCATGCCACTCGGGAAAACGTGGGTTCATAGCGCGTCTTCAGATTCTCGTTCCCTTACGCAATCACTTGACAGCTGAGAGAGTGTGAGGAGGAGAGGCCACAGCCTCCTACACAGCCACTTACGCAGGCCCAAATGCGCTAGCGCGTGAGCGCATTCTGCCAGTGATTGGACCAGCTGTTGCACATGAGCGGTGAGGGTGGTCACGCCGCACACTAGATTGAACTCTGCCACATGAAGCTTCGCATCTAAAAGCGTGAGCCACTTGATCGAGCAGTGAGGATGAAGACAAGAATGTGTTATACCAACCAAGTGCCTCTTCAGAATATGCAGTGGGAAATGCAGAGTTGGAAAACCTACGCCTGTGGCTTCCGCCAAGTTCCCGTGGCATCGAGCATGATTATGGCGATTTCGCAGATCTTTTTCGCGTTTGTCTCATTCCGCTAAAGAGCACCATGTTTAGGTTGTTGAAAACAGTGATGCAAGAAACACATGGATAGTATCTCGTCTTTATTTGTCACGTTCATTTGCTTCTTTTTGTGCGTGACATAAAAGACCACAAAGCGAGTTTCGCACTTCAGTGATACGGCTCTATCTAGTTCACCGAATACTGCAATACGACGCCTCTGGCCACCTAAGAGGAGAATGCCCTCAATTTTACCGAGAAGCAAACACGTAGGCCCTAGAAGACACCACCAAACTTTGTCATAGTGATAGATGCTGACGTTTCTGTGTGGCGTCACCACCCGCACATTGTTTTTGAGCGTCTTTTCATTCACCAAATATTCTCTGGTGGCTAGCGCGGTGATTCGGGTATGGTGATGGGTGTGTTGCTAGTGCGAGAAAAATGTGTCTTAACTAATAGTGTCTCTTCAAGAGACAAAGAAAATCGGTCAGCACGCTCTTCTGCTGCTACTCATTTTTAAACTTTCATTGTAGCTGTGACTAGTACCTTCATGTAGACAAAATGTTGCATTGACACGTTTACAATGGTGGCGTGACGAGCGGTATGAATATGGCAATGCGCACTGACGTCGCCATGACCAGTAGTGCGCAGCAGATTTTGGCTTTACGTAATTATGTGGGAATATACATGCATATCGTCGAGCTGATAAAATGATGGCGTTAATGGTAACACCATTGAAGATGCACAACAAGCCATACTCACCCGACTGGAAGAAGGGGTTCAGAACCGCCAGAGGCATGAGTTTTGTGACCTGCTCGAAACAGGCTTCGCTGGCAGGTCTATTGTAAAGAAATATGTAAGGCTCAGTGTACTGCACTAGATGCCAAAAAAATTTCCAGGCTACGAGATATCGTAGCGATGTCTCGCCCATATCTTTGTAGACTTTCAGAAGTATTTGAAGTGCAGCTTCTTGGTAGTAAATGTAGTCAGCAGCCGTATAGGTGTTGTTGGTGTATAACGAAATAAAGGTACTCCATTGCTCTGGAAACAGTGTAAGAGACAGACAATGCGAACAGATTACATTACTCTAGTGATACCGTGCTTCCGCATGGAGTCTTGTTATACACAGCACGTATATATATACAGCTTCCCTGGTGTATATGAAAACACCGTTGTATTATGTATAGCATGGAAGTTTTGCCAGAACATGACGAACGCGTAGCTGCAATCCATGCCGTAAGTCACGTTGGGATCATGGCGGATACCTGAAAGGGGCGTCCCCCATTAACATTTCTCTTTTGCAAGCCGTATTCAAATTGCAAGACAATAAATGTCACTGAACTCTCCGTAAATATAAATCTATATTCTGAAGGGCCTTCTAATGTGAACGAAAAGAAAACAAAAGTGACACCAGCTTTCATTTCTACAGTCTCGTAAAGATTTCTTAAGCGGACGTGTCGAATACAAAGTGAATGAATATGTCACACAGTCTGCACTTAGTTATGTCGACGTATTAGCTGCAATTCATTCAGAATGATACGTAAATGTAACTGCTTTAGTACCATTCTGCTCCGCGTCTCTCATATTCATATGATGGTTTGGGGACGTTCAACCCCACATATCAATCAATGATTATCATTGTGCCCATATGTGATTGTGTTACAGCGCTAAACATTATTGACTCACATTGGTTGTTTCACGCGCGGCCTTTGTTAAAGGCTATGAGTCCTCGCAGGGACATTTTTACAAAACGTGCGCCTTTTTTTCATTCGTACTCAGGGAAACTTTAAAAAAAACAAGGTCTTTTACTCAACCACTGCGGTTATGAACATAAACACCAAGTTTCGAAAATCTCGGAGTAGGGCCACGCATGCTTCAGGCAGATATATCTGTGCTGAGGGCCTTGAGCGTGCAGGTGAATGTGTACTGCAGTGACTCCAAACGTCAAGCAGTATCATGACAGATAATAGCTTTGTATTCGCAGCCACCAGTGACACCTTGTTATCTCCAAAGGTCCAATTCAGCAGCCCATATTACCCTGTTTACTGATAGCATCATATTTGTGAACATGACTTCTCAACAAATGACACACCAGCCCCGTTTTATTAGTCACACCGTTCTTAACCAAAATATTTTTTACCCATTTTCTAAGCGTGACCAACAAAAATCAACATTATCCACTGCTTCCCAATGGGCTAGCGAGGTTCCTGCCACTGGCGCGGAGGACGTCCTGCCCTATATCAGGTCACGTGGGGCTGCAGAAAACATTCCCTACATCTGACACAAATAGAAACGACACAATCATATACGTAAGAGCGAGTCTGTTCTGCCCTGAATTGACCGACGAACAAGTGCTGATCACCAACAGGCTGCTCCGGACAGTGAAACTCGCGAGTGAGGGTCCATTTACCTATACATATCCCCTATACTTCGAAATATCTATCTATCTATCTATCTATCTATCTATCTATCTATCTATCTATCTATCTATCTATCTATCTATCTATCTATCTATCTATCTATCTATCTATCTATCTATCTATCTATCTATCTATCTATCTATCTATCTATCTATCTATCTATCTATCTATCTATCTATCTATCTAGCTATCTATCTATCTAGTCTATCTATCTATCTATCTATCTATCTATCTATCTATCTATCTATCTATCTATCTATCTATCTATCTATCTATCTATCTGTCTATCTATCTATCTATCTATCTATCTATCTATCTATCTATTTATCTAGCACTAGAACATTATTTTTTATATATGCTATCGAGCAAACGACACATGTGTTGCTGGTAAACCATGCCAGCCCTACGCGTTTTCTCTGGCCAATGATGCATCTTTAGTGCTTCCCAAGTGTCGTGATCTCCATATTTAGCTGTGGGTGAAGCAACGACAACAGCATTCCTTGTCACCAATACTTTCGTCACAGAAAAATTAATATCTTCCAATTATTAGATGCGCAATATGCTTTTGTAGTCATAGTGATTTGTTGTGCAAAATCGTCGCGGAAGCGCGTTTGAGGCCAAGTTGTTGCTGAATTGCTCTGCTAAACTGAAAAGCATTTGAGGGTGTTAAACTGTGTCACTAAACATCATCACTAATATTGAGCTCAACATTTGATCATCGTGGAAGCTACGAATTTTCGTAGTCTGGCATAGATGGCCACTTCTCTGTCATTTAGGTGTCGTAATTGTTGCACGTTTCTTGGCAAACCATTCATTGTCAGTTACCATGTAAAAAGAGAACGATTCTCGCTAGTTAGCATAATGTTCCACTGCATCTTTTGATAGAAGTAAATATAGAGCTACTCAAAGTGGCAAAGAAAGTAATACTAAACTTTCTCTTACCTGAAGGAACGTATGGTTCTGTGATGTTGCCGAGCTGGTTGAGACGTATGGGCTCGAACTCTTTTTTATTAAGGGTGATTCTTTCGATGAAGTGAACTACAGAAAGTATAAGAAGTAACACTCGTCATTATTGCAAAAGGCGACCTCGATTTCTTTGATTTTCAAGATGAACACACGAGGATAATGCTCGTGAACAGTGTACATTCATGTAAGGAAACACCTCCAAATTTCTACACTATGTAGCAAAAATTGTAGAAAGCTGCGTCATGAAACGGTATAATATGAAGGTGAAACGTGTCTTCCCCTTAGTAATTGAATGCTTATTTCACACCAATACACGAGAGCTTTCACAATGTCTCTTGGTGTTTCGCAGGTATAGCACCGCTTGACAGAGATGCACTCGGGTTGATGCCTGGTGGCACATCTCTTTTCCTACAGTTATTATGCACGATTATGTTTGAACCTATGAAAAAACTGTTTGAGTTTACATACAGCTATAGATACAATATGAGCGCCATCATTTGCATACAGAAATGTTTCAGAGCGTGGTCATTTGAGGACAGAAACGAAAAGGTGTGCGCTCCCTAGTAATATGGTGCAGTAATCGAGCAAGAAGCAGGACGCACGTGCCAATTGTTCGTGAGTGGTGACGGTATGCGATGGTGTGCTAGGCATGTAAACTTTCTCACCGGTAGGCACACCTGACACCGCCACGCACGAAATGTTTCAGAGAAGAGATCGTGGCACGCAAGCAACTGTGAGAAACTGCCGGAAAGGAAAAAAAGCATTGTTCGGTTGAACGCCGGAAGAAGGTAGAAGCAGTCATCGTTGCACTCGGAGAAAAAGCAACAGGTGCGCTGATCTAAATATGATGAGATTTGGGATGTGGCCATGCATTTGTTAGACGCCGAGAGGGGCTCCTCGCGCTTAGGCGGCGTCCTCGTAGCCGTTACTAGTCCACGAACAGCACTTCACACGAACTGGATGGCTGAAATCTACTCTACTGTCACCAGAGCTCTACATCATCGAATTGTTAGTTTGTTACGGAGCAGGGAGCTGTACAGTCAGGCATAACCTTTCATGACCGCCAACAATATCGATTATAAGTGCAGCGGAAAGAAGGGAGACTCAGCGTGGATGCTCATCGATGATCGCCCCTCAACATTTTTCTTGCGGGCACACCTACAATGCAAACAATAATTTCGAAGCAATACTATCATCCCATTACAACTTCCAAACAGCTGCCACGTCCACATCATTAACGTGATAATATCCACACCTATTAGAATTATATGACTTCATCGTCACTACGCTCGGAGCTGTTGGCTGACAAAAAGCGACAGTGCGATATGCAGCGGGGAGCTTTACATTACTTTGTATCGAGAAAAGCTCTTCTGAAAGAAAGATATTGATGTACCGCGAAGTTTTTACCTCGAAAGAACATTCCTGAATAGGCTCATGAGTACATATATTCAAGTCATTATAGGCCCACTATTTTACACAAATGTTCCTATTTAAAGACCAAGTCTGCCCCGGTAGCAGATAAGTTCACCAACAAAGCTGTTCATTATTTGTACGGCACCTTGAAGGTGCCGTATAAATAATGAAGAGCTTTGAAGGAATAATGAAGGAATACTTCAAGTCATGTTGAGAGAAGGTTGTGCTGCCGCAGCAATGATACGTGGAAAGGTTATTTTCATACGTAAACCACGCAAACGTTTACTTTTAGCAACACCGCGCCCCTTTTGCTTACATGATGATTAGCTTAACAATGGAAGATGTTGCTCCTCATAGATTTAGCACCTATGTGGAGAAAAATAACCTGTTTCCCCAGACAATGATCTGTTTCCACTGGAGCTGTTAAATCAGGACGCCACGCTGTTTGTTCAGACCAACGTACAGAATAGAGTCTCGGCGGCGTGCATTAAGGCAACGGCAGTACTGTATTCGCCGAAAACATTCACCAACGTTGCACACAATTCGCTATTCCTGATCACTAAATCAACCAGGCGTCGGTTCAGTAACTTACTCCTATGTCCCTGATTCAAGCAATCGAAGCACTACTCGTCAAAAATCAGTTTTATTCTCGTTTCTCTTTATTTTTGTGGTGAGAAAATTACCATTTTTAGTATCCCACATCCCAGATCTCAAACACGGCATCAATGCTGATGGCATCACCCATTTGTTAACCAAAGATAAGAACGCACACAATAAAAAACCCTGGCCAATGTCGGATCTCGAGGGCCTGAGTGCTCTCCGCTTAAGTCCGAAC
Organism: Rhipicephalus annulatus; assembly: GCA_013436015.1. Classification (NCBI taxonomy): domain Eukaryota; kingdom Metazoa; phylum Arthropoda; class Arachnida; order Ixodida; family Ixodidae; genus Rhipicephalus; species Rhipicephalus annulatus. The sequence continues at coordinate 525,841 of WOVY01015984.1, read as the reverse complement.
TGCGCGTCCTTCGCTTGCAGTGCCGTAGGCGGGGTTCTCGAAGTCCCCCACCTAAGATAGCAATATTTGTCCATCGAAGTGCCAAAGTTCACGATCCTCGACCTTTCAACACTTATTAGGTTAGAAGATACGATGCTGAAAACACTCAGGCTAATAAAGTGAATTAGTAACAAGTATGTTGTTCTGAAAGAATCGAACACTTTGTGGCTCATTCATGCCCTTGTGTTGAGCAAAATTACGTTTTTTTCTGGCGTATCTACGCTTAAAAATAGCTGACAAGGCCAAGAGAGACATTCTACAATAAAAGGTGTACAAGGCTGGTCTCCGACTACCGATACGCACCTCCACGGAGAACGTTTTCGACATGGGGCTTAAGAATATGCTAGGGCCGATGGTGGAGCCCGACCTCATCATGCAGTAAGAAATGTTATCGCGAGCATCGGCCAGCCGCTGTAATAGTGTAGATAGCGGCACCCGTTACACCCTTGCATTGTCTCCCAAAATCAATACATCCCCCGTCCAAACAGCGGATATTCAAACTGTCCCCGTGCATAGAAACACAAATCCCAATGATCAGACTATAAGAGGTGGATGGAACGGGTTAGGACCTACATACCTACCTCGAAAGTAATGAGAAACACGGCGTAGGTTGACGCACGCGAGATCGTTGAATGCCTGCGTTTTTCTGTCACTGCAATGAAGTATGCATGCCAAGATATATTGTGAGAATCTATCAAAAGAACTAATCGTGAGGAGGCAAAAGTCCAATGCGATGGCCAAGGACTGCCGAAATACACATTACCATTGATTCTAATTCTGCTATTCGCAGTTATACTAAAGGACTCATTTATGTATATGTTAACGAAATTGTGAATCAGAACACTAAACATCGCACTTTGCAAAATATTTACGCACCAGCCCACTCCTAAATTTATGGTAATGACGCTGCCCACCATTGAACTTGAACTTACGCCCCCCCCCCCCGAGCCAACGGCCTGACCTAGATCAAAGTGGGGCATGAGAGGAAGTTTGTTTGTATAGACGTGTTCATATGGTGGTGTATCACGAAATTGCGCAATGTTATAGAGTGGCCAGATTTTTTTATCCCCGGGGCACGAATCCTTATCTAAAATGGCAAGCTCGTCTGAAGGCTACTTCAGACGAGCTTTTTTGTAACACTAAATCTGTACTTTCACATCTATTCCCCAACAAGTACACTTGAGTACAACCACTGCTGAGCCTCTAGGGCGGATATCTTCCTCATATTGTGGGGCTCTCTAGGTACACGCATGCATCGTAGTCCGCAGACCTTGCAAACTACTACAGCGCCACCGTGGGAGACCATATACAGCGACGCTCCAACCTTGCCGAGCAGGTCAGGTTTACGGGGCGCGTAAAGGCAGCCACCAAAAAGCAGGCGCTCCCGGCTGGCTAACCGTCCTCGCCTCCCGCAATCGAGGGCACCATTTTGCTTTGTTGTACAATGAAGTTTTGTCTTTCTTCTGCTCATGTATGGCTTTCTCTGGGTTTATGTGAGCCTGCACTTCCCACTGCATAAGTACTACGCGTTTGCCTAAAATTTAAGAAAAGAAAATTGAAAACACCACTAAGTATCGCCTATTTGACGAGTCCTCGCAGTCGGCACACAAACACTGCTGTGAAGTGGGTGACGTTTTTGGTTACGTATATCATAAGCTAATATAAATGTTGTCATAAGCGCTCACGTCATCCTTGAAAGCGGAGCACTCCGCCGAACCATTTGCTAGTAAAAGTCAACAAAGGTGAAAGCGGAGACACGTCGTTTTTTGTGCTAGTGCGTGTGCTTGTCCAACTAAAGAACTATCGACTTGGATGTGAACGACATTACTGCTTTTTAGTAAGCGAATAAAGGTTGAAAACAACGAACAAAAACACTAGTAGTAAAAGTTGTTGGGTTTAGTGCTTCAAAACCCGGATATAATTATAAGGAATGCTGTCGTGGAGAAGAGCACCGGAAGTTTTGATGACCAGGGGTTCTTTAACGCAGAGAGAGAGAGATAGGTTTATTTACTGAAAGTCAGAGAGGTCGGTCTGAGCGATAGCTTGCTCTAGCCTGTAACTATACACTGGGGAAAGGGAAAGGGGGAAAGGAAAGATTAATGGATGACGATAGTGAGATAGAGAGGTGAGTATGTAGTGTTTTTTCTAGCTGAGACATACTTTATACATCGCATATTGTCCAGTAGCTTCCAAAAAGGTTATAACTGCTCTAGTGACACCAAAAGTTGCATTGTTGGTGTCTGGTCAAGGGCCCAACACGGTCTCATCAGTTAATGACCTACTGCTGTATGGTTCAGTAAAGGAAATCAGTGTTTGTAGTTCACGTGCGTATGCTGGGTTGACACAAAATATGTGCTCAAGTGTTTCTGGCACATTACAGTGTTCACAATTAGGACCGGTTTCACTGCGACTGATGATATGTGCGTAACGTCTGGTGTACGCCACACCAAGACGAATGCGGTGGATTGTACTTGTGAGTGGCCGTTTCAATTTAGGAGGCATGCGGAACCTCATTTCCGGGTCCCATTTGTGAAGTCGCTAGTGTCGCCGTTCCGGTTCGGTCCAGTGCTGAAGTGTGTAGCTGCGCATCACGCAGCGAAGCAGGGCGTTCGTGTCAGCTCTTGAAAACGCAATTTTTACTTCAGGGGCACTGCTTAAGACATTTTGAGCTTCAGCGTCGGCCTCTTCCTTTCCCATCACGCCGCAATGAGCGGGAATCCACAGGAAAGTGATAAGATGACCATTTGTTGAAGCGACCTGAATAAGTTTTGCAATTTCTGTTGCCAAGCTGTAATACGGACCTTGCTTCATAATAAAATAATGGTTTGCAAAGCGGCTTTGGCATCACAGAATATCGTCCAGGCTCAAGGTCGCTCTCCGGAAATAAATCTTGTTGCCTCCCGTATAGCGACAAGCTCTGCGGCAGTTGATGTGGTTTTATGGTCCACTTTGAATTGTCGAGCGATATCCGTGTACATTATAATCAAAGTATATGAGCTGCAAGCATTTTCGCCTCCACTTGTCCACGGAAAATGCGGCTGCCGTAAGTGGTATTTCATCCCGCAAACTTGGGTGAGAAGTAGAATCTCTTAACAACCAAACCACTACGGCGGGTTGAAGAATGCTGCCCTGAAATAGCAGTTCATAACCCCCCCTTAGCCATTCACAATCAACGTCCCGCAATACAAGTGAAAGTCGGCAGAGTAGTAACTCCAGTCATCTGCAAAATGCAGTCAAGAACGCATTTTGCGAGCCGTGTCTGTTTCCGTAGCCGTTTAGAACACAGGACTACCGTTTTGCGGGGCATAAAGCTAAAACGTGTCGTTGACAACCATACTTGCTTGCGTCGTTTTTTAAGAATAGTGAAAAAATTGAACGCCAGTGGCTCGTACGACTTGCAAAGGTAGAAGACTCTTGAATTACTGATCTATATACATGTACAGCGAAGTTTATTACACCCTCTTGTGCTAAAAAAGTGTAGCAGCTGCACAATTTTCCAAACACGCTCAGTGCTTTCACGACAAGCGTATTTAGGTCTCATGTTTATCACTCGACACTAATTCTCAAAATACCAGCAAATGCATCGTCTTAAAAGCGCCAACTTTAAAGAATGCATGAGCGAAGGTGGTAGCCCGAGAACGCGCGAGTCGTGTAGAAATGAAGAATGTGCTTCATCAATTACTGCGGCGGCAGATGACTGCTCAGCGTTGTCAGAGGCTACCGGGAATGCAGATGGTGCCACAGCTGATCCACAGCTGCCATAGGCACGCAGAAAAGAAAATGAATAAATCCGCCGTAAGCAGCGGCTCTGAGGTCACATTTGTAACACATTGTAAACACAAAAAATTGGTATAGGCAATTTTGTGGGTCTTATATTAAAAGTAACGTGACATTGGGAGACTTACTCATACTCATTCACTTTCATCAGTGCTTGCAGTTTGATAAAAGCTTGGTACATACTGAAAGACTCACCTCCCTTCATCGTATGTGACGAACAAGTTCTGCTGAGCAAAATCGTCATTGCGCGTAAGTTACCTTAAAGTATAAATTGGTAGGACAATACGCAAACAATGTGCACCAGTGAACAATTCCTCAGAAAGCATTCGCAGATCTGCTTAAGTTCTCTTTACGGAATCTGTCATATTTCTCTGGCTTCACTGGTTTCACAGATTGGATTTTTATGTTCGCTACTGAGCTCGCAGGCAAACAACAATAGGATGTGTGCAAGGATCATGAGGCACTAGCCACGTTAATGTCAATACACAAGCAAAATGAAAAGCGCACACGCCATTTGTTGAAAAAAAACATGTACAGCATTCGCAATATTTTGTATTGTTTGGAGGAAAAGGAATTTTTCTCACGAGCATTGTCGTAGGCTTTTATCCTTTGACCGATAATTTTATCGTAAGGCGGAGTCGCACCAAACATTATCATGAGTTGCGCATAATCAATCAGGTCTAGCTTGAAAGATTCCCAGGAATCACGGTCTCCAGCGTATTCAAGCTGTGAAAAAAAAACAAGAGGACAAGCATTTGAGTGTAAAAAGAAATTTTATCTTCACAATAAAAGAGAAATAGCTGCAGGCTAATAGCAAAGGTCGAAGTGGAAGAAATAAAAATGTGAGACTGCTTCTTTTCAGTTTTTGTGGTCCAAATTAAAAAGCGGATGATGATTCTCTGGGCTTATATCAATTTGCCGCGTGAAACTATTTCTCTGGGCTTATATCAATTTGCCGCGCGAAACTAGCGATGCCACGATATATTAGCTGCTCAACACTCTAGGGTATCAGTTGGTCGTTCATTCATCGTCTCATGTCGCATTCTCCCGCTGTGGTCAGTACAGCGGGATGGGAACTCACCAGTGCAACATAAACTTCCTGAAGTGACACAAACTACCTAAGAAGTGAAAAAAGTTACCACAACAACAGCCCAGAATCACAAAAGAATACCACTTATGAATCATGCGGATGATACTCATTAGCAACAAAAGGGAAGCCACCGTCTCCACAAGTATGCGATTGACGAGGCAATGGGCTTGTCACCTGCTCTCGCACTTCCTCAGCTTTCACTGTTACGGAACAGTATTACAAGCGCAGCATTTGGAACGGCCCCAAAACTTGCGCAAGAATGACACAAGAACTGTTTTTTTTGCCTGTCAAAGGTGTTAATGGCACTAACATAAATGCTTCATGGAAACTGTACTGTCGCCTTAAAACACAGAGCAGTGCTTCTTGAAGATTGTAGTTCTAGTTTCCTACACATTTACCCGTTGAACCCATCACCTAGGCGTGCTGGCACGTTGTAGCAGTTCAACAAAAGAGCAGGATCCACCCACAGAACCGTGGCGCACTCGCCATTTTCTGTGATATGCAGCCGTGCTAGGTGGATTTCGCCTTAAAACGTAAGTCTGTTTTCTTGGTTAATGTAATAATGTTTTGCTGGGCAGCGATTCCCAGTTTTCTCACTAAATTTGCCTCAAAGTTCATTTCTCAAAGTACGACAAGTGGCACAGCCATAAGTGTGCGTGGAAACGTCGTCCTGTTGAAGAATCTGAAATTGCCTAACTAAATTGCTGAACGCTCCTGACCAAGCCGGCGCCAGCGGGGAGTACGGCGGGCCGTTGGCCCGCAATATTTCCGCTAGATTTTACGTTTCCTTCCCATTACTTCCCAAGAGCAAATAGATTCATGACACAGAAACTAAGCCTCCAGCCTCCCTGAAGGAACTCACTTTTCGTTGGGGACCCTGGCCCAGTATAAAAATCAGCCGCTGCCCCTAGTTGTTGCAGAAACGAAAAGAGCTCCTGTGTGAAGGATAGCGATTGCTGTTGCCGAAATTGTAATAATTTTTTCCTAAGTCATAACCCTCCGTAGGAGTGGCTATTTTAAATTTAGAATAGCAGAATGTTAGGCATGCTAAGTAAGGTCATATCTGCTAATATTATCAATGGATGTGGACATGAAAATTTGGTTTGCGTAACTGTGCACGCCTACTGTTGTGTAACAGCTGACGCAAGCACTGCCAAAACGTGCTCACATGTTAGGCGCGTTTCGACCTGTGGAAAGAACTGGGTAAAACAGTGCAGCCTTTCCCCCTTACACTCTCTCATCAATCATGTGATGGCGTCGGAAAACGATATCTTGCAGACGCGCCATGAACCAACGCGCAGTCAGAACGCACTTGCACGCGCTAACGTGTTCGGGCCCGCGTAAGTGGCAGAGTAAGAGGCTGTCACCTCTCACACCCTTTCAGCAACCATGTGATGCCAGCGGGGAACTAGATTCTGCAAATGCGCGATGAAGCCGTGTGCTTCCCTATGGCGTCGCGATGAACCCGGGTGACGGGCTTTAACAAGAGTTCGGGGGGAGTAAAAGCAACAAAAACAATGGTGTATTAATTGTTCGTTCTACTTGGAAGGTCGCGTCAAAATTGAGCAAGGTGCCCATGATGAACGAAAGTTTCAGTCGACCCAAGCGCTGCTTCCTATTCTACTCACATAATGCCCTTTTAGCGGGAGATAGTGTGAGTTCTTTTTTCCATTAATAACTCCCAAACTTGTGAAATTTTTCAGTAGAGATGCGAAACATTCATTGTATATTATAAATGATTGCATCACCGAAAATTATGACGAACTTTTATTTCTTACCAAAAGACTGGTTTCCATTGACGCTTTCCTGAAGCTATTGAGCTTTGATCTTAATTCGATCTTTCTTAAAATGAAAATGCGGTTAGTTTAACAGACATCTGGTGTGTGTATCGCCTCTACGGTGGTACTAGCTTTAAACAATATGTTGAGGCATTTATTAGCCAGCAACCAGCGAGAATAGACAATGGCGACAGTCACGGCCAAGCACGGGCTCTCAGCGTGAGCGGCGTCCTTGTTGGGTAGCCCCACTAGAAGGTACTAAAGAGTACGACGCATTTCAGAGTTCGGAGACTTCGCTACAATTAGCCGGGGTCGAAGAGGGAGCCGCCTGGCGACCTAAAAGCTTGTTACTATGAGCGGATCATAATAAGCCTTCAGGCGCCCCACGTTGACGATGTCGCGCCCACGGCGGCGCATGTCCGAAGATTGTTCAACGGGTTCGATCAGATAGTTGACCGGTGAGGTGCGCTCGATGACACGGTAGGGGCCTTCGTATTTGGGAAGTAGTTTGAAAGAGAGGCCAGCTACAGAGGTCGGGATCGAGAGCCATACAAGCGCACCAGGAAGGAACGTGGGCTCAGAAGTGGTGGAGCCATCACAAATACTCTTCTGCCGCTCTTGCTCTTGCGTCGTAAATGTCTTGACAAGCTTGCGACACTCTTCAGCAAGCCTGGCTGTCTTGGAAATAGGTGCACACTTAGATGGATCCGGCGTGTACGGGAGTATCGTGTCCATGGTGTGCGACGGGTGCCTTCCGTACAGCAAGTAGAAAGGTGAAAAACCGGTCGTGCTCTGAGGGGTGGTGTTGTAGGCGTAGGTGACGAAGGGCAGTATATTATCCCAATTAGTGTGGTTGGCAGCGACGTACATAGAAAGCATGTCGCCGAGGGTGTGGTTAAAGCGTTCGGTGAGGCCATTCGTCTGTGGGTGGTAAGCAGTAGTTTTGCGGTGGACAGAATGGCACTCCGTCAGAACGGCTTCGACGACTTCCGACAAGAAGACACGGCCTCGATCGCTGAGAAGCTCTTGGGGTGGTTTGTGGCGCGGTGTAAATCAACGCAGCAGGAAGGACGCAACATCGCGCGCAGTAGCCGCAGGGAGAGCGGCGGTTTCGGCGTATCGTGTTAAATGGTCAACGGCAACGATGGCCCAGCGATTACCAATCGACGTCAGAGGATGTGGTCCATACAAATCGATACCTACGCGCCCAAAGGGACGGGCAGGGCAAGGTAACGGTTGCAGATCGGCGTGCGACATGTGTGCTGGCGGTTTACGGCGTTGGCAAGTGAGGCAAGAGCGAACGAACTTCTGCACGTAGCGGTACAACCCCCGCCAGAAGTAGCGTTGTCAAATGCGGTGGTACGTTTTGGATACCCCAGAGTGCGCACATTGCGGAGCCGAGTGGAAAGATTCACATATCTCCAACCGCAGACTGCGGGGTAAGACGAGTAACCACTGCCGGCCATCGGAGTCGTCATTGCGTCGGTGTGAAGTGGCCGTCACGGATGGCGAAATGGTGAGATCAACGACGCAAGGCACGTGTGGATGGTGTTGAGGACAGATCAGAGAGCAAGTCGATCAGCGGGGCGATCGCATTATCCTTTCGCTGTTCGGTAGCGAGGATGTCAACATCGATGGCAGATACAGCAAATGAGATTACTGAGCAGGACACGCCGTCTTGAGGTAGAGGGGAGCGTGAGAGGGTATCAGCGTTAGCATGCTGTCGTCCATTGCTGTACATCACACGGATGTCGTAGTCTTGTAAGCGAAGAGCCCAAGGGGCAAGACGGCCTGAGGGATCCTTCCAAGATGAAAGCCAGCATAGTGCATGATGGTAGGTGACGACATCGAATGGGCGACCATACAAATAAGGTCGGAACTTTGTAAGGGCCCAGACGATCGCCAGGTACTCTTTCTCCGTGACGGTGTAGTTTGTCTCGGCTCTCGTGAGCGTACGATTTGCATATGCTACGACATATTCAGGGAATCCAGGTTTTCGCTGCGCCAGGACAGCACCGAGGCCTACACCGCTGGCGTCCGTGTGCACCTCCGTTGGGGCTGTAGGGTCGTAGTTGCGTAAAATGGGAGGCGACGTCAACAAATGTCGGAGCTTCGCGAACGCGTCGTCGCACTCGGATGACCACGAATTGAGGGGCCCGTCACTTCCAAGGAGCTTCGTCAGCGGTGATATGAACGTGGCAAAGTTTCGTATGAAGCGTCGGAAGTATGAGCACAGGCCCATGAAACTACGCAGTTCTTTGACAGATGCAGGTTTGGGGAATTCGGCCACGGCCCGAAGCTTGGCAGGATCAGGGATAATGCCGTCTTTTACACGACGAACCCCAGTATGGTGAGTTGCCTTGCTGCAAAGCGGCACTTTTTCAGATTTAGTTGCAAGCCGGCATTGCTCACACGTGCGAAAACTTCTTTCAGACGTTGGAGATCCGTGAAGAAATCCGGAGCAAAGACAATAACATCGTGGAGGTAACACAAGCACGTGTACCATTTCAAGTTGCGCAGAACGGTGTCCATCATGCGCTCAAAGGTCGCAGGTGCATTACATAGACCAAGCGGCATGACGTTGACCTCGTACAAGCCGTCTGGCGTGACGAAGGCGGTCTTTGGTCGAGCATCGTCAGCCATGGGTACGTGCCAGTACCACGAGCGCAGATCGAGAGAAGAAAAAAAATCGGCTCCATGAAGGCTGTCAATCGCGTCATCGATGTGTGGCAGTGGATAAACATCCTTGCGAGTGATCTTATTGAGTCGTCTGTAGTGTTCACAGAACCGCACAGAACCGTCTTTCTTCGCAACAAGAACAACAGGAGACGCCCATGGACTGTCCGAGGGCCGAATAACGTCGAGTCGGAGCATATCGTCTACCTGATCATATATTACTCGACGTTCAGCAGGCGACACGCGATATGGACGTTGCCGTAAAGGTGGATGGGTACCAGTGTCAATGCGATGCGTAACAATGGACGTGCGACCGAGAGAACTTCGCCCGATATCGAAAGAAGAACGATATTCTTGCAACAGGTCCAGAAGTTGGGAACGCTGTACGGCCGTAAGGTTGTCAGCGATGGAGGGGCCAAATACATCAGCTGATGACGAATAAGAAGTGAAAACAACATTGATGGTACGCGACCTGGGACAGTGCGTGTCATTGGGTACGTCCAGGACTTGTGCGTCGTCGACTGGTTCCACTTTACCGAGACATTCCTCTCAAAGCAAGGTAACAGCGTACGGGGACGGGTTGGTTACAAAAATAGCAGCGTTGCCCTGGTTGACCAGCACGGCCGCAAAAAGTACTAGCAACCCTTTTCTGCTGCAAGCGCGGTCAGATGGCGAAACGAGTGCAATGGTGTCAGAGAGACCGGCCCAGTAGACAGACACAGCCGTCGTCGAGTTTGCAGGCACTGTTGTATCGTCTTTTGTTAGAATCTTGCTCAGTGTCGAGGGACTGCCTTCTGGCGGCATATGCGAGAAGGGTGAGAGCTCAATTTCGGCGGCGGCACAATGGATGACGGCGTCATGGCGGGAAAAAAAGCCCCATCTCAGGATGACGTCATGAGAGCATGCCGGAATGATGATGAACTGGGCGACATACAGAACGTCCTGAATGACAACGCGAGCGGTGCACCCTGCTGTAGGATGAATACGATGCAAACGTGGAGTACGGAGGGATAACCCAGAAAGTGACGTCGTCACTTTTCGAAGTAAGCGGCAGAGTTTTTCGTCCATAACTGATACGGTAGCTCCAGTGTCAATAAAAGCCCATGTACAAACACCGTCCACAAGCACGTCGATGACATTTGAGGGGCTTCTCTGAGGGCTTTCACATTGCGATAGTGTCGCAGTCCTTGCCTCGGGGACTGCGACGACTAGTTTTCCCGCTCATGAGCAGCCGCACTTGGCCGCATGGGGGACAGGGAACGACGTCGTGGAGACGGCGATCTTCGAGATCGACCTGGGCGAGACCGAGGTGGCATAGACGGTGGTTCTTCGCGATAAGGACGGCTGAGTTGGCCAGCAACAGGTGAAGAGTTCGGAGGCTTCGCTACAAATATATTTTTTGGAGGGATGTTGATCACCCGATACACTGAAGAACTAGATCCAATGATCGAAATGTTTAGCTAAGTTGAGTATTTCCTGAATCTTTCAACAAAAAAATTGTGGACCATTTCATCACATTCATGTGAAGATATTTAAGGAAAATGCGTTTGGGTTAAATTACACCCGCGAATCACCGAAAACCATTGCCTTGAAGTTTTTGAATCTGAATATGTTTCTGCATTCACCAGTTTTTCGGGATTCGTTCTAACAATAAAAACACTCGATCTTTTGATACTTTCCGGTCATTCTAAGGTTACTAAGAATTTGCATTAACTTTTAAGAGTCCACCCTCAAGATGCCCTGCATAGAGAAATATCATAACAGATCTCAGCCACAGGTTGTAAATAAAAAAAAAACAGAACGCTGGTTGCTATGCGCATGCGCTTGTGTATGAGTCTGAAAAACCTATCGAGAAGTCTAAACTTGGGCTGCTTGAAACCGTGGGGCCAGACAAAATTTAAGGAATATGCTGCGATGCTTTACGCACACCTGATGTCACATCACTTTCAAGAAATAGCTAAACATTTTGTCTCATCATTCTCTTTGTTTTTCAAAAAAGTGTGTAAAGCTTTTTTTGCGATCGAGACGGTTGAAGCAACAGCGGATGTAGGATGTTTGATGAAGGATCGCAATCCCACCGTTTCCTGCTCCGCTGGGGCTGTATGTAAACTACCCCACTCCTACGGAAAGCTGGAGATGCACAGGCCAGCCCAGTAAATGCACAAACGACAAAAATAACCGCGCATCCACGAAGTAAATGACGAGGAGTGGATGAACCGCGGATATCAAGCGTTTGAAACGTTCCCTTACGTTTCCGTAAAGAGGTTCAAAGTGGGTAAGTGATGAGGTTTCTGTGGATAGCAGTAGCCGTACGTCACGCGCATTTCTGGCACTTTGCCTGCCCCCAAGGAATCTTTACAAGTAAATGAAACCACGTAGTCACTTCGAGCTTCATCAACGGCGCCAATCTCTGGCTGCAGCAAGGAACCGGCACTGGCGCGGGGCCGTTCATTACAGTTTTTAAATTTGTACTGCGCTCGGCCACATGCTCATGCAGTGTAGCTTAAACGGTGCCCAACAAAACATTCAATGAGGTTTGGTTTACGTACCTGCAATTTTCTCTTGTTAGCACGAAACTCTTTCGGGTTGAAAGAAATGGAAATCATGACTGGCACTCCGAACTCAAGAGAGCCGCGCACCATCATCTTGATTGGGTTAAGGCTCGACAGGTTTTCATGACTGAGTAGGTCCATGTGTAATGAAACCAGCCACTTGACGAGGTATTGCGTCTGCAATAAAAAAGAAAAAAACAGTTTGAAGGTAAGAACAAATAGACTGGTACGTTGGACGTTGTGGTCGACTCAACGGATTCCACATTTGTATGAAATGCACGGGCGATGGGAGGGACCAGTGGTGTTGAATGTGTGCAGTTATCATTGTAGAATGAGTCACTACAAAAACTGCACGTCAATGATTCAGCTGTGTGTATGCGAGGAGAAGTTTATTACCTTGGCTCGAGCGAACAACACAGAAGCATCTCAGCTGCATATATGGTATCAAAAGCTTTCTCTAAGCCAAGAGCTAGGATTGCTTTGAGGTCTTTGCTCCTTAGTCTCCTACGATACCCCGTGGTTAAAACAGGGACCATTTGAATGTCCCAATTTAAGATGTACCACCCCCGCACTAGAGGATCGGCACGCGCGCCAAGCACACGCGCGTGGCGTGCCAATCCTCTAGTCCGGTCGTGGCTTCACCGATGTAGCAGGGGAGAAGCGGCGCTGGTGTGTCGCAGCCGCTTCGTACGTGACACAACATTCTAAAGCATTTGAATTTGTTCTTCCATACAGTGCACAGAACGCTCTAGCACCACTCTCTGAGCAGCGGGATGGCCAAGTGTAAACATGAAAAGACATTTAGGACGACTGCCAGTAAGGAATGTTGGTATGAGTTCAAGATGAAACAAGCGCCTAAAAGCACGACCGCACAGAAAGGACACAGGACGAGTGCTTACTGGCAACTGATAATTTTTATACCAAACCGATTACCTGTGTAAGAATCACAAGCATATACATCATCTCAAACCACCCCTGTTATCATCAACAACGTGATATCCTGAAAGAACCCCTACCTAACGCAGCTGGAGGACCTACTGTTTTGGGGCCCCAATCCTTAAGCTCTCAACTACCGTCTTGCAGGTCCACGCATCTCCACGAAGTGAGTGATGAGAAAAGGGCAAAGCGATGTCCAATGATCCATAACGTTTACGTTAAAGTCGTCAACAAGTATAAATTGTTTGTGCTTGTGTTTATTTTGTTCTGTCTTGCTGGTAATATTTTTCGCCTATTGTAAACTTTTTTTATTATTCACATAGATACGTATGTTACCGCTATAGCAATGGTTTTCTAACCACAATGACAGTAGGCATTCAGCATCGACAACAAAGCTATAGTCTCAAGGTTGATAATGAGTTCGTTGAACTCACCAACTAGTACAAGAGGTTACTTCTTTGAGTGTTTTGTTTCGTTATTCGTTATGTAGCAAATAATATCGATAGTAGTATTGTTAGTTCTGAGTATATACTTCATCTTCATCTCAATGACAAAACCATTGCAGTGATCATCATCGCCGGTGACGTGGGCTAGGCCGTTTTTTGTGTGACTCGTGCTTCTGGATTCGAAATATAACCTGTTTACTGCTGTACTGGACGTCGTCTCATAAATGGTGGAGCTTGCTTTTGTTCCCATGTCCTCCTGATCTACTGGTCACCCCTGGAGCTCCGGTCTAGTTGACGGTTGTGCCTCAAACAACAGCGATGGCAGAACCCAACGCGTCGACTACTGCAACCACTTCTTTTGAGCCACCTAGGCCTCACTACACCGTGAGTACCTCTCACCGAGACCCTCTGGTATTTTCCCACTTTCGCGGCGAAGACGTCGAAGAATGGGTGGACAGTTATGACCGAACCAGCATTTGTAATTATTGGGACGAGGAGCACAAACTGTGCTACCTTCCTGTTTACCTCAATGAGGTAGCTAAAACTTGGTACTACAACCACAAAGCGACTTCTCCGATTGGGCCGGCCTTCACGGGCCATTTTCGTCAGATATTTCGCACGTCTGTAGGATGCTCTGCGGTAGCAAAACAGAAGCTCGCTACCCGCAACCAGGGGGACGACGAATCATATACGTCCTACATTGAAGATGTTTTGGCTCTCTGTCGCCGAGCCAAAAATGACATAACGGAGGCCGATCACATTCGACACCTACTGAAAGGTATCCACTCTGTGGCCTTTAATGCGCTCGTTGTCCAGAATTCAACTACGGTTCGGGACGTTATCACAACATGCCAACGCCTGGACGCGCTTCCTTCCATGCGCCTTCCAGACGCCTCCTGCGACACTTGCTTCACAGGAGAGCATGAACTGCAAGCCCTTATCCGAGCGATTGTTAGAGAGGAACTCCACAGTGTTGTTCCGGGCAACCCAACCATTGCGTCTGTCCGCACTCTTCCTGCCAACGTGCGGGAGATAATCAAGGATGAGCTGGCATCGATGACAAGCGCCGCACATGCCCCGTCTCATCTGCCCTTTCGTGAGCCTTCGTACGCAGAAGTTGCATCATGCGCCCCCTCACAAGTTCCAACCAAGGCTGCACCTTCTTACGCAGAATTTGCACCACGGGCCTCTGCGTCAATTCCAACCATGCCTGCTGACGTTGGATGCGACAATTTGGCTGCGATGGCAACACAGGCACCAAGGCCACTTCAATATTCTACATGGCGTCATCGGCGCCCCGCCTGCTTCTATTATGGCTTAAGGGGTCATATATCTCGTTTCTGTGTTCGCCGCCAGCAGGATGAACGACGTGGTTATTCAGCTCATGACAGAGACTTTGCATCTAGACCCGATGAACTAGATCCCGCACCATATCCGTCCACCTCCCGTTGGTCGCCCTCCCCTCCTCGGTCTCAAGCCGGGCCTCATCCTTTTCGTTTACCTTGCCGCCGTTCCCCGGCCGTCATCGTTCTGGCGTATGTCGTCACCCCTGTGTCCCGCGCCACTCTCTCTGGACAGCCACTTGGAAAACTAGACGGTGCAGCTTTTGGAGATGAAACTGCTTTTTGTTGAAACGTTATAATTCGTCCGTCTCGTCCGGCTAATTTACTGGCTATTTGTGTAAAAGGTGCTCTTGTTGACTCCCTTATAGACACTGGAGGCGCCATTTCGGTAATTGATCGTGAATTGTGTTTTTGCCTGCGTAAAGTGCAAACTCATTATGTTGGTCCCATGTTATGCGGCGCTAACGATAGTCCGATTTGGCCCACCAGACAGTGCACTGCTCGCGTCCTCATCGATAGAATCCGTCATCACATACAGTTGGCTGTGCTGTCTTCGTGTGCTCATCAGATAATCTTAGGCGGAGACTTTTTGTCAGCTGCGTCTGCTGTAATTTCATGTGGTCACCCCCTTATTCGTATTACAGACAATAACTAAGCTCTCTTGTGCTACTGACAATTGGTCGCCCAACCTTGTCACAGCCGCGGATTTTCTTCTGCCCCCGGACAAGAACGTGTTCTTATGATCAAGTCACGAGACATTCTAGATGGTGACGCAGTGGTTGTTCCTTGCCAGTGCTGCATTTTTGGAGGTATCGCCATAGCATTTTGTTTAGTGCGGTTCTCACATGGTTATGAAATCATCACCGCCTGCATCACCATGCCAGACCCACTACTGCTACCAGATGGGATTACTGTTGCCAGCATTACCGAAGAACCACCGGTTTGTCTTGTCTCTGATTCATCTGCTTCATCGTTCTCAAAATTTATGCCAGAGGAAGGTTCATCTTCTGCTCTCAAGGCCACTTTGTGTAAACATCTCAACCGAACACAAACTGATGCCTTGCTAGCGTTATTATTGAAGCACAAAACTTGCTTTGACGTTTTTCGCGAAGGTCTGGGTCAAACAACAGTGGCCGCTCTTCGTATCGACACTGACAGATCTCGTGTCATTGGCCACCGCCCTTACTCTCTGTCAGCTTCAGAATGCAAGCTCACAGAGGAACAAGTCAATGACATGCTCACGCGTAACGTCATCAGGCCTTCGACAAGGGCACGGTCTTCTCTTGTCGTGCTAGTAAAAAAACAAAACAATGGCTCAGTGCGGTTTTGCATTGATTACAGACCACTCAACGAAATTTATTGTAAGGACGTCTACCCTATGCCTCGCATTGACGACGCTCTTAATACTTTAACAGGTGCCGAGAACTTTTCAAGTCTCGACTTGCGCTCAGATTACTGGCAGATTTCGATGCACGAGTCCGATAAAGAAAACACTGCGTTTGCTACGCCAGAGGGCTCTTTAAATTTAATGTGATGCCTTTTGGCCTATGCAACGCCACAGCCACATTTGAACGAATGATAGACACGGTAGTGCGCGGAATTAAAATAGAAGACCTGCCTTTGATACCTGGATGACACTGTCATCTTTTTCTCCAGTTTCTCACAGCATCTGGAACGGCTAGACGAAGTGCTCACGTGTTTAGCGAAGACTGGTCTCCAGCTCAACACTAAGAAGTGTCAGTTTGCCAGTAACAGCATAAAGGTATTAGGTCAAGTTGTCAGTAAACATGGCGTTGAGCCCTACCCCGACAAGGTTGCCGCGGTACTGCACTTTCCTACACCAGCCACACCCAAAGACCTCCACAGCTTTCTTGCTTGGCGTCGTACTTCCGCTACGTTGTACGTTATTTTCTACTATTGCGGCTCCTCTACACAAATTTCTGACGATGACCATGCCCTTTGTGCGGTCGGATGACTGCATAGCCGCTTTTCACAGGCTCAAGCGATGCCTCACATCACGTCCAGTGCTTCGCCATTTCGACCCTGCAGCACATATTGTGCTACGCACTGACTCAAGGGGACTTGACATCGGTGCTGTCCTTCTTCAGCGGCACCACGGTTTCGAAGAAAAGTCGTGGCATACGCGAGCCGCACTCTTTCACCAGCTGAGCGAAATTACAGCTTCACTGAGCAAGAATGTCTCGCCATCGTGTGGTTTGTACAAAAGTTTCGCCCTTATTTATACGGCCAGCATTTTTCAATCGTGACTGACCATCATGCTCTGTGTTGGTTATCGTCTCTCGAAAATTTATCTAGACGCCTTGGCCGTTGGGTGCTATGATTGCAAGATTATGACTACACCGTCACTTATAGGTCGGGTCGACAGCACCAACATGCCGACGCTTTGTCGCGTAGCTTGCTCTCACCAAGCCCCGAAGTGTCACCTTCCATCTGTTCCTCACGGATTACCCAAGAGACCAAGCAGATGGCTGCTGGTTCGAAAGAGTTCGTTGCCTTGGCGGATCTTCTTTAATCCACAGATCTCGCCTCGCTCCAGCATGCCGATACCTACTGCCGCACAATCATCGATCGGCTCACTGGCTTAAGGCGTGCTCCGAAAAGCCGCCTAAAATGACAACTTGCGCGTTTGAAGCTTAAAGATAGAACATTATGTCAGAAAATTTACCATTCTCTCAGTAACCAACGGGTTCCCGCCGTTCCTCGCTCACTTTATCTGGAAATTTTACAAGCATTTCATGACGACGCCACAGCTTGCCACTTAAGGCCACAAGACTGGCCACAAGACTTACAACCACCTGAAGACTCGCTGCTTTTTGCCTGGTTTCTCTACTTCTGTCGCCAAGTACGTCGCTTCCTGCGCGTCATGCCAGCACCGAAAACGTATAAGGTTTCTTCCCGTGGGACCATTGCAACCACTACCGTGCCCGTCCATTCCCTTTGAATTCATGGGGATAGACTTATACGGATCTCTTCTACTTATATCCGCTGGTCACCCTTCGATTGTTACTGCCGTGGACTACCTTACTCGCTACACGGAGATGGCAGCTCTTCCGTATGGTGCCACCTCTGAAGTAGCCGACTTTGTCTTTCGCACCATTACGTTACGACATCGCGCCCCACCCATGTTTCTTAGAGACCGTGGAAAGACATTTCTTTCGCATGTCCTTGCTGAAACCGTCCAGGTCTCTAACACCATCCACAAGACCACGCCAGCGTATCATCCAAAAACTAATGGTCTGACCGAGCGTTTTCCCAGAACCTTGTCCGACATGATCTCAATGTACGCTCAACCGGATCACGAAACCTGGGACACGCTATTTCCTTTCGTCACGTTCGCATATAATACCGCCATACAGCGTACGACGCATTACAGCCCCCTTTTTTCTTGTATGTGGCCGCGCACCGACTTTTCTTCTGGACATCACTGTTTTGTCCACAACTTCCGTTGATCTTCAATTCTCTCGGAACAATTCGCCGCTTGCGTCGCCCGCTGCCGTGAAATTGTCCGTGCCAACAGTGCTACCATTCAGGACAAGAGAAAAAGCGACATTGGTGCGAAGCGTTGAGTTGTTCTGTTCCGCGTGGGTGACGGAGTCTTTTCGTGGATACCTGTTCACGCACCTGCGCTCTGCGAAAAATTCCTTCAGCGATATCTCGGTCCATACACTGTCCTGAAACGAAGATCTGACGTCAACTTTCGCGCCGCTCTTGTCAGCGCGGCTCCTAATTCTCAACACCACAACACTGAGATTGCCCACGTCTCTGAACTGAAACTATATATTCGGCGTCTCAACCCTTTCTAACTTGCGGCCCTCTTTCGCGAAGGGGGGGGGGGAATGCGTGAGCACTGTCTATCTACTTCATCTTCATCTCCATTACAAAACCACAGTAGTGATCATCCTCGTCTGTCACGTGGTCTGGGCCGCTTTTTTGGCTCGTTCGTATGTATTTAAAAATAACCTGTTTACTGCCATACCGGACATAGTCTCATGTATATTGTTAAACGCTCACAGTTAAGCAGTACACTGTTATATGCTTTTCTGTTTGTGTCTCACATCCATGAAACACCCCGTGATGTACACGAACGCAGATGGACCAGCTTTCACTCTGAGGTGCCTGACGTAATGGCTGACTCACGTCATGGATGGCGCTGAAGCTGGGAAGCTGAAGCAGGTAAGCACCATTTTTGAGACAGAGTCCTGAATTTGTTTCAAGGACTTTGTCAAATAAGGCGTCGTTTTGTATATTCTGTATGCTGCCATATAGCAGGAATAATACGCAATTTTTCTCTGTCATATCTATTGAACCCTAATAACCTAGCTTGGCGCCACAAAAACATCAGCAGATTCACGGTACTTTGGGAATCGACGTTATGCGAAGCATGCGGAGGGAAGGTGACCGTATCGTAATTTTTTGTTTAGTGACACGTCATGAAGTAAGGCTAAACCTATGTATAAAAACTGCACGCACATACATATGTTGAAGAGATACAGATATCTACCCAGTTAGCACTTGCGAAACAATGATAACAGGAAAATGAATATTAGCAACACCAGAAGCGGTAAACTGATATGACGCTCTGGTGCTTGCGAGGCTCGCAGCCTTGGACACTGCTACATAAATAAACTTTAGCGGAAGGCACTTAACTACCCCTGGCGCGAACTTTACGTATGACGGCTGTATCAAAGAAGTACATATGTAGTGTTTATGAAATTTGATAGTCTGCACTGCAATCACCATTGACGTTTCAAAAACATTACAACCTATTTGAAAAGTAGTTCTGTGACGGGGCTTACTCTGATCTAGAATGCCTAATTGCCATGCGGGATGCTGAAGTTGGATTCCTGTTAGGACCTTCACATTTATTCTTTGCATTCGTCGGGTTCACGCTACAGATGTCAAGTTTTTCTTATCGCGCATGCGGTAAAATTGCCTATGTGCGCTCTTGTCGCTCTTGGGAAGATACAAAGTGTCGATCACCTGATACCCGCATAAAAGTGGCACATACCGGTATGCGGACATTACCCATTGTCTGGTAGGAAGTGCTTGGTGACGTACGTGACGTGACTGTGCCATTATTCAAGCCTCAACCAGTGCGTCTTATCAATTCACCTGTATAATTTCACGCTTCTTAACTGTTTTCTGCCGCGGGCTCGGACGTCCCTTTGTTTAGACAGTCATGTTTTGCTTCTCAGACACTCCGATTAACTTTCCTAAATATTTAGAGGGGACTCTGGCACTGCGATCTTTCAGCGACTATGGGAATGATGGGTAGTACAGGGATTTGCCTAGTCTTCGTACTTGCGGGTGGCCAATTACACTTGCGGCTTTGTTTATGGATATTTTTTGGTTTTGTTTTGAAAGAAAAAAACGAACACTTTTGAACTTCGTGACCCGATTTCAAAAGTAAGCTTTCAAGAATTAAGTTAAAGGCGTAACCACTGAACATTTCGTGAGTTTTGTTTCGTGAAGGAACAGCCCCGAGCCACACCCAAAAACAAGGAGCCAGAAGTGCGAAGATTATATACTCCATGTACTACCCATCATTCCCATGCTCGGTGAAGCGCTGTGCGTTACAGCTTCCATAGAGAATAGAGTTTTCTCTATTGTATTTGTAGGAAACTCTATTCACCCGCCTATATTACCTCGTCACTCGACAGACGTGTATTTGCCAAGCCTGATGAACGTTTTCCTGGCGTGCTTGTATGATTGTTGGTGACTCGAAAAGACCGTGTTTTTTTGTGTCCGTGAACTGCAGCGTGTACGTGTCTTGTGCTTTATGCACTGGGTATTTGAAATGCGTACGGCTGCAAAATATGAATGGTTGGGCAATCCTGCGTGGTGAATTGTCGTGGCAAATGAACCGAAATTGTGAGTGTTCTCGTTCCTTGAGATGAACCAAAGAACGAAATTGGAGCCTGTCCTTCGTCGAGCTGACGGCCATATCCATTTTCTTCGCGATCCGAAGGTACCTATATTTATACTACATATTGCCACGCATAGTGGTCAATGCATGGTCAGTGGTACAGGTTGCAGTAGAAAGGACAGCGCGCGCACTTCTTTTTACCGTAACTTGTGCCACTGGCCATGCATTTGACCCACTACTATGGGTGGCAATATTAGGGCTAAAGCCTAAAAATTTTCTCTTACGAAGAAAATGAAGCGTCAATACAAATGATGGAAAACGTAGCATGACCAGAAATGTAGCGTGAAGACGTCCACCACTTATGCTGACGCAGTAAAGAGGCAGCAGCCACACCAGCCCTCGCTGTTCAATGAACTGCCGTATGTCACCGCTCCTACTCAGTCTTCCGTCGCATGGGCTCCTACCCTCGCTACCAGAGCCTCGACTCAACCGTATGCCGCGTGGGCGGCGCCCCTTGCTGCAAATGCCTGGCGAACGCGCGACAACCGGCCGATCTGTTTTGCGTGCGGTGGCCCTGGCCATATCTCCCGATACTGCCGTCGTCGCGCGCCCGCCTACACAGACGTCCGACCACGAAGCAACTACATGGACCGACCCCCTTTTGGTTATGGAAGCTCGGATCGTCAGTCAAACACGTCTTCCCGTGACTATCCGGCAACTTCGTCTCGTCGCTCACCTTCACCAATCGACGCTCCTTGTCACCCATGCGTCGACGACGAGCCCCTGAAAATGAGGGAAACTAGCCGTCGCAGTTCAAGGGGCAAGAACTGCGCTATCGAAATGTTCAAGTCCTCGCACCTTGCCGTCAAATATCGTCGAAGTTTTTGTAGACGGCGCCCATGCATACGCTCTTGTGGATACCGGTGCCGCTGTGTCTGTTATAGACGCCAAACTTTGCCGCAAGCTCCGAAAGGTGACCACGCCGCTTGATATGTCCTTACGTGCAGCAAATGGAGAACCTGTTCGACCTATAGCCGCCTGCACTGCCCGACTCACAATTGCGGAGGACCACTACATTGATGAGTTTATCGTCCTTTCCTCGTGCTCTCACGACATCATACTTGGCTGGGATTTCCTATCCCGTAATCGTGCCGTTATGGATTGTGCCCGTTCCGAACTTGAACTGCTTCCGTTCTTCGACCAGCCCTACGACCACACTAATCAAGCCGCGCACAAGCTAGTTGTCAAAGAGGACACTGACATTCCACCGACAACAGCTGTTTTGCTCCCTGTGGTCTCCGACGGCATGCGTGATGAAGTAGCATTTTTCGAGCCATCAAGCCTTTTTCTAAGTCGGAAACCACTTCTGCTCCCTTATTCAGCCCTCTCAATTTCTAATGGAGCCAGTGCTCTCTGCCTTACCAATCCCTTTGCGCATACCATCAAACTGTTTAAAGGCGAGTCTCTTGGATGCGTACAGCCCATTGATAATGGACAAATTTTTACCGTGCTGCAAGAATCATCCCAAAGTGTTCTCGCCACCGTCAGTGCTCTTAACCACTCTGATCTACAGGCTTCGAAAGTGTTCGATTCGGTGATCGCAGACGGACTGTCACCATCTGAACAATCTGAACTCCTCCAACTGCTTTACCAGTACCGCGAATCTTTCGATGTTGTTCAACCTTCACTTGGCTGCACTTCTACCACTCTACATTACATCGATACCGGCTCCCGTGCGCCACTACGACAGCGACCATGTGTGTCGGCGGCAGAACGCCAAGTTATTACCGAACAGGTGAACGATATGCTGCAACGCGGCGTCATTCAACCTTCACAAAATCCACGGGCCTCACCTGTAGTGCTCGTTCAAAAAAAGGATGGTTCCGTTTGCTTCTGCGTCGATTACCGGCGCCTAAATAAGATCACTCGAAGAGACGTGTATCCTTTACCCAGGATTGACGATGCCCTTGATACTTTACAAGGTGCCGAGTTTTTTTCATCATTAGATTTGCACTCAGGGTATTGGCAGGTCCCCCTTGCAGATGCCGATCGACCAAAAACAGCCTTCGTGACACCGTATAGTCTGTATGAGTTTAATGTCATGCCCTTCGGCCTCTGCAATGCGCCTGCCACCTTCGAGCACATGATGGACTCGGTTCTTCGGGGTTCGAAATGGAAAATCTGTCTCTGCTATCTAGACAATATAGTCGTCTTTGCGCCAGACTTTGGAACACATCTCAAGCGCCTCAAACACGTCCTCACGTGCCTGAAGAATGCTCAGCTTCAACTCAACCTCAAGAAGTGTCACTTCGCTGCTCGGCAACTTACGATTCTCGGGCGCGCCGTATCAAAGGACGGTATACTTCCAGACCCGGCTAAGTTTCGTGCTGTCGCCGACTTCCCCAAACCAACGACTAAGAAGCAGTTACGGAGCTTCGTGGGGTTATGCTCCTACTTTCGCCGGTTCGTGCGCGACTTCGCCTCTATCATTGCGCCTTTGACTGAACTTATAGGCAGCACCACTGATATTTCGTCATGGTCTTCTGAGTGTGACCAAGCCTTCTGTACCCTTCGTCGTCTCCTCACTTCGCCTCCAATACTGCGTCACTACGATCCTACGGCAGCAACTGAGGTCCACATCGACGCTAGTGGTGTCGGCCTCAAAGCGGTTCTCGCGCAACGCAAGCCTGGATTCGCCGAGTATGTCGTCGCCTACGCCAGCAGAACTCTCACCAAGGCTGAATCAAACTACAGCGTCACCGAGAAGGAATGCTTGGCGATCGTTTGGGCGCTTGTCAAGTTCCACCCATACCTTTATGGCCGTGTTTGTGATGTAGTAACGGACCACCACGCATTATGCTGGTTATCTTCGCTTAAGGACCCATCGGGTCGTCTTGCCCGTTGGGCTCTTCGGCTTCAAGAATATGACATTTGCGTTGTATACCGCTCTGGCCACAAGCACACCGATGCTGATGCACTGTCACCATCTCCCCTATCCCCGGACATTGCATCTGTTTCCTCAGACAACACGTTGTCAGCTCTTGACGAGGACACCATCTCTGCTGCACAACGCAATGACCCATGGATCGCTTCGCTTCTTGACGCGTTATCCTAGGCACCGACACTTCCAACCACTCGAACCTTGCGCCGCCAGGCTCTGCACTTCAGTATTCGAGATGGTCTTTTGTACCGGCGCAACTAATCAGCAGATGGTAGGAAATGGCTACTAGTCATTCCCCGAACGCTGCGCTCTACCATCTGCGCGTCATTTCATTCCGACCCGCAATGTGCTCACGCCGGTGTTTTCAAGACCTACGAGCGCCCACGAAAAAGGTATTACTGGCGCGGAATGTTTACCTTCGTCCGCCAGTTCATTCGCGGCTGCCACGAATGTCAGCGGCGGAAAAGCCCGCCACATCCTGCAACAGGTTCATTGCAGCCACTTCCATGCCCAGACCGCCCATTCGACCATGTAGGAATTGACCTCTACAGACCACTGCCATTAACAACGGCAGGCGGCCGATGGGCTATCGTGGCAGTGGATCATCTAACACGGTACGCTGAAACTGCTGCTCTCCCCACACCTGCAGCACAAGACGTCGCAACTTTCATACTCAATCGTTTTGTGCTTCGTCATGGTCCTTCTAGAGAACTCCTCAGTGACCGGGGGCGTGTTTTCCTCTCCGATGTAATACAAGCACTTCTTCAACAGTGCCATATTTTTCACTGGAAGAGCACTGCCTACCACCCACAGACGAACGGCTTGACTGAGTGGTTTCATCGTACTCTGGGGGACATGCTCGCTACGCATGTCGCTTCTGATCAAACAAACTGGGACCTCGTTCTCCCATTGGTGACATACGCGTATAACACCGCTACCCAAGTCACTACCGGGTTTTCCCCATTTTTTCTCCTGTACCGTCGCCAACCATCGCACACCATCGACACTTTACTGCCATACTCGCCAGATCCCTCCGAATGCAAGCCTGTCTCGGAAGGCGCTCGTTACGCAGAAGAGTGCCGCAAGCTAGCCGAGCGGCATACTACATCCGACCAACAGCGCCAGAAGGAGATCTGTGGCGACGACCATCGTTCTGGACCAACTTTCGTTCCTGGAGCACTTGTATTGCTTCATGTACCGCCCTGCGCCCCTGGTGTATAACCCAAGCTACCCTCTAATTATCATAGTCCCTACCGCGTGGTCGAGCGTACTTCACCCGTGAACTACGCCATCGAACCCCTCACGCCACCGAGCAACCGTCGTTGGCGTGGACGTGATATCGTTCCCGTAAACCGTCTGAAGCCCTACTTTGACCTGCTTGTCCCCACGTGTTAGATCGCCAGGATGGCTTCAACTTTTTCGCCGGGGGTAATTGTAGTGAATAAGAAAGACGTTGATACCATCAGGTCAGCTATCATCAACACAAGAAAAAGGCACAAGATCGGCGATCAAGCACCACCATCTGGGTCCGCCTGCGTTGCTTTAGAGCTACCACCCGCTTGTTCAGTCCTTTCATAAACCCCCTTTACAACAACAACACCAATAATAATAATAATAATAATAATAATAATAATAATAATAATAATAATAATAATAATAATAATAATAATAATAATAATTGAATATTTTAAAGTGGAATGATATTGTTGCACTCGCAATTTTGCCACGCTATACGAGAGGAAAATGGCAGCTGGTTTGCTTACATTGTTGAATTCGCTGTGACCTCTGAAAGAGTTGCAGACGTACTTATAGAAGTCTGTGCATGGGTCCACGCTTTAGTCTAATTTTTCCCGTATGCGTTGCCCCAATGAACGGCAGGCACAGCTTCCGCACTGAAAGAAGGGTTCGAGAGGTGTTGGAACATGGTGCTGATCACGTGGTGTCGTCACTGAGGCATTTGTTGTGTGTGGTCGAGGCAGCTCTGATGGTCGTGTTACATCTGGAATTAAACGTTCCGGAACGTAGGCCGACGGTATTGTGTCCACCTGGTTGTTACAGCAGGAAGTAGAGAAGCGCAGTTAGAGACGGTCTACTGATGTGCATGCACATTAAAAAGAAGCTCAAGCACTTAATAGCACTTTCGGTGAAAATGAAAGAGGCTCTGGCCACCGGGCTTCTTGATACAGTCAGCGAAATTGGGGATGTGTAAGTCAGTATGCCGCGACATATGCAACAGCAGTACTGCTGCAACGTGGCCTCCTTCATTAGTTCCTGCAACACGTCATGAGTTAGTCACGGAGGCCATGGTTGAAGATATTGCTAGTGCCAGTGCATGGAGATGAAGAAGAGAAGGCATATAGACTAGCATATAGACTATATGCTGTGCTATATAGACTATATAGCACAGCAAATATACTGTGGTTGGCGCTGCTTGCTTAACCGGCCGTAAATACATCTGTGACTACCCCTCTAAGTCGGTCTCCTTCTCATAACAATATGAAAGACACTTGCTCGCGCAGTGCTCAGAACACGGAACGCTTTTTGTGCGCGGCTTACGAAGTCAACACAGCAGAGGGTGAAGGGTCACCCATTTGGTTTAGCCGTCATTTTGCAGCCAAGCCCACCACATTTCTTCAGAACGTGATTGTCAAAACGCGAAGTCTATGCAGTCCCCAGCTCTACCTTAATTGTCTCAGCTAAACCGACTCTCAGCTAAAGGAAAGGCTTAACAGGCCTAGTGGGTGGCCAAAACATACGTCGGAGTGAGAACGGCTCAGAGTAATTGTAGATGACGTGTAATGACCGCGCCAAAACTTTCAGCACGTTCGCGGGGGTGGAGCAAGCAAGCTTCTATTTCACGTGTTTTAAAGTTCTTGCTGCCATCGGGAAAACAATCTTATCATTGACAATAATGTTGGTTCTCCCTAAACACGAAGTTTTATCGAATTCTAAAACGTCACCAGTTTGCCTTAAGAGAGACTACATGCGTCTGGGATAACATGCGCGCAAAGTGCATATAAACCTGAAGGACAGCGAACGTCACTAACACCGGCCCCTACAGCCTCGTAACAACTTTGTTAAGATGTAGTTCAAAGTTGCTCCATTGGTATTCTTTGAGTGATGTGCGAATAACGGTGTTTCGAATTTGAATCAAATAATACGTAGTCGAATAATATCTTTAGAATGAATGCTATTCGAAATTTCTATGAATTAGACAGGATGAGTATCAAAAACACAGCAAAGGGGAATGTAGGAAGTTGATTTGCGTGGGTGGCTAAAAGTAGCGCTACGTTGTCACTGTAGGCCTACCGTAAAGACTAGCACCAATATACTGGCTTAAACACGAGAGCTCGTTCTTTTTAAAGGATATTGTGTCTTTCCCCCACGTTAAAGTCTTATAATGAAGGGGCTAAAGTATGCTTCGATGAGTCTTCAATCTAAAGAAAGATGATTGCTCGAAGCACTGCAAAGCACGTTATTCAGGTATCCCCCAACATTCCTTTGCAATGAACTCTCACCACTGTTACTAATATGCAACGTGATGAACGTTTCCTGTTGACGGGAACGCCGTAACATAGCGGGAAGAAAACCTGAAGCCGGGTAATGTGTAACAGGCGGTGTTTCACATCACCTTGTCTTCATCACAAACGGTGTTTCATTTGACCGGTGTTCTCCTTCACAGACAGTGTTACTCGTCTCGCCAAAGATAGGAGGCAGCCGGTGATGGCGCTCGTCATAAGATTCACACTTATTAGTAGTAAAAAATGGAAATGTTTAAGTGCCCAATCAGAACAACTGTGCTCACAGCTAGCAATACTGCAATGATCGTGCGAAGTACCGGCTGCACACCAAAGGCACATTCGCTCCGTTCCAGTAACTCACAAAGTGCCCGCTATGTGCGGTCGCTTTTTTGGGGCGTATGTAGACAGCCCGCAAACCCACAGCGCAGCACGTGTCGGTATCTAATGGGCGCAGTTGTCACACAAACTTCATATTTTTTTTCATAGCAGTCACCCTCCACGTTATGTACTCGAGCACAGGTGCACAAATTTGTCTCGTCGTGCTTTTAGGCTTTCAGCGATAAAAAAAAGTTTTGGAATAAACTCAATAATGAACATTTTTGGCACTCATCATCATCATCATCATCAGCCTGTCTACGTCCACTGCAGTACAAAGGCCTCTCCCATGTTTCGCCAGTTAACCCGGTCCTGTGCTTGCTGTTGCCAATTTATACCCGCAAACTTCTTAATCTCATCTGCCCACCTAACCTTCTGTCTCCCCCTACCCCACTTCTCTTCTCTGGGAATCCAATTGGTGACCCTTAATGACCAGCGGTTATCCCGTCTACGTGCTACATGCCCAGCCCATGTCCATTTCCTCTTCTTTATTGCAGCTATGATATCCTTAACTCCCGTTTGTCCCCTAATCCACTCTGCTCTCTTCTTGTCTCTTAAGGTTACACCTACCAAATTTTCTTTCCATTGCTCGCTGCGTCGTCCTCAATTTAAGATGAACCCTCTTTGTGAGTCTCCAGGTTTCTGCTCCGTAGCTAAGTACCGGCAAGATACAGCTGTTATATACCTTCCTCTTGAGGGACAGTGGCAATCTACTTGTCATAATTTGAGAGTGCCTGCCGAATGTGCTCCACCTCATTCTTATTCTTCCAGTTACTTCAATCTCGTGGTTAGGCTCTGCGGTTATTACCTGCCCTAAGTAGACATAGTCTTTTACAACTTCAAGTGCACTATTACCTATCGCAAAGCGCTGCTCCTTTCCGAAGTTGTTGTACATTACTTTCGTTTTCTGCAGATTAATTTTAAGACCCACCTTTGTGCTCTCCTTGTCTAACTCCGTAATCATGAGTTTCAATTCGTCCCCTGAGTTACTCAGCAATGCAATGTCATCGGCGAAGCGCAGGTTACTGTGGTACTCTCCATTAACTCTTATCCCTAACTGTTCCCATTCTAGGCTTCTGAAAACGTCCTGTAAGCACGCAGTGAATAGCATTGGGGAGATTGTGTCCCCCTGCCTTACACCCTTCTTTATTGGTATTCTATTTTTATTTGTGGGGTTTAACGTCCCAAAACCACCATATGATTATGAGAGACGCCGTAGTGGAGGGCTCCGGAAATTTTGACCACCTGGGGTTCTTTAACGTGCACCCAAATCTGAGTACACGGACCTACAACATTTCCGCCTCCATCGGAAATGCAGCCGCCGCAGCCGGGATTTGAACCCGCGACCTGCGGGTCAGCAGCCGAGTACCTTAGCCACTAGACCACCGCGGCGGGGCTTTATTGGTATTTTGTTACTTTCTTTATGAAGCACTATGGTAGCAGTTGATCCCCTGTAGATTTCTTCCAGAATGTCTATATATGATTCATCTACGCCCTGATTCCGCAGTGTCTGCATGACGGCTGATATTTCTACTGAATCAAACGCCTTCTCGTAATCTATGAAGGCTATGTATAGTGGTTGGTTATACTCTGAGCATTTCTCTATTACCTGATTGATAGTTTGAATGTGGTCAATTGTTGAGTAGCCTGTTCTAAATCCTGCTTGTTCCTTTGGTTGATTGAATTCTAATGTTTTTTTTTACTCTGCTAGCAATTACCTTTGTAAATAGCTTGTATACTACAGAGAGCAAGCTGATCGGCCTATAATTCTTCAAGTCCTTGTCATTTCCTTTCTTATGTATTAAGATGATGTTAGCGTTCTTCCAAGACTCTGGTACTTTTCCCATCAGGAGACACCTCGTAAATAGGGTGGCTAGTTTTTCTAACACAATCTGTCCTCCATCTTTCAGCAGATCAGATGTTACCCGATCCTCACCAGCAGCTTTGCCTGTGTGCATGCTCTTCAAAGCTTTTCTGACTTCTTCTATCATTACCGGTGGAGTGTCGTATGGGTTACTGCTAGTTCTTATAGTATTAAGGTCGTCGTTGTCTCGGCTACTGTACAGATCTCTGTAAAACTCCTCCGCTATTTTAACTATCCTATCCATATTGGTAGTTATTTTGCCTTCTTTGTCCCTTAGTGCATACATCCGCCTTTTGCCTATCCCAAGTTTCCTCTTCACTGCTTTGACGCTTCCTCCGTTTTTCAGAGCGTGCTCAAATCTCTCCATGTTATACCTTCTTACATCGCATACTTTACGTCTATTAATCAACTTCGAAAGCTCTGCCCGTTCTATTTTGTCTGTTGTACTTGACACTTTCATGATTTGACGCTTCTAAATTAGGTTTTTCGTTTCCTGGAAAAGCTTGCCGGTGTCCTGTCTAGCTACTCTGCCTCCAAATTCCACTGCACACTCCGTGATGATACTCGTCAGATTATCATTCATTGTATCTACGCTAAGGTTGGTTTCCTCGCTAAGAGCAGAGTACCTGTTCTGCAGTGACACTCTGAATTTCTGTACTTTCCCTCTCAGTGCTAGCTCATTGATTGGCTTCTTGCGTATCAGTTTCTGTCGTTCCTTCTTCAAGTCTTGGCGGATTCGAGCCCGTACCATTCTATGGTCACTGCATCTTACCTTGCCAACCACTTCCACATCCTGCACGACTCCTGGGTGTGCAGTCATTATAAAGTCTATTTCGTTCTTATTTACGCCATTAGGACTCCTCCATGTCCACTTGCGGTTTTCTCGTTTTCGGTAGAAGTTATTCAAAATACGCAGATTATTGCGTTCTGCAAATTCTACTAGTAGCTTTCCTCTGGCGTTTCTAGTGCCGATGCCATAATCTCCTACTGCCTGGTCTCCAGCCTGCTTCTTCCCTACCTTTGCATTAAAGTCGCCCATTACTATCGTATACTGTGTTTTCACCTTACTCATTGCCGATTCCACGTCTTCATAGAAGCTTTCAACTGAAGCGTCATCATGGCTGGATGTAGGCGCGTAAGCCTGTACTACCTTCATTTTGTATCTTTTATTCAGTTTAATTACAATGCCTACCACCCTTTCATTAATGCTATAGTAATCCTCTATGTTGCCAGCTATGTTTCTGTGAATTAGGAACCCTACTCCCAGTTCTCTTCTGTCTGCCAAACCCCGATAGCAAATGACGTGCCCATTCTGTAGCGCAGTATAGGCCTCATCTGTCCTCCTAACCTCACTCAGCCCTATTATATCCCATTTAATGCATTCTAGCTCCTCGAATAATACAGCTAGACTTCCCTCACTAGATAACGTTCTAACGTTAAACGTTGCTAAGTTCAAGTTCAAATGGTGGCCTGTCCGTATCCAGAGATTCCTAGCACCCTCTGCTGCTTTGCAGATCTGACCGCCGCCGTGGTCAGTTGCTCCGCAGCTGGTGGGGACTGAGGGCCGTGAGTTAATTGACGAATGCCTACGGGAGGGGGTGGCCAGATACTGCACCAGGGTGGCCAATCCTTCTCTCGTGAGATCATCGGTGCGTACCGGCTTTAAGCCGGTACGATCAGACAGTAGTGGGAATGCTCCATGCATGTCTTCCTTATTGTTGTTCAGCAGCGTTGGCGGCCACCCACCACGGAGCCCAACGAGGGGACGCTACAAGTTTACAAATGCTCAAACCTGCAGACGCCAGCCGTACAACGCCACCATAACCCAATGCGCCCAGACCAAGGTAGGCTATTTGCACAGGGTTAACCCTAGCTGCCAGGAAGTTTGGAAGTAAACGGAAGAGAGTAGAAGACAGGACAGATAAATAGTAAGAGATAAAGACGAAGATGTAGGGAGAGAGAGATAGGAAAAGGCGACTGCCGATTCCCCTGGGTGGGTCAGCTCAGGGGTGCCGTCTACGTGAAGCCGGGGCCAAAGGGGTGTGTTGCCTCTGCCGGGGGGCCTTAACGGTCCAATCACCCAGCGTTGGCTCAACCCCTAGGATCCCCTTTTCCTGGGACATGGCAAAGCCACGCACGGCTAGGCGTGGGAGGGAGTCGAAACTCCCCCGTTAGCTCGGGTTCGTGGTGTCGCTACACACCAAACGCCTACTTGCGCAGGCACCCCTGCACTAACTTTGGCACTATTCAGAACAATTGTATTCGAGATGAAATATAACTGTTTGCAGACCCCTAATCATTTCCTATATTATTCATGTGCTCGCCTAACTAAAGATTCGTTTCGCGAGACCTATTTAAGCATCATTCTGGTGCCAAAATGTATTCAAGTTTTTTCTCTCAGAACAGAGGCTGGTGATGGAAGTATGCGTCGTCATACCCGTATAAGATGTCCCTAAGTGTCATACACATCATCTCTGGCACCTAATAAGCTGGGCTGTGTAGTGTGGTGTACAGAGATTGAATGAACATATTTACAGGAATTGAATACTTATAATCACTGACCCATTTAAAAATTATGTTGGCCACACAGTGCAACACCACGGCCGTTGGGTCAGAGTTACAATGTTAGCTTGAATGGGCGTAGGAAATAGATAGATAGATAGATAGATAGACAGACAGACAGACAGACAGACAGATAGATAGATAGATAGATAGACAGACAGACAGACAGACAGACAGACAGACAGATAGATAGATAGATAGATAGATAGATAGATAGATAGATAGATAGATAGGTAGGTAGGTAGATAGATAAATAGATGGATAGATAGATAGATAGATAGATAGATAGATAGATAGATAGATAACAATACAATTGCAAAATAAAAAAAATCAGCCTGCTTTTACGGCCGGTGAATTTCAGGTGATGTTCATCACAAGCACTCACATAACCAAGTTTCATCAAGCCAGTAAGTGAATGGCCAGTGTTTCCACCTTAACTGAGTAAATAAGGCTCCCTGCGGTCAGAGTTTCTTGAGTACCTGTCCATTCGTGGTATCAGAAAGCGACAAGTCCTGATGTTCATTCTCATTAGTGGCGGCTTTATATAAAATTGTGTAATTGAGAGAATGCGGGGGATAGTTGAGCACGGCGCCCAGAAGCAAGAGATGTTCAAGACCACAGACTGTTCTTGTGGAGAATGTCATTATAGCCTGTAGCAGCACTGTTGATTTCACCTGTCATAACTGAGAGAATGCGGTAACAGCTGGTTCAGTTTGAAGAAACGTACATGAAGCGCTTATCGTAGAGTGTGGCACTATCATTTAAGTCATTCCGTTGATTTGAGGATACGTGATAGTAGTTAGAGGGACACATTTCTGCTCACACAAAGTTTTAAGACTTCAAAAAAAAGGACTGAGCCATTTTTAAAACACTTGTGAGCAATTGCATGAGTTTCGGTTCAATATTTCATTCCCATGCGTAAAAGATGCAATGCGTTCAGCTCTAATACATATATTGGCCATTGCTCTTGGCATGCATCAATAATTTCGCTTGTGAAATAGACTTCTTTACGCTAACGCGTTAAAAAACAAAGCATAAAAACGGTCAAGTCAGCAGTCAAGCGCACGCAATAGAGGCAGCACAGGCCAAACGTTTGCACGTATCCCAACACAGCGTATAACAGCATCTAACGTAGTTTTGACTGGCGAAAACGAAGTGCCCAGAAGATGTTTTTTTTAACCATTAGGTGAAACAGAAATCAATATTGAACTATATTACGCGACAAGTCAGCATGGACCAGTTTTGTAGGTTCCAAAAATAAAAAAAATATTGCGCACTATGTATGTCTCAACTTGTTTATTTAGGCGTTAGATCCCTAATGTCAAAATTCGGACAGCGTTTTGTTTTCACATTAACGACCTAAAATGCATAGCGTTTCTTTAGAAACAAAAATTTGTTAATAGTAATGGTTTTGAGACGCTTACCGTGGTAGTGTCGGTTCCTGACAGGTTGCTGCTCATAAATCTGAGCACGAATAAGCCACCAAGGAGCCCCAGTCCCATAACTAGCAGTGAGACAAGGCATATGTTTATCCAGTGGTATCTGTTTCCTTTAGTTTCGTCCTCAGGAACTTGGCATTGGTAAAGCAGTTGTCTTTTCTCGTCCTGAATTGTTGTTGTCAATGACACAAATCAGTAACGAAAATGTGATCCGGATTACCAGAGTATTTTTGTAGTTATCATGATGACCAAACTGCTAGTGTGGTTTTAAGCAAAGCTAGCGGCCGCTGCCAGATATACAGCTGGGAATGAAAGAACATGTGGACTCTTATATCACTGCGTTTGTGGGTGGGACATTGTGTGTGGTCGAGCTTCCTAAACTTCCTCGACTGTTACTTCACTTTCATATAGCTACTACAAACACAGAACATGCGTAAATGGTAGTCTAATTACGTGGAAAGTGTTGAAATAGGCCCCATACGAAATTGAGAGACATCTCAAAGCGCAAAACTCGTGAAAGTTTCTGGCTAAAGAGGAAAGAATTAAGTACTTGAAGGACCATAGCTGTCATACATGACTGCCCTGCTGTGGTGGTCTAGTGGCTAAGGTACTCGGCTGCTGACCCATGGGGCGCGAAATCAAATGCCGGCTATGACAGCTGCATTTTCGCTGGAGGCTCAATTACTGTAGGCATGTGGGCTCAGATTCGGGAGCACGATAAAGAACTCCTGGAGGTCAAACTTTCCGAAGCCCTCCACTACGGTGTCTCTCGCTATTATGATGGTTTTGGAACGATAAGCCTCACTTATCAATCAAATAATTACCATATCACAGTAAGATATGGCTGAATTGGAGACATCAGATGCACTTTTGATCTTATAAAGCCTATAGATCAAACAAAACTACATAGTAATTCCTCTCATCCTTTTCCTTCACGCCAAGCAAAATGCAGCCGCTGTGGTGTATTATTAAGTTCAACTTTTCTATGTGAGCCTAACACTAAATAAAGTGCCTTCACAACAATTGCCCCGTGCTGTCACTTGTAAAAAATAGGCAATTATCTGCGCTGTCATCTCCACATTCAATCGTTAGAAATTACGCTTTAATAATAGCACCAAAAGCCGACTGTTTGCTCAAAACCGGTGCTTTATTTTATGTTGTGAAGTAGGTTAACACGAGAATATTGAATCACTTCTACAATAGCAGCTTCGGTGTAAAAATTTTGTCTAATCACCAAGTAATTGAAACTTAAGTGCATTGCCACCTATCAATTTCCCACCGACACGATGGCGTTTCTGTGCATGATTTAGGCCAGGTGACGGTAACGTCTGGCCTGCGAGCCAGTAATATCTGGCCCCCGGAACAATTTCAAAAGAACACCTCCCCACTAACTAACTAACAAATCAAAACTGCTGGATTTGGCAAGTTGGCACATACTCAGCATAAATAAATATAACTGCACTAGAAATTTATGAAAGGTGTAAGAAAGTATGAATCAGAGAACATTTAATCAATTTTGTGTTATGTGAGCAGGCTTGATGTAGATATTTTAGAGTTCGATAGGAATAGTCAGCGCCAAAATGAAAACTGAATTTGTTTTTGCTTGTACCATGCAGCATTGGGACGCGCATCACGGAAATAAACATGCTTTTAATTTTTGTTTTGTACATACTTTTCTGTTCGCCGAATTTATCTTTCCTGGGGCTCTCCTAATTGGAGGAGTAACAGTCGGACAATTTTGGGGGAGTTAACAATACCGTCTTCCTAGCTTCCATGGCATCTGACTAGGCAGCTCAAGCACCCAACGAAAGTTTTTTTCTTCGCTTCCCTATTGTGCCCATGGCCCCTGTCTCTCGTTACCATGAATTATGGTGGAGGCAGTGCTGCGTAGTCGGAGAGGGACAATGGCATAGCAGGGAGCATGGCTGAAAATGAGGTGCAAGTGTGCAAGTTTAGTCGGTGTCGCTGCATGTGCCTCCAATGTGACTACAAAAAACTGGGCATGACAAGGTGTGGTCGGGGTCTTCGAGAGACCACCCGTGAACTGTTTGTGTCTTTGCAGTGTACATAGGCCGACGACTAGAGAAAAGACACCCCTAAATACAGCCCGCGGGTCAAAATTGGTGTCGTGCCTTTTCATTGTAAACGCGCCTTGAAGGCGTCGGTCGGTTGTCCGCGCTGTATGTATTACTTAGCCACCACGTTTCATGATTCACGGCTTGGTGATAGTTGTTGCTAGAAGAAACCAATGCACATGTTTTTAAACAGATGCGAGATGGCGGTACGTGGAGTGTTCACTAGATGATTGGATGGACGCACGAACGCACGGACGGATGAATGGATGCACAGATGAATAGATGGATGGACGCACGGGTGCACGGACGGACGGATCGACAGATAGGCACACGGAAATACTCATGGATGCTCGGATGAACGCATGGAAAGACAGATGGACGCAGGGGTGGATGTACGAACGGGTGGACGGATGGACGCACAGATGAACGCCCGATTGGACGCACGCATGGTCGCACAGACTGACGCACGGACGGATGGAAGCAAGAACGAACGGATGGATGAAAGCATGGTCGAACTGATGGATGCTTTGCCCCGCTAATCATTATTGATTCCGTGCATTTGCTGCGATTTCCTTAGTAGCACGAAAATCATGCTCTAGATGACATGATTGCTTTTGTCATGTATCAGAGCGCTAGCTCTAATGAACGCCTCTTTTCTGTTTTCAATCAAAGTAATATTCTTTTTTCACTCACTTGAATTTGTGCGCTCATGAGGGGCGCTAAAAGCGTGATATGAGTTATGTGCGCAATACTGGAGTCGGAGAGAAGCTATGATTGATTGATATGTGGGGTTTAACGTCCCAAAACCACTATATTACTATGACAGACGCCGTAGTGGAGGGCTCCGGAAATTTAGACCACCTGGGGTTCTTTAACGTGCACCCAAATCTGAGCACATGTGCCTACAACATTTCCGCCTCCATCGAAAATGCAGCCGCCGCAGCCGGGATTCGAACCCGCGGCCTGCGGGTCAGCAGCCGAGTACCTTAGCCACTAGACCACCGCGGCGAGGGGCGGAGAGAAGCTAAGAATCGTAATAGTAGTGTACCCAGTCCATTTATTTTATGCGTGTCCAACTAGAGTTGACCTTTGCTATGATGATGCAATGGTTAGGATGAGCCGAAAAAATATTCAACTAATATCCACTCGTGCGCAGCATCACCCTCGCTGCTCACCACTCAACGCAGCTGAAGTATTTGATTGTGCCTAGTTTGACATGTTTCCAAGCACTTGGCAGTAGCTCAGAGTGTTTTTTCAACACTCTATCACATTCGGTTGTTTGCACAACGGGAAGTTGCAACTCGGCGGCAGCATGAAAAAAAAAAAACTGCGGCGACGCATTCTGTGGGAGCAGCCTGTTTTTAATTTTAGGCTGTCAACGACAATTTGGTTTTTTTAGCATAGTATCTTCTTTTTGACGAGCATGATCACAGTGCGTCTCCAGTATGTGCTTATGTACCCGAGTTTCCCTCAATTCTGTTCAAAAATACCATGCGTAAGCTCAAGCATTTTTCCCCCTCCCCCCATCCCTAAAGGCGCTGAGCCATGCCCCCATGACAGGAGGCAGAAGATGGCGCCCTTTTAAGTGCGAATGCGCTTTATAAGCGACTTTAAATCCACCGTCCACGGTCAACGCCACCTAGAAAAAAAAAATCAGGCCTGCTCACTCTTCCAGCTGTGGGCTGTGACGTCAGTCATACTTGACCGTCGTGTTAGACCACACAGACGTGCCTACGCCTGCTCATCCCTTTGGAACAGCTGCATCAGTAAGCCTCACGATCCCTTTCGCGTTCTCCTGGTGGTGCTGTTGGCGAGTGAACAGGACCATGTTTGTGTCTGTGAACTGCGGTGCGGCAAGAATAGGTGATGTGCTTTGTGCACGAGATATTCACGTAGCGTACGGCTGCAGACCAGCACTACGGGGTGCTGCTGCGTGCCCAACTGTCGCGGCAACTATTACAACAAACCGAAGGTTCGCGTCTTCTCCTTTCCAAAGGACGACCGAAGGGCGAAATAGGAGCGTACCGTTCGTCGAGACGACATCTTCTCTCTCCGTGATCTGGAGGTATGTGTACATCTACGATGCATGCTTCTGAGTCATTCCTAAGGGCACCATCTGATACATGTTGCGTTCTTGCCCCAAAGTAAAGATCTTGTGTGCACTTCAGAGCAGACTTAGGGTAAGCCTCGGCATTAGAGAATCTTTAGCTGAGCTTCGCTGACGCTCACCACCGCGATGATGTATACTATAGAGTCCCGAGACAGTGATGAAAACAGCATCAATTTTGCGTTTTAGACGAGCGCGTCTTGCCGCGACGCAGTCAGCGTGGCTGCAAAAGGACGGCGTTAAGCAGACGCGTTTTCACGCTCCACTCAATCGAATTCATAGGCGGTGCGAGAAATGCGCTTTAGGTTTCGCCGCACGCACTCGTCGAAATAAAGCAGTAAACGCACGTAGCAGTACATCCTCAAAGTAAGCGTTTTCCCTTCAGTGTCAATATTATTTCGCTAGCCAGCATGGCGAGCTTCTTGTAACGCCTCTGATTACTTGATTGAGAAACGGGAAGGTGTGCTAGTGTGTCGAGTCATGCATTTGATTTGTACATAGTGTTTCTTACCGCTAGTTGGCACCTGTTCGCGGTACTATGTGCCATTCTCGCCGAAAGGCTTGCTAATTTTTGTTTCCTTGAAATATGTGCTACTGCAAGACAGCTAAATTTAGATGCCACTAGACACATCATTGCCTTCCTTTTTTTACGACGGTGTAAATAAAGAGCGTGCGGAGCAAGAAGGCTGTGATAAAGCGCTTTCTTACATGGTTTTCAGGTGTGCGAGCTCCATTTCAAGCCGAAGTACGTTAGGACGACAACAACTACACGAATCCAAGAACCGTCAGGATAACAGAAGCTCCCATGGGTGCTACTTGGCTTACTCTGGACGCAGTACCGACAATATTTCCCAATGCCCCAAGTTCTTTGAGCAACTATGCACCACTGCGAGAGGGGCCAAACCAAAAGAAAAAAAACGACTAGAAGCATCCCATTTAGAAGAAACCACTAAACAGTCGATAGAACTCTCTGAGGAAGAAGAGCACCGCAATAAGATGTCGTCGTATGAGGACCTCGTATCGCGCCCGCAGAGTCTCGGCCTCTCCTCCTACTGGGCCACAGTAAAAGCAGAGAATGCTGCGCTGTTTGTTCACATATGTGGCGAAGATCCACCAGTCGTCCAAAGGTCTGTCATTGTTAGTAGGAACATGAAAATTATGGCCTTCTAGGAGAAAGCGAAAGTCCCTGCCAAGTACCCTCCTCATTCCTGCTACGCTGGACGATCTGCGCAGCCTTCACACCATACTAGACCATTAGAGCAGTTTCAAGGCTCCAGACGTTTGCGTCAAGGAGGAAAAAGTGAAGGCAACCTTCAGCTTGCTTTTCTCTTTGCTCGACGACCTCAAGTCGGATCTTTTGCCGCTAGAGAAAACAGAAGCACTTGATTTCATAAAAGAGCAGCTTGACCTACTGCAGAGAAAGGACCACTCATTGCGCTATACTCTGCAGAACTTTTAATATTCTCGAGTATTCTACACACTATTTCCGCACACGCCTACCGATTCATTCGCGGTGCTGGCAAAATAGCACTGCCACATCCATTTACGCTCATGCGAATTAACTCGCAATATACCGTGAACTCTGCTAATAAGCAGATCGACGAGGGGTTTTGCGTTATGTGAAGAAGCGGTGAAGCCTTCTCAAACTACGTGAAAAAATTGTCACTATAATGATGGACGACATTCATATTCAGCCGTACTTTGAACAAAAAGGTGGCTCAGTGACCAGCGCAGCTTCTAATTCCACCGAAGTGGCCACAACTGCGCATGTTTTTATTATTCAGTCGTTGCTACTAGCGCAGAAGGATGTTGCTCACATTCTGCCAGTAGCCAACATTAAAGCAGTTCAACTGCATGCAGCCCCGACAAAAACAATTTTAGAGCTTGAAAATGCAGGCCTTACTGTAATCGCAGTGATAACAGATAACAATTCCATAAACAGAAAACTAAGGTCCTTGTTTTCTGAAACACAGACACTTGATATTGTGTACCCTCAACCAGTGGACAAAGCAAGACCCTTTTTTCATGTAGTAGACCCCGTCCACCTTCTGAAGTGCATGAGAAACAACTGGTCGAACCAAAAGAATCCAGGAACAAGTACATTTTACCCTGAAACTTTCAGCACATCATCGTTAGTACGGGTTAACGGAGCATCTTTCAAAGCTCTTCGAGACTTGCACACTTCAGAGCAACACGGTGTCACAAAGTTTGGTTATGGATTGAGCTACAAGGCCTTGCACCCATCCAACATTGAGTGGCAGAATGTCAAGCTTGTTTTAAAAGTTTTCAGTTAATTTGTGGTAGAGGCGCTCAAAATGCGCGGAGGCGAGCTCAATTTAAAATACGCCGAAGGGACAGCGCACTTCATTGACCTAATTTTGAAGTGGTGGCATGTGGTCAAGGTGAAAAGCTCCTCCAAGGGCCGTCGCCTCAGAGATCTTCTCCAGGACCCAGTCAGAAGTTTGACTGACAAGCAGATAGAATTTCTTAGTGATTTCCTGGATTGGTTGGACACATGGCGGCACATCAAGATGGATCGAGGCGCACTCTCCACGGAAACGCACTCAGAATTGCGGCTGA
Organism: Rhipicephalus annulatus; assembly: GCA_013436015.1. NCBI lineage: Eukaryota > Metazoa > Arthropoda > Arachnida > Ixodida > Ixodidae > Rhipicephalus > Rhipicephalus annulatus. The sequence continues at coordinate 485,853 of WOVY01015984.1, read as the reverse complement.
CTTGTTACGCGCTTGTGAAGCTGTGCCGTACTGCCTTGAAGAATTGAATTTTGACTACGTGTTGCTGGGCAAATTTCAAACAGACAGTCTTGAGGAAAGGTTCGGAGAGTACCGGCGGCTGTCAGGCATGAATTATCACATCTCAATACAGCAAGTGTTAGAGTCGGAGAAAAAACTGAGACTACAGGACAGTTTGATATTTCCAGATATGCAAGAATTACAGAAGCCATGTGTTCTGCCACTTGACGGGGATCGGTTTACAGAGGAGTACAGTATAAAGATATCAGACCGAGACATAACAAATTAGGGGTCAATTTTGCAGTAATCACGTACATCGCTGGCTTTCGCGCCGATGCTGCGTTAAGAAAGCTGCCTTGTGAGTATTGTGTCAAGAATATTACAACCCAGGACCAGGAAATTCAACTTGAGAGCAATCAGTTATTTGAAAACCTTTCGGAAGGCGCTCTGAAGTTTCTCAAGCCGGCTGTCGTTAATGCAGTCTTGCATGCCCATATTGTATTTGAACAGCTTACAAAAAAAACAAAAAAAGAGAGTGCAACGCGTTTTCATGCAAAGCCGAATCAGAGGGGGCTTCTTGTGGCTGTCACAAGACACTTTTGTGAAAAAGAAGATTTTGATGTCTGTTTTAATGACCATCACCCAGACAATACTTGTGGCAGCAGTGAACACTCTCCTTGATAACTATGTGTCTATGAAGACAGATGTTCTGAAGAGCACAAAAGCGCAGGCACAACAGAGAAATGTGCAGAAATTCAGAAAATGAGTATTACCAGTTTCGGCGCATCTTCTGGAACAGTGAGTTTTGTGTGTGTGTGCGTGTGTGTGTCGTGTATGTGAAAAAACGTGAAAAAACGTGAAACGTAAAGCATAAATAATAAATAAAATTTAATTCGTTTTTTTTTCATCAACTCAATGCGCCACCAATCTTTTTTTTTCTGTGATACATCGGCGGCACGTTCTATAGCGTGTAATATTCTTAAGTGGAATAATAAATGGCTTACAGACAAAATCGTCAAAAACGCCAAAACGTAATGCATTGCTAAAACTAATACCAATCGGGACGCTAAAGGCGAAATGAAATTGTCGCACACGCAGAAAGGCGTCGCGAACGCTTCATCTTCTCACGGGAGACGCTGGTGGCAATGCCTTCAGCCTCCCGTGCTCTCGCTCGCTCGGTCAAGACGCGTGACGTGACGGCGGCAGTGAGTGGGCCTGAATTTTTTTCTAGGTGGCGTTGTCTGTAGCAACGGCGCGGCGACGTCACACACCACGTGATTGCGCGCGCTCCACCCTCCGCTCCTTGGCTGCGCGTGCCTGCACCGGCCCCTGCACTCGATCATTACGCGTGCGATCATCACGTTTGACGTGAACGTTAGACCGTACGGTACCATAGTGTGAAATAATGCATAAATAGTGCGAATATAAATACATACTATATAAACCGCGATTTACGTAATAAAATAAATAAATATAACATATAGTATGGATTACATACACAATACACATATCCTGCTAATAAAAACACACAAACATCATTATAGTGCGAATTTACTCTCACATATATGCGTAAACTCACCAAGATTTCCCGAGAGGGTCTATTGGTTCCTGGGAATCGCAATGTGATCCCACGGGGGAGTTTACGTTAACTCACTGGCGAATGCCAACGGATTTTAACTTTACTCCCCTTCATAGCATCACCCCGTGCATTCGCACTTAACCATGTTCCCCCTCGGGGATTACTTGGTAGTTTTTATCTCTTCCTCTTTTATAATCTTCCTCCTCCTCTTCTCTCTCTCTCAAGTGAAAAAAGAGCGCAAGTCAAAAGTTGATCTGCTGTATAGCGGGCTACAATAACCTTGGCTACCTGTTCATTACCATGCACCCTGAAGCAGATTACACGGGTCTACCAATTCACCTCCATGATTTTATTTATTTGGGGGGGGGTGTAACATCCCAAAACCACCATATGATAATGAGATACTCCGTAGTTCAGGGCTCTGGAAATTTCCACCACCTGGGGTTCTTCAAAAATGTGCGCCTAAATCTGAGCATGCGGGCCTACAACATTTCCGCCTCCATCGGAAAGGCAGCATCTGCAGCCGTGATTCGATCCCGCGATTTGCGGGTCAGCAGCCGAGTGCCATCCACTAGACCACCGTGACGGGGCTCACCTCCGTGAATATGCTGCCGCCGCACCGGGGATTACATACCACCACCATTGGGTCAAAACTTCGAGGTACAAGAGGCGTCGCTTATGCTTGACTTGGTTAGACACAGCGGTAATGTGGCTCCGTAGTTACTTAGAAATATGGGACTTTTTCAAAAACAGCGAGAAAATGCGGTAGAGAACCGCACAAAAGAAATTCGTTCATGTTGTACATCAAGTGATTAGGTCAATTTCGCCGTTTTGTTGAAAAACAAAGCCCTGGTTTCTCGATACAGTGACAGAAAAATGTCTGTATTTGCAGTTTGCCAAAAAACGTGATTTTTACGAAAGGGTGCTTTGAATTCCTGGCGTAAAACCACTTGAAACACGTGTGCAACACTCTGATTGTTGCATATTTAAACATCACACATGCTGTTAGGCATTGTTGCTGGATAATATCGGCCATGTGTAGTGCAGTTCCTAGTGTTTTTCCTTGTGAAAGATTCTCACCGTATAAAACTGCTACACGTGTTTTCACTGGGCGCGAGCTGTATAGCGGAACGCATCGAAATCTTCACAAAGTTTCATGGCTCTTCTTATGGCTTTGCGATATTATCCCAATCATTTACTGCTTCCTGACATGTGTGTGAACGGTAACCCCCCGGACTAAGCGTGCTATATGAAGCGGTAAAGAGTTGCGACTGTTCTTTCTTTTGCACAAGCAACGCTGTCCGAAAGGAAGACGACCATGGCGGGCTCAGCGAACAGACCGTGGCCTGAAGAAGAGTGAAGCAGGCGCGTGGCTCAAGACAACAGCAGCCCGTGCAAAACTATTTCGGGTGTCATTTCATGACGACGAAAAGTAATGGCGAGTTATAGCTTTCTATCGATACGAGTGCCATACATCCGCACAATATATAAAAATAAAACGGCGATGTAAAGATTAATCAGGAGCAGTTGAGTTACAACCACCTTCGCACAGACTGTAGTGCTATTTCAGCGTATTCTCTACAAATGCGTCAGAAAATACATCACATCACCATGTTTGGCCGGAGTCTGTGAGGACCTTTCAGCAGTAGAGGCGATGATCAGTTGGCGTTCGTTGTTGTTGTTGTTCACATAATGTTAGTGGCGCATACCCACTATGGGTGATTGGCCAAGAATCGAGTGGTTTTAAAGATTACTGTTTAAATTTGTAATGATGGAGGTATAACAGCAAGATTACCGAGAGCCGAGGAAAGTGTAATGTAATGTAATGCATACAAATATTTATATAAACAAATTTATTCTTAGAATAGAGCAATAATCTTATTTTATGCGTATATAAATATGTGGACATGTTAGGATAATGAAACAGGTTAATTAGTCAACTTATTAGTTTCATTAATATAGTTCCGGACGGCCGCGCATACTGTCGCATTAGAGAACCCAGAAATGGAAGCTCGAAAAGACAAAATGACAGCCACAGATAAGTCCATAGCAATACCACGTAAAGGTATTTCTAAAAGGGGTTTTCGTAAGGTGTTAAAGCGCCTGCAGGTCAAAAATAAATGATGTATTGTTTCCAGTTCATTACAGAATGAGCACAGTGGCGAAGGTGCCTGAGCGGACCTGTCTTTATAAAAATTTAGATTTGGTACCCGGCAACGCAGCCTTGTGATAGCTACTTCGTGTTTTCGAGTGCGGCAAAAGTCTCTTCACCAGGGACATAATAAATGATGATATTCTGTAGGTTTATTAGTGCTGAACTTTAAAAACTTCCATAAGCGTACGTCTGCGGAATCGAGCAGCAGTCACATAAGCGGATGATGGACAGAGCGGTAGAATTGGTTCGCTGATTAGCGACTTAGCTAAAGAATCGGCTATTTCATTTAGGAACAAACCTTTATGTCCAGGCACCCAAACGAATAGTACTTGCCTCAAATGCGCAGGTACTAGTGCACGGAACGCCTTTGTTACGTGATTATCAGCACCAATAGAAAGTGCCACACATAGGGAATCTGTTATTATGACAGCAGATGTAAATGCTCTATCTAAGGTGCGTAAGGCGAGCACTACTGCCAGAAACTGAGCCCTGAAAACGGGTATGAAATCGGGTATAGTCGAAAGAAATCCAATTTAAAATCGGGCTGAAAATACCAACCCACGACTTTTCGTGATATTGCGATGCATCTGTAGCAATAATAACGTTAGTTTTAATACGGCGCAGATGATCTTGTAGTAAACCATCCAAAATATATGGGGAAGTAATTTGGCAAAGTTAGGAAAAATGTCGTCGAATTGAATTTCCACCGGGGCTGAATTATCATGACTCGGCATGATGTCGCATGAACGTACGTTTAGAGGCTCCGGTAAATTTTGCACAAATATAGTTTGTGGTGTGTGAAATCGCGGCCATCTAGCAGCAAAATTGATTCCGGGTTGGAAATAAAGGCTGTTTCTGAATGTCGTAATGTTGATTCTTAAATTCTTAAGAATGTCTGTACAGTCAGAACGCGAATTCTGCAAGAGAGCGGAGGGACCCTCGATTCGAGATACAACACATTGCTGGCAACTGTTTTGGGAAGACCAAGGCATAAGCGCGAAGCTTCTCTTTCCAGAAGAATTAGATGCCGCAACTTGTAAGCTGGAACTCCAGAAAAAAGTACACAACCTAATTCCAAAATGGGACAAACGTACTTGCGATATATCATTACCATTGTGTCTCTTCTCATACCTATTTATTTATTTATTTATTTACAGAATACTGCAGGCTCACTTCAGAGCCCATGCAGGAGTGGAAATGAGCACTTGTAAAAAAATCACAAGCAATCAGCAGTCAAGGCACACAAAATTAATAAATGTACGCTTGACAATTAATATTCAACAGCAATTTTCACCACATAAATTGGTAACAATTCGTGACCAAATTAAGTATATTTACACAAAACTATACACACCAATACATATTCGCAATAAACATATGGCGCAGCGATAGGAGCATTTTGGGCTTAACGTTATGAAGTGATAAAATCAAAGTGTTCAATGTTCTGTAACGACTCAAACGGCAGGGCGTTCCAGTCTACAATGGTCCTAGGAAAAAAAGAGAACTTAAATGTGTTGGTACGTGTCTGGAATGGTGTTATTGACGCAGCATGGCGATTTCTAGTTTCTCGTGACGTCAGTGGTTGTATAAACGTAGAGGCATCTAGTGCGAAATGTTTGTGTTTTAACTGAAAAAGAAATTTTAATCTCAGAATTTTGCGACGAAGTTGGAGTTCTTGTATATTATTTTCTTTCATGATAGCTGTAGGGGAGTCTGTCATGCGGTACTTAGAAAATATAAACCTGATGCATTTACGTTGAATCATTTCTATGGCATGAATGTTTTTTCTAGTGTATGGGTCCCAAATGACGCACGCATACTCGAGAGTAGGTCTAATGATGGTATTATAGGCTAACAGCTTCACTGATGACGGGGCAAAACGAAGTTTGTACTTGAGAAAGCATAGCTTACGGAAGGCGGATGCGCAAATGTTCGATACATGCATATTCCAACTTAGATTTTTGGTTATCGTTACGCCAAGGTACTTATACACACTGACCTCCTTGAGTACGTGAGTTTGTAGCGCATATGGAAAAGAAGAGAAGTTTTTCTTTCTAGTGATGTTCATGTACACTGTTTTGTCTGAGTTTAGCTTCATATCCCATTGCTTACACCACTGGTAAACGTTATCAAGGCAGGTATTTAAAAGCTGTTGATCATTCATGGTAACTATTTCCTTGTACAGCACGCAATCATCGGCAAATAGCCTTATTCCGACATATTCAGGGACAACTTCAACAATATCATTTATATAGATTAAAAAAAGTAGGGGCCCTAAAACACTTCCCTGAGGAACACCTGATGTAACCTGAAGTTTGGATGAACAGTGACCATTTATATCAACAAATTGTGTTCGATTTGACAAGTACGCGGATACCCAATTTACAATAAACTCTGGAAGGCCAATATTTTTAAGTTTGAAAATCAATTTATTGTGGGGAACTAAATCAAAAGCCTTCCTAAAGTCTAAGAAAATAACATCAATTTGCCCGGATTTATCAAGAACAGATGCGAAAGTATGTATGACTGTGACCAGTTGAGTAACAGTGGACAAACCTTTTCTGAACCCATGTTGAAATGGGGTTAATATATTGTTCTCATTAAGAAAATTAGTGATGTAGTTAGCTATGACGTGCTCGAGAAGCTTACAACAAGAACAAGTAATAGATATAGGGCGATAATTTGTAATCAATAATTTATCTCCTGATTTGAATATTGGTACAATTCGCGCTATTTTCCAATCTATCGGAACAGAAGAAGAAGACAGGGAGGCGCGGAAAATGATCACAAGGAATTTAGCAACCATCTCAGCGTATCGACGCAGAAACGCGTTGTGAATGTTATCGGGACCAGGCGAAGCTTTAGTCTTTAAATTCAGAAGCATAGATACAACACCAGATAGGGACACGATGTCTGCGTCGAGATAAGGAGAGGTAGCAGAAGCCCGTGCGCTGTCGCAATCTTTTTGGAAAACGCTTTGAAAGTACTCATTGAAATGTGTCGCTATGCTTGTTTCATCTGCAACGATTGTATCATTGTGAATTATTTGAAGAGTACCTTCTTTCTTGCGAGATAATTGCGACCAGAATTTATCAGGAGCCGTCCGTATGAAGTCTGGTAGAGTGTGTTGAAAATAAAATTGCTTAGCACATCGGATAGACTGGTTTAAAAGTGTCTGGTTTGTGTGAATAGTTGTCTGAGATGCGCGGTGACGTCGTAATCGTTTTAGTTTCCTTTTTTGATGCAAGATGTCACGGGTGATCCACGGATTTTTTTTTCGCGATCCTTTTCATTTTATTTGGCACAAAATGATCTATACAGTATAGACATAACCTTTTAAATGTCTCCCATAGCTCAGAAACATCAGACCCACCAAAATTGCTCAAGTTTATGTCAAGAAAGTCTAAGACGCTTTCATCCGCTGCATGAAGGTAATCTTTGACTGCGACAGTTTTAGAAGGAGCACTTTTCTTTGTCAAGAAGTGGCATACGCACTTCACCATATAGTGGTCTGAAAGACCAGGTTCAATTGTCACAGAAAGTCGGTCATGCATCGGCTCAAAAAAACAAGATCTAATATAGAAGAGGAACTACCCTGAACACGAGTAGGTTGTCTAACCACCTGTTCCAAATTACAGCACATCAATAAGTCCAGTACACTGTGAACATGGGCACTGGGTTCATTAGAAGCAAACGGGTTCTCCCAATTTACACCAGGAAGGTTGAAATCACCAGCAATAATTATTTTTTGTTGTCTAAAACCCAAGACGTGATCACATAAATCCTGCAAAAACTCCGGTGGAGCATCGGGACGGCGATAAATGGCTACTAGTACTAAGGAAAAGCCCCAGCATGACAATTTCAAGGTAATAGTTTCATGGTTATTGATTTGTTTTGAAAGTGCTGCTGAAATGTTTTGTTTAATCAGGACGGCAACGCCACCTCCTTTTGAACTTCTATCTCGACGAAATACTTGGTACGAAGGCGGAAATATACTGTTGTCGTGAACTTCACTTCGGAGCCAAGTTTCAGTGATCACAACAACATGAGGGCTGTATCCCAAGATTAAAGCTTCAAGATTATCACTTTTGTTCACAATGCTACGCGCATTGATATTTAAGAGGCGCAGTTCCTCAAGGCGAGAAGGTATCTGTCAATCCCTGGAGGAAACTTTTCGCCGAGTAACCAGTTCTACCCTCGAATGTGTGACATCATCCCATACGTATAGTTCGTTATCTATTCGCAGTTTATCATGCAGAAGAATCACTTTCTTGCCCTGTTTTTTTTCCTCTTTGGCACTTTGCCATAAAAGCTTGCGTTTCCTTAGAGTATCCACCGAATAGTCATTCTGAATGGAAATTTTTGTTCCCTTTAACTTTCGTGCATTTTTAAGAACTTCCTGCTTTTCGTTATAATTTTGAAAGGATACAATTACTGGCCTCATTTTACCCGGCTTTCCAATGCGGTGGATTCTTGCAACAGAGCTGCATCTTACGTTTAGCTTGTCCCAAAAAAGGTTGTCAATCACCTCAGCGCGAAGAGTTGTCTCAGTTTCAGTGCTGCCCTCCTGAATGCCAAACAAAACCAGGTTTGAACGCCTGCTCCTATCATCAATGTCAGCTACCTTCGCTTGTAGCGATTTGACCGCCTGTTCTAGGCCATCTATTCGATCGATATGCATTCCAAATTCGAGAAAACGCTTGTTAAGGTCTGAAATCATTTTTTCCATGTTGGACTGCTGATCCCTCAAAGTAGCCATCTCTGTGACCAACTTATTTTGGCCTTCTAGCAGTTTAGTCAATAAGGCTTCAGTGCTCGGCCCAGGGTTCAACTCAACATCCCCACATAACAAAAGTTTGCATGCACAAAAAACATTGCATAAATTTCAAGACACTGGCGTGGGCATGGCAGGACCAGGAGGCCACGATAGTCACTTTTGATAGAGCTATAATAAACACTAACCTGCATAACGCAGAGGAACGGCTTATTAGGCAGCATGGCGAGGCCTGGTCCGCCACACCCACTGAAGTTGAAGCGATGCGGCATGGCTCTTATAAAGGCGTCTGAAGGAGTCACGTGGTATGGCGGGTTGATAACGTGAGGCCAGAAGCACTGACGATGCGGTGCAGAGCGTACTGTTGGATCCGCGCGTGCATCGAATTGAGTCCCGTCCGGCTGAATCCCGACCGACTGAAGAGCGGCCAACTGCGCCAGTAGGACTGTTGGATCCGCGCGTGCATCGAATTGAGTCCCGTCCGGCTGAATCCCGACCGACTGAAGAGCGGCCAACTGCGCCAGTAGGACCTGCATAACGCAGAGGAACGGCTTATTAGGCAGCATGGCGAGGCCTGGTCCGCCACACCCACTGAAGTTGAAGCGATGCGGCATGGCTCTTCGATGCGGCATGGCTCTGCGGTAGTTGCTTGGCGTACGTAATATGCCAATGGCCCGCACACCTTTTCAGGTGATATATTCGATACTAGGTTGCCAGTTAAGCGATGTGTGATAAATTACTCCAAGGTATTTGACAGATTCCACCTGTGGTATATCCTCTTGATGGTAAGACAGAGAGACGTTCAAAGGGTATTGCTGTGGGAAAAGAAGGAGGACACATTTACTCGGATTAAGTAGAAAGCAGTTGTCATCAAGCCAGCTCTCCGTTATATTAAGGTAAGTCTGCAGCCGTACATATAAGGTCTGATTGTTATCTGCCATTGCGAAAATAGCGATATCGTCGAATAAACATAAGTTGTTATATCCTGTTTACGTGGACTGGGGCTCATTAGTACATTAAATAGCACCCGGGAAAGCACCGAGCCTTGCGGTACTCCCTTCGTTTGGGTATGAGTAGATGATGAAAACCCATCTTTAAAACAATAAAAATTCCTGTCTGCAAGAAAATTGTGAGCCCACGCTACTATGTATGATGGAAAATTAAGGTATTCTAATCGATCTATCAAAATACAGTGCTCCACGGTATCATATGCTTTAGCGATGTCTAAGGTAACTAAATCTGCATGTTCTTTCTTGGCATTAACTGATGAGGATGATGATAATAACCTCATATGCATTGCGCTTACCCACAAAGGGGTCAGGCCAACATTCGGGTGGCAAGATGTTTAAAGTTGTGAACGTGATTTAAAACACAAGTTTAGAGATAAATCTGACAATAAATAAAAATGGTTACTGAGCAAGCGTTCAAACCATCATTTTCCTGAATGGGATAACTACGAATTACAGACAAAGAATTCAAATAATTGAGAATAGGATTACACGTTGATATTTTCTTGTTTTCATGTAGTCAAACACAATACAGCATACATCCATGTGACAGTAACGTAATGAAGTGCCGCCAAGTGACAAAAACTTTAACACTTACTCCCATACCTAACTTCTGCAATGGGGCTTCTAGAAATCTCTTTCCCCGAAAAGAGTGCCGCAGGGCTCGGGTAAGCTACAAACAAACACTTACCCGAGCCCTGCGGCACTGCACACAATGTACCCTGAACGGTTTCCAAGCCTGGACTGCCCCCTGTGTGGTGGTTATGCGGACTTCGAGCATGTACTGTGGGGCTGCGCCTCTGCCGGTCCCCCTTTCACCCAAGAGGAAATGAAGCGACTCATTAAGGCCCAGGACCAGACCTCTCAAATCCTGGCCGTCCAGAGGGCCCGCGCGAGGGCCATCAGGTTTAACCTGATGGTCCCCGAGTCGGCCTAGCCAGGTGACGCTGAGTTTACTCGCGTCTATTGTGGACCGTATAAAGTTGTTTCACTCACTCACTCACTCCCCGAAAAGAATGGCGACAAAAAATAAAAAGAAATGATCAGCGGTTGCAACTTCATGGCAAAAGTACAAATTAGGGATGCTTTGAGTCCAGCTTTGTTTAGGTAATAATGTAGTTGTGAATTGCACAGCGCAATCGTGTATAAGTAACCTCCAACTGGCGAAATATGCGCCGCTTTTTATTCCGGCAATGCCTAAAATCTTCGAAATATTTACCTTTTTCAATAATAATTTACCTATTTCACATTGTAAGCAAGTATTTCTGAACCTTCACACTGTCCCACAGGTCGTATTCAGGGTATAGCCATGGTGGTAGCTCAGTGGTAGAGCATCGAACGCGTTATTCGAAGGTCACAGGTTCGGTTCTTGCCCACGGCAAGTCATCTTTTCGCCCATTTTTATTTCCTAACATTTACATTACAATTTGGTTTATTAACTTCACCTATACTTTCCTTGGCGTTGTTGTCTCTTAGATCTCAATAATAATGTGTCAAAACACCAAAAAACAAGCCCTTTAGTATACACTTCGTTCCCTTACTCATTACCAAGGGTCTCGTACTGGCAGACTTGGTGCCTTAGGCTGTATACGAGGGACTATTGATCAGTTGCCAGCACGTAATGAGTTCACGTGCTACTTGATGCCACGAAGGCTCTTAAAAAGTGTGCCACACTCGCCGCCACGGCTACTGATGGCACTGATTGACACTCCAACATTTAAATTCCCATATATACCCAAATAAGTAGCTGGGAGGATAGCCGCCGTGGTAGCTCAGTGGTAGAGCATCGAACGCGTTATTCGAAGGTCACAGGTTCGCTTCCTGTCGACGGTAAGTTATCTTTTGACCCACTTCTATTTTTTCACATTTACATTACAATTCGGTCTAATAACTTTGCTTATACTATCCTCGGCATTATTGTCTGTTAGATCCCATTTGTAATGTGTCAAAACACAAAAAACGAGCCCTTCAGTATACCCTTCTCTCTCTCTCTCTCTCTCTCTCTCTCTCTATATATATATATATATATATATATATATATATATATATATATATATATATATATATATATATATATGTATATTATATAAACCACGGTCTTACACATTCTACCTGGTCTGGCGGGTCAGGCTGCGGGTTAAGCTTGAAAGCTTAGTTTTTGAGTTTTCAACTGTACTGATTCTACTACTTCATACGTCGCCACTTTGCAAAGTGCTGTTATCACTCCTAGCTACCGTAACAAAGACTGATAAGGTTTGTCAGAGACAAAAGCGGAAACTTTTTTTCGGAGCTTCCTGTACGACAATTCCGAACGATTAAAAAAATTTCGTAGAATAATTGGCCCACAGCAGCTTCGACAGAGCAGGAAAGAGGCTGTTCATTATCGGTTCATTATTATCGGTTCATATCGGTTATCGCTCGGTTAAGCCGTTGCTCTGCGGATGGTAAGCAGTCGTCGTTCGATGTCTCGTGTTACTTAGTCGAAAAACTTCATCAATAAGCTGTGCAGTGAACGCTGTTCCTCTGTCGGTTATCACTGTAGATGGAGCACCGTGGCGCAAAACAATGTGGCACATGAAGAACTGTGCTACCTCAGAAGCCGTGGCTCGTGGTATTGCCTGTGTCTCAGCATAGCGGGTCAAATAGTCAGTTGCAACAATGACCCATTTATTGCCGTCAGACGATAACGGAAATGGGCCGAGAATGTCCATGCCGACTTGGTCAAATGGCTTGTGGGGTGGATCAATTGGCTGAAGTAATTCAGCCAGCTTGCTTGGTGGCGACTTTCGACGCTGGCATTGACGACAGCTTTTAACGTACTGCTTCACGCTTGCCGAAAGTCCTGGCCAGTAGTACGCCTCACTGCCTCTGGCGAGCATTCGCGCGTAACCTAGATGACCAGATGTGGGCTCGTCATGACACGCGCAGAGGACTTCGTCCCGCATGTCCTTCGGAACGACGAGGGGGTAAGCGCGGCTCGTAGAACGGGCGCTTTTTTGTACAGGACACTATCTCGGAGGCAGAAAGACGTCATGACGCGAGATAGATGGCGAGGTATAACGGCGCTATGACCCTCCAGATAGTCGATGAGCGGTCGAATCTCTTCATCTTCTCGCTGGCGTCTGCTCAAGTCAGATGAGCTACGGGCGCCCAGGAAACCAGCATCGTCCTCTTCTTCTTGATTGACTAAAGGTATGCGTGCACGCTACAGCGTATCAGCGTCTTCATGCTTCCGTTCAGACTTATATACGAAGATCACATCGAATTCCTGTAGACCCAAGCTCCATCGAGCCAGTCGTCCAGAGAAATCACGTGTGTTTACCAACCAGCAAAGAACATGGTGGTCCGTCACCACTTGAAATGGACGACCATAGAGGTACGGGCGAAACTTGGTGATTGCCCACACTACTGCGAGACACTCTTTCTCTGTGGTCGTGTAATTCACCTCAGTACGGGACAGTGAGCGGCTGGCATAGGCTATGACTCGTTCTTTGCAGTGATGAAGCTGGACGAGCACTGTGCCGAGGCCGATGTTACTGGCGTCAGTGTGCACCTCTGTGTCAGCATCATCGTCAAAATGCGCAAGAACAGGGGCTGACTGCATCCGCTGTCGTAGCTCGGCAAAGGCAGCCTGTTGCTCAGTAGCCCATACAAACGGTGTGTCGTCGCGTGTAAGGCGAGTCAAGGGTTTCGCTATCTTCAAAAGCCCTCTAATGTTGTCGATAGTAGGCGCACAAGCCCAGGAAGCGTGGAACAGTCTTTTTGTCTGTAGGATGCGGAAACGCGGCTACAGCGGCGTCGGACTCCTTTCGCGTTGACTACATGGCCAAGGAATTTGAGCTCTTTAAACCAAAGTGACACTTCTGCGGTTTGAGTGTAAGATCTGCTGATTGAATAGCTTGTAGCACACTCCTGAGGTGGTGAAGATGCTGCTGGAAGGTTTCAGAAAAAACGACAACATCATCAAGGTATACCAGACAAGTTTGCCACTTCAGACCAGCAAGCACAGTGTCCATCATTCGCTGGAAAGTTGCGAGCGCTGAGCCCAAACCAAAAGGAAGACTCGAAATTCATACAGGCTGTCAGGGGTCACAAAGACCGTTTTCTCGCGGTCTCGCTCGTCAACCTCAATCTGCCAGTACTCGCTTTTTAAATCCAAAGAGGAAAAATAGTGGGCGCGGCGTTATCTGTCTGACGAGTCGTCGATGCATGGCAGCGGGTACACGTTCTTTTTAGTCACGCTGTTCAGCTTCCGGTAATCGACGCAAAAAAGTAGCGTCCCGTCTTTCATTTTGACTAGGTTGACCGGAGAGGACCACGCACTGTTGGAAGGCTCGATGATGCCGCCGTCAAGCATTTCTCGAACTTGCGTACGAATGGCTTCTCGTTCCTTCGCTGACACGAGGTAAGGCTGTTGGTGTGGCAATATTCTCATTTTCATACGTATGCAATTTTGTAGGCACATTAGGATTATTAAACAGATTATTTGTCAACCTATTAGTTTTATCAATATAGCCCCGGATGGCCGCGCATACTGTCGCATTAGAGAACCCAGAAATGGAAGCTCCGAAAGAAAAAATGACAGGAAAAGATAAATTAATACCACGTAAAGGATTACCACGTAAAGGTATTACTAAAAGGGTTTGTCGTATTGTGTTACACCACCTGCAGGTAAAAAAAATAATCTATTGTTTCAAAATTATCACAAAACGCGCTCAGTGGCGAAGGTGCCTGAGCAGACCTGTGTTTATAGAAATTCAGATTTGGTACCCGGCAACGCAGCCCTGTGATAGCTACTTCTTGTTTACGAGGGCGGCAAAAGTCTCTTCCCCAGGGATATAATCAATGGTGATAATGGGTAGAGTTTTTTAGTGCTGTACTTCTAAAGACTTCCATCTGTGGAATCAAGCAGCAGTCATATAAGCGGATGACGAACAGTGCAGTATATCGGTCCGATAATGGACGACTTAGCTGAGAATCAGCTATTTCATTTAGAAATGAAGCTTTAGGTCCAGGCACCCTAACTAATCACACTTTTCTCAAATGCGCAGGCACTAAGGCACGAAACGCCTTTGTTACTCGATTATCAGCACCAACAGAAACTGCCGCACATAGATAGAGAATCTGCTATTATGGCAGCTGATTTAATTGTTGTATACAACTTGTCTAAGGCGAGCACTACTGCCAGAAATTCAGCCACAAAAACGGGTATGAAATCGGTTAGTCGAAGGAAATAAAAGCAATTTAAAATCGGGCTTAAAATACCAACCCCTCACTTTTCGTCACATTGCGATGCGTCTGTGGCAATAATAACGTTTGTTGTAATACTGCGCAAGTGTCTTGTAGCAAACCATTCAAAATATTATGGGGAAGTAATTTTGCGTTATCATGAAAAAAGTATAGTCAAATTTCCACAGGGTATAAATTATCACGACTTGGCATGATGTCACATACACGCACGTTTAAAGGCTCCAGTGAATTTTGTCCAAATATAATTTGTGGGTGGGAAATCGCGGTCATCTAGCATCGAAAAATGATTCTGGGGTGGAAATGAAGGCTCTTTATGAATGTCATAATGGTGATTGGTAAATTCTTAAGAATGTCGGAACAGTTAGAAGACGAATTCTACGGGAAGGAGGAGGGACCCTTGATTCGAGATAGAACACATTGTCAGCAACTGTTTTAGGCAGGCCAAGGCATAAGCGCAATGCTTCTCTTTCCAGAAGAACTATAAGCGTATATGTAAGGCTCATTCGCACATCGGGTTTTGGAGTACGCTAAGAGAGGCAGTACACCGTGGCGTTTTCTCTACGAAGTCAAATCAGTTCTTTCTCTCGAAGCAGGCTTCAGTGTGCTGTTGTATCATAGCGCAGGATCAACGTTGTCGTTGCTGTGGTTGTTCACCTATATTCCGTGGCACATACACACTATGGAGATTGGCCAATATGTGAGTGGTTTTAAGATTATTGTTCAGATTTAGAATAATGGAAATGCATTAGAAAGATTACCGAGTACGTAAGAGATTGTGGTGCTTGATTTATTGCACATAATTATTTAAATAAAGAAACAATTTTTTCTTAGAATAGAGCAATATTCTCATTTTTCACGCTTACAATTTTGTAGGCACATTAGTATTTCATTAAAATCATAGCGCAGGAGAGGATTGCAGTGCTTGGTTTTACTTAGTATTTTATGGGTATCCTGTAAACGCCGGAAAAATCGTCATGCTGTTTGTATGTTTCTACAGCAATTCAGAACGGTCATTTATTAATTCTCTCTTCAAGGTATAGAAACACAGTTCGCGATAAAAATAGCGAGAAAAAATTTGCATAATAATTGAATATAACTACTAGGTATTACGTGCAACGCAATCATCACCACATTGCGGAAATGAGCATGTCACTAGCTTCAGTTGCTCCTGGTTATGGCCGTTTTCATTTGTTTATTTTAGTTCTTTTTTGCTGATGGGACACGCATTGTGTATCACGAACAGGTCTTGCTCAGGCCGTGTTACTCAAAAAGAAAAAAAAAATATTACGAGATGCCACGTACAGTGAGAATCAAAGATATGTGAAGCACGAATGAGGAAGGTTGGTAGGACACTTTGAAATAGTTACGAGGCGGATGCAAATTATACCGTAGATGACTTCTGTGTGATGATTATCATGTTTGGACGAGCCGTTTACCTTCGAAGTCCATTCATGTCGCGCGATACAAATTATGGTAAATGTGGAGCTATCAAAACGGCTGCGAGCGCATCGTGAGCGTGGCATGTAGTCATGTTCTTACATGACACGCATCTTATAATTATAATGATTTCACCAGTCACATAAATACGTCATACATTGTCGTCCCGCAATACCAAATTTCGTATGTTTGATGCTAGCAAAACGATCGCGAAAACACTTTGAGCGTAGTATGTAGTCATATATTTGACATGACACGCATATTATGCTTATCATGTTTGGATGTGTGATTTACCTTCTTCGTCCGTCTGCTTCACGTAATGCAAGTTTGGTATATGTGAAGATAGTGAAACGGCCATGAGTGAATCATGAGCGTGGGATGTAGTCATGTTCTTATATGACACGCATGCCCCACCACAGTGTCCTAGTTGCTAAGGTACTCGGATACTTAGCCACAGGTCACGGGATAGAACCTCGGCCGCGGTGGCGGCAATTGCGATGAAGGCGAATGTCACACCTGTCCCGTTTATTAGGGAGGCAATCGCCGGACTAATTCCAAGAGCCGAGGTATCGGCCCCCTGATCCGCACCACGAAAGCGTGGACAATTTTGAAGTGGTCCTTTTTGGTGCGCCAGCGGACGCCGGCCGTGGCCCAAAGAACAAGTCGGAGCCGAGAGTTGATAAACAAACAAATTATATTCTCAATAATGGCAGATCGAAAACAATACAAAAAAATGCACACTCCACAATAGTTGCATACAATATGTCACCAATCAAACCAATCAATCAACGTACTACACCACACAATCAGCCACACTTAATACAACGGGCACAGACAACAATACGCACTACGATGCAGTCGCATGCACTGAACAACCAAGACACTTAAGGGCTAAAGAGATAGAAAACCTATTCAGTCCAAAGTCCTTGGAACAAAAGTCTGAATGATACTCTTCCGAGAATCACTCACTCAAAGTCCGGCGTTGTTGTCGTTCCGTAGCTCTCGAAGTTTCTCTTCCAGGAAACCTCGCCTCCTCAAATGGCCACTCTCCAAGCTTCAAACTTCTTCGCCGGAAATCCGTCGGCTTCACACACGCAGCTGTTGCCCGCGTCTTCGCTCGATAGCGGTAAACCCACGCTCTTGCCTGTAGCTCGAGCCGTCCCTACGGACCAAAAACTTCGCCGACTACACGGCGGAATACCTACGCGCTCTGGCGCTCACTTCCGTCTCCTCCTGTTCTGTCACTACGGGCAGAACCTTCGCCGACTCCACGGCGGAATTCCTACGCGCTCTGGCGTTAACTTCCGTCTCCTCCTGCTTTCTCGTCTCGGCTGCTCGATTAAATACGTTCCGCGCCACCTTCCAGAAATTTCTCGTCCTTTCGTCGGCGCGATACGCAGCGAAGGCTGGAGAGAGGCGAGACGGTTTGTCAGCCCTCCGCGTCGGGTGACTCAGCTCGGCGTAGCCACGCCTCCTTCGTTCTGGAAATTTCTAGTGCTTGCCCAGCTGCCGCTGTGGGGTGAGGAGGTTCGTCTGCGAAGCCGTGCTTCTGCGGGGAGAGCGCGCGCCCGGGAGCCTTGGATGTTTGCTTTCTTTTTTTTTCTTTTTACCTCGCGGCGTTTCTACCGCCCGTTGTCGCAAGGATTTGGCGGCGCGCTCTTTTTTTAGCGCTCGTTCTGTGACACTGCCCCCCACTTTAAGAATATTATCTCATAATATTCAAAACCACACAAACGAGCGCGAAAAGTCACCACACACTCTCACAGACTGTAACACCATCAGTCGCTCATAACACTTCACATTCACAATAGATCACGCAATACAATCTTACATTGTAGTTCAATTCCACAACACATGAAATATAGCCACAGGTACATGCCTACAACACTTCATCACACATTCCAAACAATACAAACGTACAAAGTTCTGTCTATACAACAATTATACAACACTTTACATCACATCATCGCACAGAACACTGACTCGCTCGACATCCACTTGAGACACAGGATAACAAGAACATTAACACAACATATGTCACTCAGCCCTGCCAGACACATTCTGATTCCACCTCAGCACCTATCCTGTGTGTTTCGAGCTGCGCTTGCGTCCTTTCTTGCGGTGCTCGCTCGATCTCTTCTTGTGTTTCCACGTTCTTTTTCGGCGAGCCCTTTCCAACGACGATATCTGAGGCGTCGTCTCAGCCATCGTTGTCTCTTCCGACACCGTTAACGCGTCATTACATTCGACGGGTCTTGTCTGTTTAATTACCCGCTTGATCATGCCTCTACATTTTGCCCGGCTGGCCAACACCGTCTCCTTTACACTGTCAGTCGGTTGAGGTCGTGCCGACGTACGTCCAGTTGCTCGGCCTGTGAACTTATTCGACACGATCGTCTTCTCCTTCGCTGTCTCTTGCGCCGCAGCTTCACCTTGGGCTCTAGTGAGATCCGTCACGGGATGCTCCTCCACTGTATCTCGCGGCCGCTGTGTTGGCGAGGGCTTTATCTTCGGGTCTTCTCCCAAACATTCGGGATCATTCGGCCCTCGCGCCCCATCGATGTTTCCGATGACAAGGTCATACAGGGGGGTCGCCATGCATAAAGCAGTAACCTTCCCGCTGAAGTACGGGGTTTCAACCTCAATTTCTGCTTCGGGAAGCATCCGAACCGTACGGTCAATTAGGCAAACCGGCTTCGTTCTGCCTGTCAACTCACTTTCCCGTACCAAATTTTTCCGCACGATAACAATGGAGCTGCCGGTATCTCTTAACACCGTAACCTTTTTGCCCGCAACTTTTCCAGGCAGCGTTGGCATTCCTTTCGTAACACCGGTTGGCTGTTTTGACATTACAGCACCCACAATAGGAATTTTCTCCCCATTCTTCAACTCTACGAATCCGTCGGTGACGGCATTATTATCAGATTTCGGTGCTGCTTGCACACAGGATACCTGGTGAGTTTGACTCACTCCGTTCCGACAAGCATCTGCTTTGTGCCCAGTCTGACCACACTTAAAACATTTCACTACCGTAGGGCTCGTAAAGATCGTTCGACAGTTTTTCGCGCGATGACCCACTCGGTTACACAGAAAACATCGCGGAATGCTCTCTTGTGCACGCTTCTTTTCTTCGGGAGCCAATTTCATCGAATCATCGGGACAATCCTTCTTGACCTTGGCCAAATTAGTGCCACCTTGCGCTTCCAAGAATTGATCAGCCAATTCAAGCATGTCTTCAAGTGAGTCAGCCTTCCTCTCTTTCAAGTACAGTGACAGACTTGGGTGGCAACTAGTAAGAAATTGTTCTCTAATTAGGAGCTCTCTAAGCTCATCGTACTCCTGCGCTGTCCCTGAAAGTTCAATCCATCTGTCGAAATAGTGGCAAAGTCGGGCGGCATACTGCGTAGCCGTCTCCCCATCAGCTGGTTTTCCTGTCCGAAATCTGTCCCGGAATCCTTCCACAGTGAATCTAAATCGCTTCAACAAAGCCGCTTTCACCTTTGCGTAGTTGGCTGCATCGGTCGGCGTCAGCCTACCGTACACACTGAGCGCTTCACCACTCAAGCAGGTACTCAAAGCAGTTGCCCATTGCTGTTCCGGCCAATTCTGGCTCCTCGCAATCGTCTCAAATCTGTGGAGGTACGCGTCTAGGTCGTCCTTCCTTTCATCAAACGCTACGAGCAGCTTGCTTGGGTTCAAGCGGAAGCCGTGATCTTCCCGTTCGCTGCTTTCAACTCTAGCTTGGACGGGAGTTTCACTTCGCTGTTGCAAACGGAGCCGCTCGAGTTCCATCTCGTGCTGTCGCTGCCGTTCCCTTTCCTCTCTTTCTTCTTTCGCCCTCTCAGCTGCCAGTCTTTCTTTCTCCAGCTCCAACTTCAATTGCAGCTCTCTTTCTTCTTTCAGCTGTCGCTCTTTTGCCTCTCTTTCTTCTCTCGCCCTTTCAGCGACCAGTCTTTCTCTCTCCAACTCAGCTGCCTTTTGTTCCTTGGCCCTCTCTGCCGCCAACCTCTCTCTCTCCACCTCAGCTTCTTTTTCCGCTTTGGCTCTTTCGACCGCCAACCTCTCTTTTTCCAGCTCGGCTGCTTTTTCTTCTTTGGCTCTCTCTTTTTCTTCTTTTTCCTTCTGGGTGACCCACTTCCGTAGTTCGGCGCCAGAAAGACCCATCTTTTCACCAAGGGCAACTAACTTTTCGAGATCCATTGTGTCTCGCAACTCGCAAATAAAACCTTGCCGCGTGCAAAAAGTATCTGCCTAAATCAGTCTATCGGAACACTCCCCTGCACTCGTTAACGAGAACACTGAACAACACACAAAATCGTTCCGGTAGCACTATCAACAACTCGAGGCTCTTTCTTACTACTTTGGACACACTGTGCACCAAAAGGTCCTGTCGCGGACGCCAGATTAATTGTCACACCTGTCCCGTTTATTAGGGAGGCAATCGCCGGACTAATTCCAAGAGCCGAGGTATCGGCCCCCCGAACCGCACCACGAAAGCGTGGACAATTTTGAAGTGGTCCTTTTTGGTGCGCCAGCGGACGCCGGCCGTGGCCCAAAGAACAAGTCGGAGCCGAGAGTTGATAAACAAACAAATTATATTCTCAATAATGGCAGATCGAAAACAATACAAAAAAAAATTCACACTCCACAATAGTTGCATACAATATGTCACCAATCAAACCAATCAATCAACGTACTACACCACACAATCAGCCACACTTAATACAACGAACACAGACAACAATACGCACTACGATGCAGTCGCATGCACTGAACAACCAAGACACTTAAGGGCTAAAGAGATAGAAAACCTATTCAGTCCAAAGTCCTTGGAACAAAAGTCTGAATGATACTCTTCCGAGAATCACTCACTCAAAGTCCGGCGTTGTTGTCGTTCCGTAGCTCTCGAAGTTTCTCTTCCAGGAAACCTCGCCTCCTCAAATGGCCACTCTCCAAGCTTCAAACTTCTTCGCCGGAAATCCGTCGGCTTCACACACGCAGCTGTTGCCCGCGTCTTCGCTCGATAGCGGTAAACCCACGCTCTTGCCTGTAGCTCGAGCCGTCCCTACGGACCAAAAACTTCGCCGACTACACGGCGGAATTCCTACGCGCTCTGGCGCTCACTTCCGTCTCCTCCTGTTCTGTCACTACGGGCAGAACCTTCGCCGACTCCATGGCGGAATTCCTACGCGCTCTGGCGTTAACTTCCGTCTCCTCCTGCTTTCTCGTCTCGGCTGCTCGATTAAATACGTTCCGCGCCACCTTCCAGAAATTTCTCGTCCTTTCGTCGGCGCGATACGCAGCGAAGGCTGGAGAGAGGCGAGACGGTTTGTCAGCCCTCCGCGTCGGGTGACTCAGCTCGGCGTAGCCACGCCTCCTTCGTTCTGGAAATTTCTAGTGCTTGCCCGGCTGCCGCTGTGGGGTGAGGAGGTTCGTCTGCGAAGCCGTGCTTCTGCGGGGAGAGCGCGCGCCCGGGAGCCTTGGATGTTTGCTTTCTTTTTTTTTCTTTTTACCTCGCGGCGTTTCTACCGCCCGTTGTCGCAAGGATTTGGCGGCGCGCTCTTTTTTTAGCGCTCGTTCTGTGACAGCGAAAATGCTGTAGGCCTGTGTGCTCAGGTTGTCAAAATTTTCACAGCCTTCCACTACGGCGTCTCGCATGCGCATAAGGTTTTTTTTCGGACGTTTAACCCGAGATTTCAATTAAATGAAACGCGTTTCATGATTATCATGTTCGCACCAGTCATATACCTTCGTAATGCAGTGATGTCAAGTAACCCGAAATATGGTTTATATGAAGCTAGGTAAACGGCCGTGAGCGCTTCATGAACATGGTGTGTAATGATGACTTATTGACAAGCATGTCATGATTTTCACGTTAACGTTTGTCACTTGTGCTCGCCATGCAGTCATGTCATACCATACCAGTCTTGCAACATGTCATGTGAACGGACCACCGCAAGAGCAGCAACACCATGAAATGTAAATCATGACATTCACGGTATACATGTCAGGATTTTTTAACAATAGTCACTTATGCTTGTCATACACAAATGTTACGTCATACCAAGTTTGATATTGACACCATTAACAAAACGCCAAGTAGTGCTAAACATCGTTGGTGGCTAGATAGATAGATGCGGTCATAGTCGCTGAAGTTTGCTAAGAAATCCTTCGCATTAAAAAAACTACGGCATGCTTGGCGTTATTATTGCTTCATGCGTTCCGATAATAGCTAAGTTTATTAGACATGTGTAATAAAAAAAACTCCGAAGCATTTTCCCGAGGGTGAACATGGTTAAGTGCGAATGCACGGGGTGATGCTATGACTCATGTTAAAATCCGTTGGCATTCTACAATGAGTTAACGTAAACTCCCCCGTATGATCACATTGCGATTCCCAGGAACCATTAGACACTCTCGGGAAATCTTGGCGAGTTTACGCGTATATGTGAGATTAAATTCGCACTACAATGATGTTTATATCCATGGCCCGCTTCACCCGCTTGCGCTCGGCTTCAGGGGCCCTTCGCCACGCTGCCTTGTCTTCAACCAGCGCGACATGTTCAACGACGCGTGCGATGCTCGCATTCGATTGCGTTGTACTCGTTGTTGGAGGTATCGCAGTCTAGGTTGATGCCTGCGATGTATCCATACCTATGAGGACTTGCCGATCTCGAGCAAGTCGTCGTGGCTGCACGGGCGGAGGGCGGAGCGCGCGCAATCAGGTGGTGTGTGACGTCGCTGCACCGTTGCTACAGGCGCTCCTCTCCGCTCTTCGCGCCGTTGCTAGGAGATAGCAGGAGGCGCACCGCGGATGGCGGATGCAGGGTCGCTTATAAAGTGCATTCGCACTTAAAAAAAGCAACAAAAAGCACGACGGTCAGGGCATTAAAACGTAAAACATCGTACGCTTTTTATTACCAAATAGAGCATTTTTCCGTTGGATTCATGACAGTTCCCTCTGCGCAGCCAAATGCCCGGGAGAACTCGGGCATGTTCCTGAGGGGAACCATGCAACGCTTCCACGCTGGTGCGTGTCGCGATTGTGTGAGTAGTGCGGTGCGTTTGCTTGTGCTCGGACTAGAGCACATTGTCAGGCAGTGGCTGACGAAGTAAAGTTGCTCCGATGTCATGTTCAATCCGACCAGTTTCACGTCCCGATATTTTTGGGGCAAAGAAGCGAAGGCGGCGTAAGCGAACTTGGTTCCTTCGAGGTCACAAAGGTTTTCTGTGTCAATGGAGTCTACCAGCTGGTCATCTATGCCAATTAAGGATAGCTGCGAATAACAAATGACAATATGCATTAGATCATTGCATAAAACACTTCACTTAAATAAACAGCTCAGTGAACACAACTGACTAGCTTACGTCCTTAGGGAAAAAATGCCCCACCTCCCAGAAGGAAATCATAAGGTAATGTGAATGCATTGCGTAGTGTCCATAGAACCCAGCATTGGAAGAAAAAAGTGTTCTTTCTTTTTCTTACACCACGCAGTCAATAGAGCCGTTCGCTGCACATGGCGTTTTTCTATCGCGACCAACATGGTATGCGTTTTCAGCTCTAGTAGCATGTATGCACGAATAAAAAAGTTTACTATGAACTGAAGAAGAGAAACAGCGTTCTCGGCTAGGTGTTGGCGTTTCACAGGGGTATCTCGAGCACACATTCCAGGATGTTCTTGAGAAGCACCCAGCCAGTAAACGGTCTAAAGTTAAGGCCTCTCTGCGCTAAGACCGTTCCGTATCTCGTGTCCCAATTCGTTTTAGGGGCAAAGCTCCTTAAGGCAACACCCGTTCGTCCCTCGTCGGAGTCGTAGTGCGTAACCAGTCTTACAGTTTCACTTGCAAGGTGGTGCCAGTGGGAGATTTCTCCTGTGCGTTGTTCAACAATAAAAAAATTGCAGCGTGCGCGTTAACTAAAAGCCGAATTCTCCTGTCTCTCATTCCTAATTAGCAGCCATCGGCATGTACATTGAGCGCTATCTGACAAGAAAGGGTTGCTAGGTTATACTCGCTGGGCGTAACCTCCTTGGTTTTAGAAAGGCTTAGCGAGCGTTGGGCTGCTGTGCCATGAATACAGTGAACTGGTATATACCATGATCTCGAGGTTGTTAAAGGTGGGAAGTAGACAAGAAGCGCAAGCCGTAAGAAAGTGTGCGTGTGCCACCTCTTGTTTAGTCCTTGGAATGCCAGCTGGATGGCGGTGCTTCTATATGCGGAATATACGATAAAAAGATGCTAGATGATGATACTTAGTGTTGACTAGATGGACAAACGGACACACATACAGGTGTAAGAACCGACACACGAATGGCTGCACGGACGGATGGACGCATGAACGAACGCAGGGGCATGTGCATGGACGAACGCATTGATGGACCCACGGATGATCGTGCAGACGCACGAACAGACGCACGCGCAGACGGGCGGATGGACGCATGGAGGATCACACATATGAACGCGTATATGATGAAAAGATGCGAGATGGTGGTACTGGGAGTGTTGACCAGATGAACGAATGGACACAGACAGGTGCATGGACGGACGCATGGATGGCTGCACGGACGGATGGACGCATGAACGGACGCATGAACGGACGCATGAACGGACGCATGAACGGACGCATGAACGGATGCAGGGCCAAATGCATGGACGAACGCAGGGATGGACGCAAGAATGGTCGTGCGGCCGCACGAACAGACGCACACGCGGACGGTCCCACAAACGGACGTGTATATGATGAAAAGATGCGAGAGGGTGGCACTGGGAGTGTTGACCAGATGATCGAACGGGCACACAGACAGGCGCATGGACGGACGCATGGATGGCTGCATGGACGGATGGACGCATGGACGGACGCAGGGGCGGATGTATGGACGAACGCGGGGATGGACGCACAGATGGTCGTGCGGACGCATGGACAGACGCACGCGCGGACGGGTGGATGGACGCACGGACGGTCACACAGACGGACGCGTATATGAAAAGATGTGAGATGGCGATACTGGGAGTGTTGACCAGATGGACGAAGGGACACACAGACAGGTGCATGGACGGACGCATGAATGGCTGCACGGACGGATGGACGCATGGACGGATGTATGGACGAACGCAGGGACGGACGCACGAACAGACGCACGCACGGACGGGCGGATGGACGCATAGACGGTCACACAGACGGACGCATGGACGGCAGAAGCAAGAACGAATGGACGGACAGTTGCTTCGCCCCACTCTCCATCGTTCACCCCGTGGACATGCTGCCGTTTTTTTTTTTCGACTAGGCTGGAGATGGTATCACCTTTTGGCTTCGGTCGGAAAGAACAGGCCCGGTCGTCTGCTCGGTTGCTGATTGGCTGACAATAGAGAGTTTTAGTACTGCGGAATGGTGCTACGTACGCATCACGCAAGCGCCTTGCGTTACGTGGCGTCGTTTGCCACTAATCGGCTTTTAGTACTCCGTAGTACCCGCGTACGTAACGAGCGTGAAGCGTGTTGCGTCATATGGTAGATCAAAATATAAGCACGTGTTGTTGACAGCCAATGTGAGCCAATCCAAGTGTTATAGCCAGATTATGGCCATACTTTAAGCCACAGAGCCGGTCGGTGCTCGCCACGGAGGAAGGAAAGTTCCTTCCTCCATGGTGCTCGTCTTCGGTGCCGTCATTTTGCGAAACGAAGTCTCGCGCTGTCGCGAACTTGTTCGAGAGCGGCGCGATCAGCTCATACGTACGTACGCACGCATCTCATGCGTGCGTACGTAGCGGCTGCGTACGTAATGCGATACGTGCGCGTTGCGGTCTACGCATGCGCACTACGCAGAACGTGGCGTCCTTACGTACGCAACGCCGCCACGTACGCAGCGTACGCAGTACTAAAGCTCTCTAATAAAACACGGTAACCGCCTGCGCCATGTGCACGTCGGCGGGAAACTAAGCGCCCGCCTGAAGTGATGAAGTGACAGCCAAGGCCTAAGCAGCCGCAAAAACAAAAGAAAAAGAAAAGCGTCTATAAGGGTGTTATTGTGATGAATACAAAAGGTATTGATCATCCACAGAGGCATTCATCGAAAAGGAGCAAGCCGACGCTACCATTATGCCTTCCTCGGAGCCCGCGATCGCCGACGAGATGTGGTATGGGAGGAGGCCGCCGATCTCATGTGTTCTGTGCCGTCATTCGCTTTGCTTTCAAATTCGTGCTTAAAATTGCCAGGTATCTGCTTGTCACAGATTCTCACGGTACGCCAATCTCAATCATGTTCGATCGCCGCTAACGGTGTATGCTGTGTATATGTGGTTCGTTTTCGAGGTTCATTCCAGTGAAATGCGCATGTGTGTGCTGGCGCTTTGGGTGAAAACAGCCTGGTCCGGTGTGAAAGGCCGAGTGATAATACACTCAGAAACGATAAGTTTATTGCCTCAGTTTTGCTGTCGTTGAACATGATCTGCGGTGTGTGCGCTGTCATGGCGCTTCCGCTGGGCTGTAGCGACCGCATCGTTTCCGAAGTGCTCAAACGTGTCGTCAGTTTGCCCACAAAATACAAGTCGGAATATAAACGTACGATGTGCTGCAGCAGTGCTATAGGCAGAAGTGCTGTTTGCTGCAGGTGTGCTCCGGAGTGTGCAGCGCATGTGTAGCTTTCTTGTGTATAAGTGCAGCTTTCTTGTGTATCAGCTATCAAGGTACAGAATCTGTATCAAAGTTGAATTCGCTATTTTTTTCACGCGAAGATTGTTTGAAGTTGTTTTGGTACTTGTCAACTTTGTGCTTTTGTACAGTGATATATTGCATATGCCTGAGAATGCAGAAGTAAGGACTGACGACGACACCAGGTAGCCTTCATTTATACGTGTAAATAATGCACCAAGAAAAAATTTTTGAAATGGCAGGCCGTGATAAGGGCAAGCACCACTAACAATACCCTATATTACTTGGTTCTTAAGGTTTCCCAACAACACAAACAGCTTATTGGTAGTCATGTCGAGTAGAAATGTTTTAATGCTCAAGACATGCTTACTTTGTAATTGAAATTCCTTTACAAGTGGGAAATATTTAGAGTAATTCCCTCAAAAAAATAAAAGTAGCCCAGTAACTTGTAATAAACTTTTCTGACAGTTTTCCCTCACAAGCTAGCTTCAGTCGTGTTACAAAAGCTGGCAGAGTAACCTAAATCGAACCTTTCCAGCACCTTGCGTATCCACCTTTTATCATTCTATAGTTTGTGACATACCATTTTGCCGCAATCCTTCATTACAATTAGTTATAATTAACAAAAATTACCCTAATAGCCTGCCTGAACACTCCATCAGGTACTGTTTTGTCACTAATTTTCTCTAAAGCTGATGCCGAATAATGCATCTTGAGCTCACGCCAGCAAAATATTCCCGTGAGTTATTTTGCAGGTGCTGTCACACAGCTATCAATACTTGGCTGACATAAAAAACCAGTGATATTGCTGGAGCTCCACAATGTGTAGACATAAATCGCAGTGGCTAAATATTCCTTTAAAATATTTTGCAAGAACTGTTACAAGTAATTGTCCTTGATTGGTTGCAAAAAAGGGCTGTGACGCTATGGCGTTTTCATCGTTGCCGTAGCCAGAAAAACATGTTTTCAGGGAAAAGGGATGGGACGGTCACTGGTAAGTGAGCTTTTGAATAAACTATTACAAACACACACACACACACACACACACATATATATATATATATATATATATATATATATATATATATATATATATATATATATATATATATATATATATACACTGCACACGTTGCATTCGAGTCGGTATACCACAATAGAGGAATCGCATGTTAGGTTTTCTCGTATGTTAATCGAAAACTTGGGTTGTGTGCTGGTTGCTTTGCGTGTTTCTCGCATCGCTTTACATGGAAGACATTATATATATATATATATATATATATATATATATATATATATATATATGTATATATATATATATAATATGTGTGTGTTATAAATTTCTAGAGCACTCAACTATGGCATCTCTCATAATCATATGGTGGTTTCAGGACGTTGAACCCTACAAATCAATCAATCAATCAATAAATCAATTTTAGACTGGTGGGTCATTCACTTGGTGCAAAAAATACTATTGAAATAGGCATTAAAGTGGGCAGTGATTTCTTGTTTAGCGACAACAGGATTGCCGTAGTGCAGAATATGGTCGAATGAATTACTTTATTTGCTGAGAAAGAAGGGTTCAACTGACCTCGGTGTATGTTCGTACATAGGTTGGTATGTGTGCGCGTACATGTACCTTCAGAACTTGCTGAAAACAGTTTGGATGAGGTTAGGCATGGTAATAACAAAGTATAGCACCCTTAATACCATTTTTATTTAATTTAGTATATTACTAATAAACCACACTATGGCACTATTATTTCACGATTTGATGAATGAAGTGCGTTCGGATTGTTTTCTTGTGATTTTAACAGAAGAAACTGTGGGTGTGTAACTTGGGTTCATCAAATCGCTAAAGTGGGATGGAGTAAGAATGAGCTCACTGAACTAATGTTCAAGAGCGTGCGCATCGACCCCTGTGACGCATTGTGTGTTAGTCAATCTTTAATTATTTTGTTCGACAAAATCTTCAGTTTCCTCCTATTGCGTAATAGCACTCTACCGCTCGTGTATTATTTGTTTCGGAAGAGCTCAGGCTTCTCGTACACTTCTACTGCCAGCAATGATACTTTGTAAATGGAGACATACTTCGAAAAGTACACATGGCTGGTATGTGAAAGAATTAAACTTTGCTGTGAGTAGCACCCATAAGCCTGTGTGTCGACGTATGTACTTGCCGTTTCTCGTGCTTAAAAACTCTGCCATTTACTACACGTATGCTATGCTCTACTGGACACAGTGCAGAATAAATAGTCAAAAATGAAATATTTTAGCGATGCACAACTGCAGCGAAATTCCCGACTAATACCGTCCTTTCCGAAGCATACGTCGGAAATACAAAAGAATGCTCACTCACTCACCCTGAGATTTTCCAGGCTTTCAAGTCACTTACATTCACACTTATGTCTACTGACATTCACATGTGTTCACTTGCATACAAACTTGCACATAGTAATACTCAATGCTGCTCACTCGCATGCTTAATCACGCCTTCATACTCTCACAAGTACTCACTAACGTTCATACTCAGGACTACTAACACTCAAAAGCACTTGTCCTTTGCATTCATACTCATGCCCCACCGCGGTGGTCTAGTGGCTAAGGTACTCGGCTGCTGACCCGCAGGGCGAGGCTTCAAATCCCGGCTGCGGCGGCTGCATTTCCGATGGAGGCGGAAATGTTGTAGGCCCGTGTGCTCAGATTTGGGTGCACGTTAAAGAACCCCAGGTGGTTGAAATTTCCGGAGCCCTCCACTACGGCGTCTCTCATAATCATATAGTGGTTTTGGGACGTTAAACCCCACATATCAATCAATCAATCAATCAATCAATCAATCAATACTCATGCCTTCTCACGTGTATTGTCACTCTTGCATGACCTGTACTGACTCGTGCTCTTGTATGTAAGTTGCCCACCCGTCATTGAGAAATCAAGACAGGCAGATGTCACATTACTAATCTGCGGATAAGAAAACTTGCCTCAATCCTAACTTCGAAAATATTGTGATCTTGAAAGTTTTGACTTGTTCAACTGTTTGTTCAGGATGTTACCAAAACATTTTTGGGGTTTGAAACTTGATATCAACTACTTGGCTCTTGTTTGCTGTTACGCAGCTTGTTTCAGTGTGGAACCGAAATTCTTGGGTCCATTATTATTATATTGAGCATGTAGTATGTATTTTTAGGGAAGTAATATCAATACTTTTTATTGAGTATGATTAGTTATATATATTAGTATGTGAATAACAATCATAATACAATATAACTAGAAGCCGTATTTTGCTTATTTTCTATTAGACAGATTCTGATAGTCGGTTTGAAAGTTTCATAATACAATGCGAGATACACAATTTGGTTCTTCACTGTGTATGCGTTGTTAACTGTTAATTCTTAACTGTGTATCATCGTAACACAATATGAGCGTCTTGTCAAGTGCATGTGCGCGCGCGCGAGAGAGAGAGAGAGAGAACTTTATTTGCGCAGAACGTGGAGCATTACAAATGATCGGGCCCCTATTCCAGGACTCGGCTGCCTCTAGCCTTCATCTCTACCCGTTCGACCAGCCAGCGCGGATAAACAATTGCTCAGCTGGACAGCAGTGCCTCCCATTGTTCCTCTATGTTGTTTGTGTTGTGTGGTGTTCTTCATTGTGATGCATACACTCCCACGTGATGTGAAACAGAGTTGCTGTGGCCCCACACCACGGACATATATCTCTCTATGTTGTGGGGTAGAATACATGCAGCTTGTGTAGGTTCGTGTATTTGTTTGTTTGGATTGTGCGTAATGCCACCAGTTCCATTGCTCTGAGGTTCTTATGCGGTGCTGGGTACATACAGTTTTCTATTGTCCCTGTAATACTGAAGAATTGTACCAAAGTTAGGGTCTAGGGGCGTTAGATTCTCTATTGCAGTGTGCAAGGAAGCTAGGTGATTTGTGAAGCCTCGAGCCGCCTCATCCGCAAATTGGTTCCCGGTGATGCCCTCGTGCCCTGGCGCCCAGATAAAGGTTTGGGTGTATTCAAATGGAAAGTCTTTATGAGCTTTCGTTAGAATTTGGAAGGCCTTCATACTTATTGTCACGAGGTCGTGACGTGGCTGAAGACAGGAGACTTTATGTTGAGATTTATTTGTTTATTTGGGCGAACCTGTGCCCGGTAAATGGAAAGTTCGATTACAGTAGCAGTCTTGCCCAGATAGCAGTGAACGGAGCGTCGGCCGTCGATCAACTACTGACAAGCGGCGAAGCGCGTCGGCATTTATACTCTTGCTGTCGAATGTTCTAGCATTATCGCTGGCGGTGGCGTAGGTTCCAGAATAATCTGTACAGTTCGCAGAGTAGGCGTGATCTTATCGAAATGAAGTCTGCCACTTCAGTCCTGCCAGTACTGTATCCATAACGCGTTGAAAAGTTGCAGGCGCTGAGCAAAGACCGAAGGGCATCACCTTAAACTCGAAGAGGCCGTCCGGTGTTATAAACGCCGTCTTCTCTCGGTCTCTTTCGTCGACTTCAATTTGCCAATAGCCTGGCTTGAGGTCCATTGACGAAATATACTTGGCGTTATGGAGCCGATCAAGTGCGTCGTCTAGTCGTGGGAGAGGATACACGTCCTTTCTTGTGATTTTGTTCAGGTGGCGATAATCGACGCAGAAACGTAGGGTCCCATCCTTTTTTTTCACTAACACCACGGGGGATGCCCATGGACTCTTGGACGGCTGGATAATGTCATCCCGCAGCATTTCATGAACTTGTCACTTCATAACCTCACGTTCTCGCGTCGAAACCCTGTACGGACTCTGACGGAGTGGTCTGGCATTTTCT
Organism: Rhipicephalus annulatus; assembly: GCA_013436015.1. Lineage (NCBI taxonomy): Eukaryota > Metazoa > Arthropoda > Arachnida > Ixodida > Ixodidae > Rhipicephalus > Rhipicephalus annulatus. The sequence continues at coordinate 454,163 of WOVY01015984.1, read as the reverse complement.
TCAGTTATGATGCGATGTTTCGTGATTGGGGTCTGCCGAATTTTCGATGACGACGAAAAGCAATCTTCATATTGCAGGAGCAGGGCCTTGAGCTGTTCTTGCTCATGGTTCGGAACTCTGGGATTGACATCGAAAGCTATGGGAGGGGCTTGGTTCCTCTGAGCAGGTTCCGCAGAATCGGTGAGGGCGAAAGCACTGGTGGCTTCGACAATTTCTTCGATGTATGCGACCGTTGTTCCTTTGTTCACATGTTCTACTCATTGCTGAAATTCGTGAGCATAACCGTTGCTTTGCCTCCCCGCAGCCCTGCAATTCCTCTTGCGACGCAAATATTTCGGGTGACCAACAGATGCTGATTGCCTTCAACTATGCCTTCCAAGTCAAGTGAATTAGGAGCGCCGACTGAAATAATGACGCTTGAGTGAGGCGGAATGGTGACTTGTTCTTCCAGCACATTCAAGACATGGTTTCCTGACGGCGTGCGCAGCGGTAGTGCTTCTTCTGTGGATAACGTTTTTGACTTTGTATTTAGGTCAATGACAGCACCATGGAGGCATAAGAAGTCCATGCCAAGGATGACATCTCTCGAGCAACGCTGTAGGACTACGAAGTCTGTAGGATAAATGCGGCCGTTAATGGTTACTCTCGCTGTGCAGATTCCTGCAGGCGTTACGAGATGACCTCCGGCTGTGAGGATTTTAGGGCCTTTCAAAGTTGTCCTAAGTTCCTTAAAGTTCGCGGCGAACGACCCACTGATGACGGAGTAGTCGGCTCCAGTATCTACTAGAGCTGTCACACTGTGGCCGTCGATAAGAACGTCGAGGTCGCTAGTTCGCCGTCTCGCATTAGTCAGGGCGTGGCCGTCGGGTCACGGCTACGTCGGCTTGTTCCGCTGCTTCCATGTTGCGTCGTCAAGTCACCTTCGGTAAGTGAGGTTTCGCCGTCAGGGCTTTGCCTGGTTGGCGTTGCGTTCGCAAAGCTCCGTCGAGGCGTCGTCGGAGGATCTTCGGTAGTTCGTCGCACAGCAACAGCACCTCCATCGGTTGCTGCCCTTAGTTTCCCAGATACGGGCTAAGAGACTGGCTCCGCGTTGGGCCAGAGTACTGCCGGTGGTGCGGTGACGCGCGGCGGCTAAGCGATGGTGAACGCAAAAGGCTTCGTGGTGTCCACTGAGTTCCTGTCAGGTAGTCGGCGATGTCACGTGGCCGTTCTCCTGGCTGTGAACGCGGTGCAGTGACGGCGAAGCCACGCAGTCCCATCTGTCGGTACTGGCAACGGCGGTATGTGTGTCCGGCCTCGCCGCAGTGGTAGCAGAGTGGGTGGCTGTCAGGGGTGCGCCAGGCGTCAGTCTTTCTCGGCGCACTGCACTGGGCCGCCGGCGAACGTTATGACGTTGGTGGGGGTGGTGGCGGTGGTGGCGTCTGTCGAAGGAAGTGCGATGTGGCGGCGTTTTGGCGTGGACGAGGAGGAGCGTTGTGGCGCACTGCAGTGGCGTAGCTCATAGCTTCTGGCTCGGGCAGCGGTGCTTGGGGAATTCGAAGCGTTTGCCGAACTTCTCGCACAATGTCGGCGATCGAATCCACTTGAGGCTGCGCCGAAGGCAACAGCTTGCGCAGCTCTTCCCGCATGATCGCTCGGATTGTTTCACGCAGGTGTTCGGAGTTACTGGCTTGAGAAGCAGCGCATTCTGGAGTCAGGCGACGATTAATACTGTCTGGTGCGCATGTCCAGGGTCTTTTCGATAGTGGTCGCTTCGGCTACAATTTCTTAGACGGTGTTTGGTGGATTTCTCATCAGTGCCGCGAAGAGCTCCTGTTTGACCCCTCGCATGAGGAAACGAACTTTTTCTCCTCAGGAATTTCTGGGTCAGCGTGACGGTATAGGCGGGTCATTTCTTCTGTAGAAATGGCGACATTTTCATTTGGTAGCTGAACCTGGGTCTTTAATAGAGCAGCGGGCCCTCTCTTTGCGAGCGACACTCGCGAAAGTTTGCAGGAATGCGCCACAGAAAGCATCTCACGTTCAGAGCGTGGACTCCCGATTTTCGAGCCAGGTCCTTGCGGGGTCTTCCAAATAGAAGAACACAAGACGGAGCTTTTCGTCATGGTCGCAGTGGTTGAGGGCGGCTGAGTGGTTGAGGGCGGGGGTTGAGGGCGGTTGAGAAACATGGTCGTATGTTTCTAGCCAGGACTCCGGGTCTTCGAACGATGACCCATGGAAAATTGGTGGTTCCCTTGGTTGATGCATGACCATCGTGGGCTAGGACGCTGCGGTTGTCATTGTCGCTGCTGTCGCGGCTCATGGCCTTGGTCTTCCGCGCCTTGTCTTGTAGAAGCCCGTACTCCGGTGGTAGCCCTTGCTGTCGGTAGATTGTTCGCTGCTCCTGGTTGGCGCCGGTGTCTTCTCCGCGACGTGGGCTGGGTTCACGGCTTGACGGGGGCGTCCAGTACATGAACAAAGCAGCACCTTCACCAGATGTCACGGGGTCGTGACGTGGCTGAAGACAGGACACTTTATGTTAGGATTTAACTATTTATTTGGGCGAACCTGCGCCCGGTAAACGGAAAGTTCGATTACAGTAGCAGTCTTGCACAGATAGCAGTGATTGGAGCGTCGGCCGTCGATCAACTACTGACAAGCGGCGAAGCGTTTCGGCATTTATACTCTTGCCGTCGAATGTTCTAGCGTTATCGCATGTGGTGGCGTAGGTTCCAGAATAATCTGTACAGTTCGCAGAGTAGGCGGGATCTTATCGAAATGATCTAATACAGTCCAGAAGCTTCTCGAAAACTGCAGGTGCGGTTCGCGCTGAGAATTGTGTAGTGTTTTAGTACGATAACAAAACTTGGGAAATGGGACGTTGCAATATTCTACCTTTATCGCAATTTCTACATGCAGCCTTCGAATCTGTGAATATTGTGATTGGGGCTTTTCGCTGCCTGCCCTCCTTTATTGCCAGCGCGATCACTATCTCCTCCGCTTCTGTGATAGAGGCTTAGGCAACGGAGGCACAATTTGTAATGTTTCCTATTGGGCCTGTGACCATGGTCATTATGTTTTTTTTCATTTGCCTGATATGGTGCAGCATCTGTAAATCTCGCTGTATTCAAATTTTTTGTCTTTTTATCTATGTAAGCGGCTCTTGCTTTACGTCTTACAGCATGTAGAACTGAGTCTATGTTCTTTCGTAGGTGATGTATCTTGTCTGAACTGAGCACGACAATTCTTTAGATCTTGCACGTGCTTGATTTGATTGATATGTGCGGTTTAACGTCCCAAAACCACTATATGATTATGAGAGACGCCGTAGTGGAGGGCTCCGGAAATTTAGACCACCTGGGGTTCTTTAACCTGCACCCAAATCTGAGCACACGGGCCTACAACATTTCCGCCTCCATCGGAAATGCAGCCGCCGCAGCCGGGATTCGAACCCGCGCCCTGCGGGTCAGCAGCCGAGTACCTTAGCCACTAGACCACCGCGGCGGGGCTCTTTCACGTGCTTGTACTTAGTTCACCGAGGCCCATCCTTTCAAAAAGTTTTCTGCCGGTTGGCGTCTTTAGCAGGTGGTTAATGAGGGTGGTTACTTGCGCTTTAGCCAACTCATAAAATGTATTGTGATTTCCGGGCGCTAATAGCTTCGCAGTTGAAGTGCTGTTTGGTAGTCGCAGAGCCGCATCATATGCCATCCTTATTATTTTGTCTGCTTTTTTTTCTGCTCTCTATTTATGGTGCCGTAGGGTACCGAGTATGTTAGTCCGCTGATGACTAAGCTTTTTACAAAACGAAGCGCGTCTTGCTCTTTCAGTCCAGCACGATTCTTCGTAAATTCGTGAAACTCACTAGGCTTCTACGCACTGTGGCTCCATTGCCAAACCACAAGCAGTCATTTTGATAGTTTTTGTGACGCTGAGTGGCCATTTTTATACCTGATGTCATCACAACTAGACAGATTGCAGAATAAAGTCCCTAGATTTGCCTGATGTGCCACAGGAAACCAGACAATAATATAAAAATGATATATCTTATCACGATTTTATTTGCTTCTCACTTGCTCAGAGTTTTCTTTGTATCCATAAAATTCACACAGCAGAGGAAACTCTCCTATGAAAAGTGGTGCCCTACTTCTTTAGAATGTTAGCTGTTGAGGCGAATTCGAAAGTGTCATTAAGGCCAACGTACCGGGCAATCTTTGAATGTCCCTGCTGGCTTGCCATTTTGACAAAAGAGATTGGCCCTCTGTGACTCACTACCGAGTTTCGCAATTGTTTTTTCACTAGCACCAAGTCCCGAACATCATTTCTTGGTACAGCTCTATTCTGTTTGTTTTGTCGAAGTTCCTTTTCTCTCTCTTTCTGTACTTAGTTTCACCCTCTTTATTTCACTCTTCTGTCAGACCGATCATCATTTCAACTCACAGCCACGTTGGCTGGTAAATATGTTGCTTTGCAGAAACAGTGGGAACTCCGTTCATGAATGTTGCTTTATTCTTGTTTTTTTTCCACTCCTGCAATTCCTCATTGAGGCTGCAGTATCTCAATGTACATAAGAAGTGGTGTGCACCTCGAGATGCTTCTTAGTGCTGTGGAGGATGAGCTACGTCATTTAAAGCAAAGTTTCACCCTTTTTATTTGACTCTTCTGTCAGGCTGATCATCATTTCAACTCACAGCCACGTTGGCTGGTAAATATGTTGCTTTGCAGGAAAATCGGGAATTCCGTTCGTGAATGTTGCTTTATTGTTTTTTCCCACTGCTGCAATTCCTCATTGACGGCTGCAGTATCTCAAGGTACATAAGAAGTGCTGTGCACCTCGAGATGCTTCTTAGGGCTGTGGAGGATGAGCTACGTCATTTAAAGCAAGCTCTTCCTTCTTTCGGGAAGTCTGGACACATGCCTAATTACTTACTTAGTTACGCCTCAAATCGCTTGCTTCACCAACCCATTAACTGCTGAATGACATGGAGCAGTAAACCTGAGTGCGATTCGCTGTTAGTTTGCCATTTATTGGGTTGATGACTTTGTAAATTTGGTTGACTGTCCTTACTAATGACTTTTTGTCAAACATCTTTTAGTTTTGAAGGAGCTCAGGTATCCCCCTTTCTGCTTTTGCTGCCCCCGTCCTTTTACAAGCCATAACCTCTGGATTTTTCTCAATATTTTTTGAAGTCCATGTGAGGGACTTCCATTAGTGCAGAAAAGTGTTGTGATTGTACCTTTTGTTGTGTCAGCTGCCTATACTTTATTAACCAGGCACTCGTGATAGGACTGTACTTATTTTGTTGTTTCTTCTTTTATGCCGAATCTCGTGGAACTGCTTGGTTAACATCATGTACGTATACCGCATGCCATCATAACCACCGAAATGACTTCAGTAATGATAAAGATTGAATATTTTTGGATTAGTGTAGTTGGCACTGCGATCAATATTGCTTGTGTGAGTTTTATAGCTTCAGTTTAGTCTTGAAACTTGAAAGCTTTTACTGTTTTACACATCAGCTAGTGGTTTCCCCGATACGGATACTGCCCCACCGTTTTTCCTTGAGGCTTCTGGGTGCCTTTAGAATGGCCGGTGCTTCTGTCTCTGTTGTCGTGCATTTAACTTCCGCTTCGTTAAAAGTGTACAATCACAGAACACTAACAACTATTTGGCAGTCTTTCTCTCACCATTATTGTGATTCATCTATATTCAGCTTGAATGGTAGAGAAGGCTAGTTGACTAAGTACGGTATCACATCACATAATTTTTTAACAGTGCAAACCTCCCTCTGCTTCCATTCCTTGGGTTCAGTCTTTGATTTAGCCACTTGTGCAGCTGTCGGCTCTTGTACTCGATGTTATGCCATCTCTGGCACTTGCTCCATGATGTTGACACACCTAAAAGTGCAGATTTCTTCGCACGCAACTGTCCTAAAAAACAAGCAAAAATATCGCTAGACAGCACGTTGCTGAACTCAAAATTTAAATCTATTTTGTTTTATCCTACTCTACTTCTAGGCTGGCCCTTGAAGTAATGTGGATCAGTGACCGGAGCTGCAATGCTGCCGCGTACTGCTGCAAAGCTCAGTGTGGACAAGCACTGCAATGAGGACAACATCTGCATTTGTGGACTTTCTCTGAAGGCATTCAGTACACATAATTTCTCATTCTGCTTGACAGGAAACTTTTGTGCATCATAATTTTTGCTAATATTTGAAAATATAAAATGAAGACATGAACCGCCAAAGCAAGCCTGCTCCTAAGGGGACTTCATATTTACTTTGAATAAAAAATCGCTAATACAGTTTGTAGTGCTGGATATTTTCGTTTTCACTTATCTTAAAACAAGCAAAATATGTCCTGTTAAGTCAACTGCAAGCACAGTTACTCCACAGTACTGTCTGTCATCACAGGTAAAATCAAAGTCGAACCCACCTCAACTTTTTTAGGGCTGGGTGTACTTTCTACGGTGCTATGACTTCAATTTCTGGCCCCTCATAATCCTTGAATTGAAATGCTTTTTGTTGGTTATAAGATATTTTATAATAATGAAGTATATTGGGTAAGCCACTTGGCCTGCCCTGCCAATTTATCAGCTGTGTTATGGCTATCAATCAGTCAAAAATGTTTATTTGTTGCAAAATATATATACGAATTGGGGTTAGTATATACAGAAGGAGGTCCCATAGCTCAAGGCTGAAGGGGGACCTCCGATGAAGAATATACATATTGATAGGTATAGCAAAATAACAACTACAATGTGGCAAGCCATAATAAATAAATAAAAAGCAAAATTGCAATGCAAATTCTCTTAGAAATGGTAATAAAACAATGTTTAGTAATTACACAAGGCTGCGATAAAAAAATGGCAGTAGAACCTTGAACAAAAGGGAGTTTAAATAATAATACACCAGACAACTCAAATCTACCCAAAAGTGTTGAATGAGAGTTGCTTAGCGCATAGTGGCATTGAATTCCAAAAGTGTATGGCAGCACATATGCTAATGTGTTTGCCGTAGTAGGTGCGTCTATGTGGTAGTAAAATATTGTTTTTCGAGACAAACCTGGGTAGATTAGCATTTACGAATTGAAATTTATGCAAAACATTAGCTGTTACTGAACAGTGAAGACACTAAATACAAAGATCCCCAGTTTATATTTGAATAAATTACACACTGTTAGTACACTATGTTGCTGAAAAAGTGGGGACACGCTGGTAAATAGAATACTGAATGTTCGGATGCGAATGCTTGACTTTGGAGACGTTGAATTGGGAGGACATGAAAAGGATAGGTTTTTGCCTATGACATGATGCAGTACGTAATATAACTGGGGATGATGGCGTAGTATAGTTTGAGCAAAGTCGAAGTATGGTCGTGCCTCAATGTTCTCGTACCATGAGCTTTCCTTGTTATATCAGTGAAATGTGATGATGGTACTTTTATGCGCATCTAGGAATACTCCCGAGAATGTGACCTTAGTGGTACAAAGATGTTTGTGGCTGTGAAAAGTAATGGCAGGGGTAGGTGAGAGAGCATTATGACTAGAATGGAAGATGATGAACTGTGTTTTCTTTTTGTGAATTGGCACTTGTATACTGTTCTGCTTCACGAAATGGAATCAAAATAAAACAGAAAAAGGTAGCTGTTGGAATTACATTTCATAATTTTGAAGCTGACAATTCCGAAAAATGAAATTTCAACTTTCTAAATTTATAGATGGAAACAACTCTTGGAGAAACATAAAAATTAATATTCCGATGTGGTCATGATGAACACTGCAGTAGTTGGCGGGATGAAGAAAAATATTTATTTCAGTAAACATCTGCCTGAAAAACGGAAAGTCAAAACTACAAGCAATATATAGTCGGCCCTGATAGCGGTAGACAGTGCGTTGGCCATTATTAACCTGGCAAGCAGTACAGCGCGTCTAGTTTGATAAATGTGCTATCTAAAATTCCAGGATTATTGCTGGTGGCTGCGTAAGCTATAAACTATCCGCGTCCTATTAACAGACTTAACAAGGTAATCAGTTATCGCGGAGCTCCTGAAACAGGGCTGCGCCAAGTGTTGCTTAGAGTCTTTGTAGATACAACCCAACTTCATCGAAATAAAACACACCTGGCAATATGCATTTACTTAGTTGTCAGGCTTGTAATTTATATGCTAAATTTATTCGAAGTAGAAAGATAGTTTTATCACCAAAGGCAAAAAAAAAAACATCTGAACGTGGTGTGTTGTGCTGCATGTGTTATTGCCGTATGAAATATATAAAGCAATTCACATACCTGTGGTAACAATATATGTGGACTCCACATTCTCCAAGCAGTTCGCTAAGGGAAGTAATGTATTTTATTCCTTTCAACACATCTTGTGACAGCCTTATTCAATCATCTCATATTCGAAATTCTCTGACAACGACAAATGCCTAGTTACACTTTCTTTTTTATATCAGGACAACATTGAAATGTTGATGTGAGGTGTTGCATTTATATTTACTATTTTTTTCAACAAAGCACCTATTGTACGTAGGCATTTGACTCAACTTGAGGCATAAAATGGATGTTTCCAAAGCTTCTCGGAAGATATATTTTATTGATATTAAGAATTGTTTTTAGCCAAGTTGCCACTCGTTATTCGTGCAAGAATTTCGCCAATGTATTGGCACTCACTGCATTTTCTGCCTGCCATGTGCTGAATTGTAAGACGTACTTTTTTTGCACTTTGCTCTGTTAATTTTATTGCTATCACAGCGAGTTATTAGTGCTGTCTGAACTTGTGTTTTTGTAAATATTGCACAAATATTTCAATAAGAAACAAGTAAGTTTTTATGACACGCTTATGCTTAGTTGACTGATGTAAGCTAAGAGTAAAAAAATGTGCTATAAAGTGATCCTTCTTGCTAATGAACAGCAAAATTCAGAGCAACGTTCACCAAACACATTTATGTCTTTACTTGCATTGCATGCCAAGAATGGGCATCACCTTGCAGCCAGGTACGTTTTCTTTTTTTCATTACGTACCCTAAGGCATGTAAAAGGGTGTGTCCAATGAGAGATAGAATACACCACAAAAACAAAAAACACTCTTGATGTTTACAAATGCCAAATATTATTTACACAAAAAGGTGGTGGGTCATTTGTAGCGACAACATTACTAGGGACATGCAAATATTTGAATAACGAATAAAATAACATTTGCTAGTTGAATTGAATGATACATATACGAACACCTAATAATTTAAAAAATAAGCGGCCCCTGTGTGACAACCAGGAAGCAGCAAAACATGCGATCAGCTGAAGGTTTATTTTGTTCTTGTAATCATTGAATTACCACAACAAATGCAGCCCAAGTATTGGCAGCACAATTAATGCTATAACCATTACCCGATAAAGCACTTTTGCTACCAACTCCACTTTCACCCTGTTTTTACTGTGGTGAAGCTGAATCGAATAATTCTTTCCGTGTTTTCGTCATTAAAGTTAGGCACTGTGAGTGTATTAAGCTTCACAAATAAAAACACAAGCAAGTGTTTTGTTCACGTAAATTGTTCTTACAAATACAGCTTTCAGCACGTGATTTTTACATGCCTTCTGTGCCAGAATATATGTGATAATTTAGCCTGCTCCAATAAATCTTTAGCTACATGCATGGTCTTCGGTTCTAAATCGTTTAGATTTTATGCCGCATTTTTACTTAAAATCTTGCAACAGAGCTTCAGCTTTAATAGTGTAGTTGCTGCGGTATTTCGAAGACTCTGTTTGCTGCTGTATACAAGCTTATCACAGTTTTCATAATTGTATTACCATTTGGTGGCAGTACGAGAATACTTTTCAAATAAACTCTCGTGGAGTTCTAGGAATATTAAAAAAAATTCTACAATTTGAAAACTATCAGAAGAGTGTTAGGTTTATTTAGGCGTTTAGTTGGTTATACCACTATTGGATTCGTATTGGATTTGCTTTTGAAATTCACTACTCGCAAACCGCTTGCTTGCGCGCCTCTTGTACTATGACAGTGCTTGTGCTGACAATGCTTCGCCCCTCTCCATCTTTGCATCGCAGTGAATTAAGCAAAACCAAAACGCGGGCAGAAGGCGGGTTTTTCTATATGCTCAAGATACAATAGATTTTGAAATGCCCTTGGTCAAGAGGGAATACGCTGTTACCCACGTCCTTCTCTTTTAATAATAGCGTGGCGTATCACTACTCATGTGAACGGAATTGCATGGCTTGTTTATAGAGTGACACTGCGAAGATATTTGTTTGTAGCTCTGTCGAGGAACTGCTACAGATATTGATGCTTCTAATTTCGCATCGAAATCATTATCAGTAACGGTGGCATTTACTATGAGTAGCCTAAGATATGGTAAAGTGAGGGCAGATGAAGTGACGTGTGCGACGTAGGCACTCAAGTGCTCCGACACCGGCTATTTGAGCATGCAACAAAAGCTTACCGAGTTACCATTATTGTTATATAGTCCACACATGAACGGCTTACACCGTCATCTTCCATTATTCATGGCATATCTGCGCCGACTTCGAATGCTTTTGGCGATCATTGCAAACGGAGCGACGAGTCTTTCAGCAACAGCGTTTCTGCAGCATCCTTGGTAGCAACAACTACTTGATAGCGCCCTCTTCCCATTCATCGTAGCCAGTTTGCCAGTACGCGTGCGAGCATCAACTTTGTTCTCGCCACGGTCGTGGCATCTGCATCAGATGTGTCCGCGCCCGACACACGAACCCTGCATCATCGTCATGGGCGCAGCCACGTTTACTGACGAAATTGCACACGAACGAATGAGCACGCAGCTTCCGAGAACCTCCTGAGGCCAACTGGCGCATGCATTGTGGGGGGGGGGGGTCTATCCGCTCGCCTTTGTGAACTCACGCACCGGAATGCTTCCCGCTAGTGTGCCCGTACCTTTCCCGGTTGTCGTCGGCGTTGCGAGGGTTAGAGAAGATGATTACTTTCGCGAATGGCGACGTGAGCACCGATGAGGGGCGAACCAACGAATACGCAAGCGTCGGCTGACCAGCGACACCGACAAAGTGCTGAGTGAAGAACATCAATCGCCTTCGAGAATACAGACGGCGCGCTGGTAACACTGAGAGGACGCGAGCCAAGGAAGACGAGCGCAAGCGGGTTTAACGGGTCCCGCTTCCTGTGTCGTCGCGTTTCTAACAAACCTTTACTTGAGTAAACGCTACACCAAGTTCCGCTTCAAACCGTTTTTTCAGCACCCGCATCGACGGCCGTTTCAACCTGGTCAACGCCGTGTGTACCACTGCTGCTTCGCATCTCATCAGGGTTCCCTTGGTCGATAGTTTTGTAGAGGCGAAGCTTCTTATAGCGGCAGCCGTTTATCCCTCGTAGTCGTAGTAAGTAAAAATTATTCCATTTTGACCACCAAGGAGGTGCTGATGGGAGATTTCTTCTGTGCCGTTGTTGAACAATAAAAATAGTGCTAAATGTACATGCCAATAGCTGCTAATGGGGCATGAGAAACAGGAGCATTCAGCTTTTAGTTAACGCGCACGCTGCCATCCCCAATAGCAGCCATTGGCATGTACATTGAGCACTATCTGACAAGAAAGAGTTGCTACGTTATACTCATTGGGTGTAACCTCCTTAGTTTTAGAAAGGTTTAGCTAGCGTTGAGCCGCAGTGCCATGAATACAATGAACTAGTATATACCATGAACTCGAGGTGGTTAAAGCTGGGAAGTAGATACGAAGCGCAAGCCGTAAGATAGTTAAAGCCGAATTCTCCTCTCTCTCATTTACCATTAGCAGCCATGGCATGTACATTTAGCACTATCTGACAGAAAAAGGTTGCTACGTTATACTCGCTGGGCGTAACCTCCTTGGTTTTTGAAAGGTTCAGCGAGCGTTGGGCCGCAGGGCTATGAAAACAGTGTACTAGTATATAACATGATCTCAATGTGGTTAAAGGTGGTAAGTAGACGCGAAGCGCAAGCCGTATAAAAGTGTGCGTGTGCCACCTCTCGTTTAGTCCTTGGGATGTCCGCTGGATGGCTGTGCTTCTCTATGGGGAATAAATAATGAAAAGATGCGAGATGGTGGTACTTGCAGTGTTGAATAAATAGATATACGAACGGACACACAGACAGATGCTAGGATGGACGCATGAACGGATGCAGGGGCGGATGTATGGACGAACGCAGGGACGGACGCATAAACAGATGCATGCATGGACGGGCGGATGGACGTATGGACGGTCACACAGACGGACGCATGGACGGACGGAAGCAAGAACGAAAGGACGGACGAATGCTTCGCTTCACTCTCCATCATTCACTCCTTAGATATGCTTCCAATTTTTTTTTTCAATGCAGTTCAGCACAAGGTCTAGGCGAGTATTATGCTGCTGAAACGTACCTCCAAAATTCCGATATCATCAAGGTAACACCTGAAGACCTGCCTTTGAAGACACGCAAAATCGAGCCTATCAATATTTCGAAGGTCGCAGTAGCATTATATAAATTGAATGGCATTACTTTGTATTCGTGCAGCACCACAGGCCTGACGAATGCCGTCTTTTTTTGTCGGCTGCGTGCACGGGAGTTTTCTAGTAGGAAACGGAAGGCAGGCAGTTTATGGTGTCATCGAGGCGCGGCACTGGATAGATGTTTTTCTTGGTAACCGCATTCAGTAGGTGGTAGTCAACGCAGACTCTCCACGTACCATCCTTTTTCTGCACTACAATAAAGGGAGCAGCCAACGGACACATCGATTCCCTGTGTTATTTCCTTTTTAGGCATTTATTGGGCATGCCTCTTGGTTGACCTTGCGCTTCGATGTAGCCACTCGGTAAAGATTCTGCCTAAATAAATGTGGCAACTCGGTGTGGGTGTGATGACGTAAGCGGTGCCTTTCACTACGGTGTCTGTCTTAACAATATGGTGGTTTTGGGACGTTAAACCCCTCATATCAATCAATCAATCAATCAATCAATCAATCAATCAATCAATCTGATGACGTATCCAGGACGGTGGAATGGAGGTATCAATATCTTTCGTAGTGAAAACTTCACGTTTTATAAGCGCGACATGATGTAGAACATGCTGTAGACAGGACCTGTTGATGTTACAACAGTGTAGTCTAAAAAGGGAAACTTAGGCATTGTGTAAGTTTTGCAGCGAAAGATGTTATGAGATCAAAACAAGAGCCGAAGTTGTTGACATATTCGTCGCTCGTCGTCAGCGGTGTGCACAAACGGTGTAGCAGCACAGAATTGAAAATGCCGAGGATCCAGTCGTATTTTACTGAGAACATATCAGTCGCACACGAATACTCGATCATGTAGCCACGGGGGTGCTTGAAATCAATGCGCGAAATTATCTTATACTGGAGTCATGTCATTCAAAGATTTGTTTTAAGAGGTGCAGTACAGGGTGGTAAAACAAATAAAATAGTAAAATAAGCAAGACTAAAACAATACAAAGTACGCTACGAGTAATTGGTTTAAGGTCGGCATATATAAAAGAGTTTAGCCATAAGTCCTAACCGTCAAAGGCGACAGCTTCAAAAATGAGAAGATAATTCATTCGGGATTGGAGATCTCGCTTTTGCGGAAAATGATGCATAACGGCAAGCTGGGTACCTCGGTACTTCGCCGAAAGATGTTGGCATTGTAGGTGCCTTAAAATATTTTTGTAGTATTTGACCAAAGATATCCTACAGGGGGCTTTGGAAAGGCAACTCCTCCAGCCTTCACTGTGACTGTGCTGCGTTTTTCTGCGCACCCCTTGCGTTAATTTTTTTTCAGAATACCCAGTATGTTAGCGACTGATGAGCAGTTGTATGTAAGATATAAAAACTATGGTACACCTGCTCACCACTGATTGAATCGACCTCCGATAGCACAGCCCCCTCCTGGTGTATTCTGCGAAGACCTCATCCGTCATACCTGGTGTGTTTTTCACGGCATAATCGTTGCATGAGTGCATGAGCTCGTGACCTATAACCTGCAGTAGATGAAAACGATTGATTTGTGAGACACAGTCACACTTGGGTGCGAAACAATAAGTGGTAACATTTTCAGGAACCGTCTAACTTCTTGAACGACTTGTAGACATATGGGGATGTACAATGCGGTAAGTATTCAAGCAGTAGTTGCATCGCCAAAACTGTAACTACTCAAACAGGCAAACGTCAATACATCTATAAACTGATGCGTATTAATACTGGCACTCACATCGTTGACGTGAACAACTAAACAATCATGAGTACCAAGAGAGCTGAGAAACGCTTTCAGCGTGAGGTGAAGCTATAGCCAACATTTCAGCTAGTAACCCTGTCTAACTCGGCAGTGCGCGAACTGCATTGAAAAAACTATAGTACACCGGCTCATGCGAACGATGATGAAAGGGTGTGTGAAAGAAAGCGCGTGGTTAAACTAAGAATAGTAAATTATAGAGCAGACATCGAAGTATGTCTTAGCCTAAACTACACAAACTATCGCGAAGTTCTCTCATCTCCAGATGCCATCTTTGCCGCTCACTCCACGGCCCTCCCTCACACCATGCTAAGATGTACGCTGGCTTACATGGCGTAGGCCTCAAAGAGAACTGGCATATTGTTCAATTGCCACATCGCTCACCTGCTTTCTCCGCAACATGCTCCGCTGGTTGTGCCGTGGAGCGGTGACATAGGACTGGGAATTGGGCTCACTGGGGTCGAAACGCGACACCGCCACATCCCATTGAGTGTAGGCATTGGTGATTCATACAACAATATCCTTTTTCCTTCATATTTCATTGAACAAGTATGCCACGCAGAAATCTGCAGGTCGATTGCCATCGTGAATCAGACGAGGCTCGTGATAGAAATCGTCACTGCTGACACTAGCTGGTGTTCGCTCCTTTACAGTTCTGTTTTCCAGTTCGTGTTACTGATGTGGCATTCTTATTTTTTACATCAAACGCAGCGCAAGACGAAGCGGTCGTGGCTACAAAGCCGCAAATGGGCAGTGCTTGTTAGGTAAAATATAAATATGGTGGCCAAGTTCACACTCTAACTCCAGTTGTTGAGCACATTCCAGTGATGTTAAACCGACAGCCAGAAGTGTGCACGGCGCAGACTTCAGTTCCACTGAACATGGGAGTGTCCCACCGTCGAGTCATGACAAAAGAAATGGTGGCCTGAGGAGCAGTCACTGGCAGGCTCGTGCTGGACAATGTGGTTATTTATGCAGGCGGTATCCAGCTAAGCAGCTACAATATTATAGAAAACACCGACCCTTCAACCAATTGATAATTAAGAATCGAATCACCACGTCGACAGCAAGAACTAGAATAGGCGACAATAGACAGGTTTAGTAGCGCGTCCGCAGAATCCACATGGACGCGGCCTGCCAGCTACTTGCAATGAGAGGCTGCTCCTGCGAACACGCAACTAAATTTCTTTAATGTTCGATCACAGGCCAGCCCGTGTCAGTAGCCGCAACGTTCATCACGTGCATATCTCGTAACGGTTGTGACTTGACTCCAGATTTTTGCGGTGTACACTTCTCAATTACGATAATTACATGTTAATCTATTTTCGCTGAATATTATTTTCTTGTTTCTTCCCATTTAGGTGTGGAAGGAGTAAGCAGGAGGGCATGGGACTCTTCCAAAAAAATTATGTTCCTCTCTGGCAGACAGGAACAACATTCCAGTAATTTCGCTATAGCGTAATTGTCTATTGATAATTTCTGACAAAACACACGATGCATATAATTTGGTACCTATGCGAACTCCTTGAAACCATGCTTTTTTTCGCTAGAACTATAGGTGAATTGTCTCCTTTTGTGTGTTTATATAAAGTAAGGTGGAATTGAAGCCACCTATCACAATAAAAGGGCCGTATGGTATCTTCGTAAGTAATCAATCAATGACTGTGCTGTCAACGTTGATATCCTGAAGAATCGACTAAGCAATTTTTTAAGGATTTTCAAGTAGAAGTGGTGTTGAAGGCGTTCGTCACACTTTATTATTTTGTCCTTCAGCACTCTTGAAGGTAGTCGAAGAGTCGGGGGAGAAGAGAAGGATGGAGGAATTGTTGCGTAGTTGCTACTCCAGAATTAATGGCTCTCTGCTCTTTGTACAATTTCGCGACACCAGAAGCGAAATGAGAATAGAATAAAGAGCTTTTTGCAAGGAATTGAATAGAAATGAAAATATGTCTACAGCAAGTTTTCCTTCTACGCGCTGTTTTTCAACCTTCAAAATCAGCCTTCAAGGAAACCACCAGAGTAAGTCAGAGCCTCACATTTATCAATAAGGCGGTACGTTTAAAAAGCCTTCGCTGATTGCAAGCCTGGTACATTTGAAGCAACAAGCCCACCACAATTCTGCCCTTATCTAAACCTTATTGCTTACGAAGACTGTCTCTATTTTTAGCGTAACTGTGGTTCTGTGCCATTATTATCCGTCGTGCGGCACTATTCAGTGGCAACCCCCCTTCCCGGCCCACTCTTGCGGCACCTTGTGACTTTTTCTCTCGGTGGTGCCTCACCCGCCTGCTGTCTCTCCACTCTGCACTTGGTTTCAAAAGTGGAGCATTTCTTAGTCACGCTATGCCGCGCTTAGACGTCGGCACCGTCCACACCCCACCGCACACACTCGGCTTGTCTCCTGCCTCGTGCCTCGTCTCGTATCACTCGAATGCAGGCGTTGTGTAGGCGGCGGATCGCGCGTTCGGAATTCAGTCGAGGGCGTCTTTACTTAGCTTTCACTTGACTTGCCGCTTTGCTTTACTCAAGTAGACACAGCATTCACGCGATACGCCCATCTCTCTGCGGCACATTTTCTCGAGTTTCTCCAATGAGAAGACATGGGCGCCAATTTTTTTTTGGTTTCTATTGCCATCGGCGACGTGACCCGGAGGCATATTCAAAAAAGCTCTCCTCCAACTTCGAATGAGTATTGACGCTAGCGCGAGACTTGTGTTGACTGCAGGCTATTGAATGCCACTCTTTCCCCACCCTTTTGCAACACTACCCCCCCCCCCTCTGTCGACACATGGGCGCTTTTGACGAAACTTTGTCAGGGAAGGCATGTAGCTCAGTGCAGCAGGCAGTCGTACGCGATGAACTGTATGCCCTCACTCTTCGTGCGGATAGAGAGAGAAAGAATTGACTTTTCAAATAATTAGTTCAGGAAACAAGGTGAATCAGTTGAGCGCAAGTAACTGTACTACCCAGGCTGTGCCTCCACCACCCCTGACGCGACAATTTGCGTCGAAGAAAACCTACGTTCGCTTTGTTCTACAACGGCGGAATATCCGGTTGACGGCACCACCACGAAGGCGCCCGTTCACGGATAGAGAAGCAGTAACACACCGGATTACCACAATGGCTTCTACTGCTGCTCACTCACGCAGTAAGTCCGCCAACAAGGCACACCAGAAAGAATTTTAGAATTGCCCGTGAAGAAAACAAACAAGCTGCACGCGGTAAGCTTTTCTCCTAAACTATACATACTGTAGTCGGAGTTTCATCTCATTTTATGCGGCCTTTGAAGAAAGAATGAACGTGATTTCAAAACACCACTTTCATTAAAACCGCCTGGAAATTGGCCATCGTTGCCGTCGGCTTCCCGTACGCTCGCTCATCGAGTGCTCGCCTGTCTTAGCCGCCGCGATGAGCTCCGGGCTCACGATATTGGGCTGAGACCTCGTCGCTCTGTTGGGAGTCGTCGAAAACGCGTTGCGGGCTCTCTTAACGAGCTTGGTTGTAGTATGTCGCGCGCTGTACGTGAACCAGCACGGGCTGGCGAGGCTTTCACTATAGCGTCGGAACTCATTGAAAATTGGTCGCCATTACAGTTGGCTTTCCCGTCAGTCGGTCGCAAGCCGCTTGGCGCCGTCCGTTGGTCGTGGCGGCGGACTCGCGTTTGCGCGCTGCACTCGCACGAGTTTGTGGAGAAGGGCTGCATTACCGTCGATTTCTTTGGCGCTAGCTCCAAACCAGCTCGGCGCTGTTCGTGGCGGCGGCCAAGCGTACGCTCGCTCTCCTGTTCAAAGTTCGCTAGCGGCCGACACTCAGCGTGCAGCGCCGTGTTTGGTGTCGCGTTCGCTTACTCGAGCTGAACGACGTCGCTCGCTTAGGACTCGCCGACTTGTTGGCGGCACGGTGGTTCGCGGAGTTGTGGTTTCAGCCGCCGCTCCTAATCTGTTGTGCTACGGGAATCGAAATGAGTCTTTGACGATGTGTGACATACGGTGAAATTATCAGCATTCCATTTCTCACGTATGTGTTTAATTCACCTTGCATGTATTTCTCTTATGCATTCGTATTCATCCTCTGCCACGTGTGACTCACTATTTCACATACTTATTGTGCAGCCCTGGGCACACACAGTGCTGAAGGCTGTGTGCGCTAGCGTCTGCGATATCTGACATCTATCTCTTTCCTCAGAGCAGCATCAGAAGATCTTTGCGAGATGTGAAGGTAAAGTTATTTGTGTGTCATATTTTACACGCATGTTTTTTATATTACCGTGAACGTACTTGTCATATGCTTGCATCTTCATCTTCTGTCACGTGTGTCTAACTATTTTTACTATCTTATTGTACGTGCAGCCGTGGGAACACAACAGGCATAAAGAAGGCTGCGTGCGCTAGCGTCTGCAATGCCTATCATCTATCGCTTCCGTCGGAGGAGCTTCCAAAGCAGTGAACAAGATGTGACAACGAGACTGGATTTGTACATTTCACCGTGAATTCACTTTATAAAATGAAAAGCTTGATGTGTATGTAAAAAAATAAAAGATTTCAATGTCTCAATTTTGTCTTTCGTTGTTGCCGTCACTTTGAAAGCAGTTACACATAGGTGTCTAACTACTTTTTGCGTGTTCTTTTCTGCGCTATTTGTTGCTGACTGCGCAGAAAAACAGGCGGAAAAAGTATTTGGTCTGGCGGAAAATAAAAAAAAAATCTATGTTTGAACTGGGCATAAAAAGTACATCCGATTAGAGTCTTTTAGTGGATCAACCGTTCATCCGCTGAGGTGCAACTGTGAGGACTAATGGTTGCCCGGTAAGGCGTAAATGTGGGGATAAACAGTTGCCTAATAAGGTGCAAATGTGAGATATAAATGTTAGTCCTCTGAGGTGAATTGTGGGTCTAACGGTTACTCACTAAAGTGTAAATGTGAGGACTAAATGTTAGTCCCTTCAGCTCGTCTGTCAGGACTAACTGTTAGAACCGGTGGCGTTATTCCTTAAAAGGGTTAATGGTTGTGGTAGCCCCATTAGTCCCCAAAAGGACGAATCACACACCTTTTTGCCTCAGAGTGTTTAGTCTGTCCAATAAAAATTTGTGTGTCCGAAAGCGTGTCCAAAAGTGTTTAGTCTGTCCAATAAACGAACGGAATTGTTCTGGTTGGCCGTGAGGAAAATCGGGAAGGGCAACCGAGGGATGAAAACCTGGCTTCCGACTCCACACGGTAGTTCTGGTCGCAGCAAACGGCGCTCTGCAATATTGGCTCTGCCGAGGCAACATGCGACGGTTCGAAAGATGAAGGGTCTTGTAAATTTGTACAAAAGTTCCTGTACATAAAGTCGAGTTGTTGCACCATATCGAAAGGCGCTGGTCTCTATCCCTGAACAAGCAGCAGCAGTCATCTCAAGACAAGACGGACACCATGCAACCAACCTTCCACTCCCTTCTGTAGAATCAGTGGCTACGCAGCTGAGAAAGCTCTGCTCTAGACAAAAGAGGGAGAGGGCAGTAGGTCGAGTTTCAAAAGCCCAATTCATACGGAGGCGGTTGGTTCTATCAGGTGGCACGCGCTTGGCTCATTTGAGCCGTAGCGATTGCCCTGGCGTTCTATGTCACGTGAGTCAAGGTGTCACGTGTCTCTTTTCGACCGTTTATTGGTGTAGGCGAAGGAGCGATCCAAGAGACCGTCCGAAACGAAACTAGTGAATTTAAATGGCAGCGAGACAGCATGGAGTGAATGAATTAAAACTTAAGCGCTTCGCGCCTTTGAAGTAACTGTATACTTTGAGTACACGGATTCTAAGTGGGCCTCATGCACTTACGCTGTGGCTCACCCCTCCCCCCCCATCCGTAGTCCATCTCCATTGTCGCAGACTAAACTATCAAACAGATAGATAGACAGACAGACAGGTAGACACAAACACACACAGACGGACAGTCAGACGAGCAATCAGACAGACAGATAGACAAGCGGACGGATGGATGGAGGATTCACGGTTTACCAATGAAACCCTTTCAAGCTTCGTCCCACTCATCAGTCACTACGTGGTAAGTCTCTGGTTTATTTTCTGTTACAAGTTGTTTTCTACCACCATTAACACAGTCGTGTTACGAGTGTATTGCTGTCTCTTGCAGAGACACGGAGTGCGTCCGTCGGAGACATCGGGCACGTCCCACAGAGACCCTGGACGCGCCCCACAGAGGTGTTAGACCCGTCTCAACGGCGTTAGTTCTCGCTCCTTCTCGAGTGTCTCGGCCCTTTCCCACTGCCTTGATGCTCTCTGCCTGGTGTCGACCCTAGCGACCCCTTCCGCCCTGCGTGCACTGCGTGTGGGGCAGATGAAACTATCAAGCAACTGTTGTGCGTTTAACCAGTGCTTCGCACACCATGTGGCAGCTTGCTCGCCGCACTCCGTCACCGCGGTCTGCCTGCGGCTTCACAGAGGGACCTTCTCTTTCCTGCAAGGCACCACACCCAGGTCTTCGAGGCGGTTCTTCACTTCCTTGAGGACACTGGACTAGACAACCGGCTATAGAAGCCTCCGCCACGTTCTTCGTCATGAACGCCATTTCTGTTCTCTCTGCTTCACATCTTTATTACCCCCTCCCCCCCCCCCTTTAAGGCACTGAGCCGTGCTCCCAACTAGGGCTGCAGAAGTTGCGTCTTTTCCTTTCCTGCACCTCGCTCTCTCGCGACCCAATAGACTATTGGAACCTTTCTTGTAAGAGTGAATATGCTGCAATTTTTTTATTCTGGGCAGGCCCTTCATGCCTATCAGCTCCGTTTCTGACATTGGCTCTTCGCTTCCCCTCGTCCTCGCAACCGATGCATACCACCCACTTTTTGAAGTAACGAACGGAACGCCTCCGCCGGGATTTGAAAGGCGTATGAAATTGCACCACTGAAGACCCGAGTGCTTCTCATTCTAAGATGTGAATTCCACGCTACACACGAAAAAGACGACTGGCCTAATACGCATCTTCTCTGGACGTCATTTGCAGCGAAGCGCCTAGATACGCAGCCAATTTTAATTGCAAAGAATTTCTTAGCAACACTTCTGTGACTTTGAGTCTGTCTGTCTGTCTTTCTCTCTGTCTGTCTGTCTGTCTGTCTGTCTGTCTGTCTGTCTGTCTGTCTGTCTGTCTGTCTATCTATCTATCTATCTATGTATCTATCTATCTATCTATCTATCTATCTATCTATCTATCTATCTATCTATCTATCTATCTATCTATCTATCTATCTATCTATCTATCTATCTATCTGTCTATCTGTCTGTCTGTCTGTCTGTCTGTCTGTCTGTCTGTCTGTCTGTCTGTCTGTCTGTCTGTCTGTCTGTCTGTCTATCTATCTATCTATCTATCTATATGTCTGTCTGTCTGTCTGTCTATCTATCTATCTATCTATCTATCTATCTATCTATCTATCTATCTATCTATCTATCTATCTATCTATCTATCTATCTATCTATCTATCTATCTATCTATCTATCTATCTATCTAGCAACTTACGACTTTCAGCTCTTCTGGCCCTTTCGATGATGTGATATATAGCGAAATCGATATGGCTTAACATGACTGTATGATGAGCATATGCCAATAATCATAACATGAAAATCAAGGACACGTGTATCCTGAACTTCATGATTCACGTGTCATTTTCTTGCTGCTCTCGTGGTGGTTTTGTTCACGTAATATTGTTATGGCGATTACAAACACATGGAAGAGAGAAAGCAGTGTATTTGCAATATTTACAGATATGTATGACACCCCAGGGCTGCTAGGATCTCGCGCGCCGAATCCGGTTCTTCTTTATCAATGCGTTTACGACGGGGCGGAGCCATGCCCACTCCGCCGGGGGTGATGCCTCGTAGCATCACCCCCGGCGGACGAAGCGCCGTCACAGCGCGGCTAAGTCCATCAGGACTGGCAGTGTAGTAGCGTTTTAGTCGCGACACATGAACAACATCAGCAGGTGGTGTGGGAGAAGATGAGTGTGGTTCAACGGGAGTGATGAGGTAGTCGACATCAGTGACCTTGTGGAGGACTTTGTAGGGCCCGGTGTATCGTGGAAGGAGCTTCTCGCACAAGCGTTCACGCCGATGTGGCGTCCAAAGTAGAACGAGAGAGTCAGCAGGGTAGTCAACTTTGGGGTGCCAGTCATCGTAGCGGACTTTTTGTGAGGCCTGAGAAGCAGTGAGCCTAGTGTGCACGATTTGTCGACGGACGCGGGCTCGAGAAGCAGCGTCCTGAGCATACACCTTTGGTTTGGTAGTATCAGAAGAAAGGAGTGTGTCGAATGGTAAGGCAGGGTTGCAGCTGTACAGAAGAAAGAACGGAGAATAGCCAGCGGTGTCATGCATTGATGAATTCTACGCAAACATAACGTAGGGGAGTATTGTGTTCCCAGTCATGGTGATCAGCAGAGACGTACATGGACACCATGTCTGTAAGAGTTCGGTTGAGGCGCTCTGTGAGACCACTGGTCTGGGGATGGTAGGCAGTAGTAAGGTGATGTTCGGTATAGCAGCTACGGAGGCATTTCGTCGATAACTTCTGCGAGGAAGCAGTGGCCACGATCCGTCAGAAGCTGGCGCGGAGCCCCATGCCGCAGAGTGACGTCATTCAGTAGAAAGTCTGCGACGTCTGTAGCGCAGCTACTTGGCAAGGCACGAGTTATAGCATATCTGGTCGCATAGTCAGTTGCGACAGCGATCCATTTGTTGCCTGACACGGACGTTGGGAAAGGTCCGAGCGAGTCAAGGCCGACGCGGAAGAATGGTTCCGGGGGAATGTCGATAGGTTGGAGCAGGCCAGCCGTACGTAGAGCAGGAGGTTTGCAACGCTGGCAGCGCTCGCAAGCAGCGACATAGCGGCGCACAACTTTATACAGGCCAGGCCAAAAGAACCGTGGCCGCACGCGGTGATGGCTGCGTGAAAAACCCAGGTGTCCTGCCATCGGAGCGTCGTGCAGATGTCGAAAAATGGTGGCACGCAGTTGTCAGGGAATAACTAACAAAACGTCCGGGCCATCAGGCTTCATGTTGCGGTGGCACAGAATTTCGTTGCGGTGGACATATTGACGGAGCAAAGGGTCAGAATGTCCTGGAGATATTCGCTCAATGACCGTCTTGAGGGTTGCGTCCCGGCGCTGCTCTGTGCCGATGTCGCGCAAATCGGATATGGTGAGCACACAAGAATCGCTTTCATGGACGGCGAGGCTAACAGGGTCCACCGGATAACGCGAGAGACAATCGGCATCTTGGTTTAACCGGCCAGACATATAAAAACATCGAAGTTATACTCCTGGAGACGTAGAGCCCAGCGACCTTGGTGACCGGTTGGGTCCTTGAGCGAAGACAACCAACACAGAGCATGGTGGTCCCGTTATAACTGAAAAATCCCAGCCATACAAGTAGGGTCAAAATTTCGCTACAGCCCAGACCAACGCAAAACACTCGCGCTCTATTATCGAATAGTTTCGCTCAGATGAGGAGAGAAGGCGGCTGGCATACGCAATAATACGCGTTTGGCCCTCCTTGTGTTGAGCGAGGACGGCGCCGATGCCGTGAGCACTGGCGTCTGTGCGAACTTCAGTCGTCGTGGACGGGTCGAAGTGAGCCAATATTGGCGGTGAAGTGAGCAGTTGGATCAGCGTGGAAAACGCAGCTGCTTGGTGTTGGCCTCACGAGAAGGGCGCATTCTTTTTGAGATCAGCGACTGGTCGTGAAATTGTAGCGAAATTGCGTATAAAACGTCGAAAGTACGAGCATGAGCCCACTAGTCAACGAACATCTTTGGTAGTAGAAGGCAGAGGAAAGTTCTTGACAGCGCTAATCTTGTCAGAGTCCGGTTGGACGCCAGCAGCACTTACACGATGACAAAGGACCATGATTTATTGTCAGCCGAAATTGCACTTTTTCGAGTTCAGCTGGAGCCCCGCTCGACGAAAAACGGCCAGAATGGTCGACAAACGAGTTAGGTGGCTTTTAAATGTTGGGGAAAAACAATCACATCATCGAGGTAGCAAAGGCAGATGGACCATTTATAACCACAGAGGGGAGAGCCCATCATGCGTTCGAACGTTGCCGAGGCATTGCGCAGTCCAAAAGGCATAACCTTGAACTGATAAAGGCCGTCCAGTGTGACAAAGGCAGTGTTTTTCGCGGCCCAAGTCATCGACAGAAATTTGCCAGTAGCCCGAACGCAGATCTATAGATGAGAAGTATCGCGCGCCGGGAAGGCAGTCACGGGCGTCGTCGATTCGTGGCAGCGGATATACGTCTTTGCGGGTTATCTTGCTCAAGGCACGGTAGTCGACGCAAAATCTCCAACTGCCATCCTTCTTTTTGACTAAAACAACAGGTGACGCCCATGGACTTGATGAGGCCTCTATGACGCCTTTGGAGAGCATCTTCTCGACTTTTCGTTGTATAACCTGGCGTTGGGACTGGGAAACACGATATGGTCGCCATCTAAGAGCACTAGCATCGCTGGTATGTATTTGATGACGCACGACGGACGTTTGTCCTAAAGGGCGGTCATCGATGTCGAAAATATCTCGGTAGGTGGTCGAACTACTAACTACTCGGGTCGAACTACTAAAGTTGAGAAGCAAAACCTGAACGTCGTTGTCCACGATAGTCACGATGGTATGCGGCACAGCAACACTTCGCGCCAAGAGCACATCCACTAATGGAGACACTGTGTAGTCACGGTCAGGAAGAGCTGGTGATATCGTTAAGGCCACAAATGTGGTGCCTTGCGGTGATAGCTGAACATAATCAACAGCACACAAGCGGTGTGACGGTGAAGACGGCACAGCCCCAAGTCGAGGCAGTTCAAGATGGAGAACGCCGGTTGCACAATCGATGAGAGCGGCATGAGTGGACAAGAAATCCAATCCAAGAATCAGGTCATTGGGGCACTGCTCAATGGGGTGATCAGCAATTGTGATGCGTGCTGTGCATATTCCTGTGGTGGCAAGACTTCTTCCGTTGGAGACACAAATAATGCCAGAAGCAGCCGGTGTGAGAACTTCTTCAGGCGGCGAAGAAGTCGGGCACTCATCACAGAAATATTAGCCCCGGTGTCAGTAAGTGCGGAAACAAGTCAGACCGTCAACGTCTACGTCGATCGAATTTAGTCGTGTCGGCATCGGAGATGCAGCTTCACCTCTAAGAGCTGCACCACTTAGTTTCCCTGATGAGAATTGAGCAGGGAAGTCAGGCGTCATCGTAGAGGTGAAGGGGACGATGGGCGACGTGCAGGCGGCGAACGAGACTGATGACGTCGAGGCGACGGTGAGCGGCTGTGCTGCGCTATAAGGGGCATCGAATGGTGGAAGGTGGCGGTAGCTGTCGGGGATCAGTGCAGGAGGCTGGAAAAGGCTGTAGCTGTCGGTGCGGCGAGCAGTGCTATACTGTGTTCGGCACGAAGACCAATGGTTGCGGCAATACCGTGCAACGGGCCCTATGCGGCGGCACTTAAAGCAGATCGGCCGATCATCCACCGTTCGCCATTCGGCCGGATTGCGAGAGCGTGGAAAAGATCGTTCATGAGGCGGTGACCTGGGGCGAGGCGGTGACCTTGAATGGAAGCCAATAGGTCGACACTGAGCAACGGCGCAGACACCTAAGCCCAAATTGCTGAGTTCTTCCTGCACAATCGACTGTACCAAGCAAACTTGAGGTACTTGCGAATCGACGTGGCCGTTGTTGGAAAAAGCAGGTGTAATTGCTTCGATTTCCCGCCTGATGATTCGCGTAATTTCAGACGTCGGTAAAAACTGTCTATGAGAGGTGAATTCATATTCGCAGGAGGACGTCGCAGTGGTGTTCCGTCGTCGACTGATTGATCTTGAAATACGCCTGCTTTTCGCGTGTTCAAAACGCCGGCATTCCTAAATAATTTCCTCGATGGTCGTGCAGTTACGGCACATTAGCTGGTTGAACGCATTGTCCGCTATCCCCTTGAGGACGTGGCCAACTTTATCCCATTCCGACATGTCGTTGTCGACTTTGAATGGAAGCCAATAGGTCGAGACTGAGCAATACAACGATGCGTTACATTCCCCTTATGGGTAGCTCATGGCACTCTCGCGGCAGTTTAGCTAGCTTCAAGTATACCAAATTCGGTGCTCTGTGACGGGAATGTATGACGAAGGTATATGAATGGTGGAAACATGAGTTTAATGACATGCATTTTAGTACAACAACACTACTATATAACACGCTCATGGTGCGCTCGTGGCCATTTTGCTAGCTTCAGTACACCCCATTTGGTATTATGTGCCGTGAATGGGTGACAAAGGTAAGTGACACGTCCAAACATGATAATAATGATATGCGTGTCTTAAAAAACATGACCACATGCTGCACCCATAGCGCACTCCTGGCCGTTTGGCTCGCATCACATATACCAAGTTCGGTATTGCATGACACAACTCGACTAAAAACACAAATGTCAGGCGCAAACGCGATAATCACGACATTGAAGTCATGAGTGGCATAATTTTCATGCCTGCCACAGCTGGTGCTTGTATTGCAAACGTTAGTGATAGTTTGTCACGCGAGTCTTAAAAAAACGTACTTGCATCCTACATAAGCTCGTGAGTGCGCATAAAATTTTATTTGTGTTTATTGTGTACTACATCTACCCGCCTCGCGACTTAGCGCTGATTTTCAAGTGACAAATCAACCTTCCTCATTCGTGGTTCACATATCAATTCCTATTGTACGTCTCTTTTTTAACAGGAAAACGAACAACGTGTACATAAAAAGAGTGAGTGAAAGAAAAGGAAGCGTTTCACAATTCGACACTATTTTTATAGTTGTAATGCCAGCTTTCGCGCTGCCCAATTTTCCCAACCAATGGCGGCTCGTCACTTTCCGCAGACACTGTGTTCAAGCGCCCTTTGCTTGCGTTGTAGCGTATATGTGTTGGCGTCTCTCCTTTGTCGTAAACGCGTAATATGGACTAGTTCCAGATTGTGCAACTACGCTTTCGTCTCCGCTTTTAACACGGCACATGTCACCATTAGTCGGGTGAAAAGAAGCGCAGTGGCGCCTTATGAAAAGCGTCCCTGCCTCGGGCTGTACCACATGATTCACGTGTCATTCACGCCCAAAAAGTGTTATCAGTTCTTTTTCGCTATATATGTCATCGATTATGCAGTTTCCCAATTCAATATTGATACTTGACGCCGACAGTTACAGCACTATTCTTATTAACGTAAATAAGTCAGCTTGGAAAGCCTACTTAACAAAGACACCTGCATTCACGTAGCTTCACATCTTCTAAGCAAGCATTTGTGTGAAAACAATGCGTTACATTCCCCTTATGGGTTACCTAACAATGTTTCTCATAAGTAATTAAAGTGTCTTACTCCAGGTATTCTAAATATGTGCTAACTTGTCAGTTTACAACAGAGTGTTAGCAATGTCCTCTACGGGATCAAAAAATGGAGGAGTCATATGCGTAAAGAAAAAACCGACTGCTTACCCACCATAATTCAAAATTTTGTTGAAGCGAATTAAAAAACGGACGGACAGAAGAGGCTGACAAGGCAAGCGCTGTCTTTGTCAGCCTCTTGTGTCAGTCTGTTTTTTAGTGCGTTCAACAAAATTTTTAATTATGCACGTATTCAAACTGGCCCAATTTGACATCTTGCTGCTTACCCATCCTATGCCACCATAGTTGAGTCCGAGTGGCCCGTACTCATAGATAAAGGGACGAATGAAAGTGCCTATTGGTATTACAACGCCCCCTATCCGTGGGTTGTTGTAACCACCGACATACTCTTCTTCGTACAGTGTAGACGTGGTGTCTCTCCAGTAATATTGATACTCGAGGCCACGAGCCTTAATCCATGTGGGAAACAGCCAATCCAGTGGTGCGTCTGGCAAAAGCTCTGCGGCATGAAATCAAAAGCACATCATTTAGCAAGCATATACCTTTGTGAGCATTTCACATAGTAGAGCTCTGCATCTACCGCACCAAAAAGCAAGTGGTAACCAGAAAGTGCCAGTATATGCTTTCGCACTGTCTTAATTAACACCAGAAGCCTTTTGCTTGTGAAAGTAAATGCAAAGTACGGGGACTCTGTGTGCTGCCGTTTGAGAAAACTGGGAGGGGTGGCGTATCAGAGGTATAGGGGTCAAATATCGCAAATACAGTTTCGTTTCCTCCATCGGTTTTATGAAGAGCATAACTATTTCAGAAACAGTATCACATTCATTTTCGTACATATATAATTTTATGCTACGGATCCCTTTGCTACCATACAATACAGCTCCCTGACATCTCATTGTTACTTTTTACTGATATTTTTTTATTTAACCTCCTTCTGTCACCGTTATAGAGATAGAATTACGGAGCCCAATAAGTGAGCATAATCTTTCGCTAAGCTGTTGTATTCAGTTTCCATTGATCTCAGGCCATTGCATAGTGTTTAAAATAGCGCGCTGTAAAGGAATGCTGGCGTTGAGTGCGAAAGCAAGGATTCGGGTGCTTTAAAGTTATATGTAAAGCAATGCACGCACCGCTGGAAAAAATTAACAAAAAAACTAAAGTGCCGAACCAGCGTGATGAACTATGTTAACAACCCATAATAAATAACCAGCGCATAGTAAAAATGCATGGAGTATTATGGCCGATCTCGTTGCACGTGCTCAAAATAGGCGATCAGTATTGAATGCGAAGCATTTATTAGTGAACATTGGCGACTTTGAGCTTATCTATCTATCTATCCATTTATTTATTTATTTATTTATTTATTTATTTATTTATTTAAATAAATAAATAAATAAATACCTATCTATCTATCTATCTATCTATATATCTATCTATCTATATAGCCGCCTACGACTTTCAGCTCTCCTGCACGTTTCGATAATGGTGTCGATACCAAACATTGAATGGCTTAACATGACTGTATCAAGAACACATTTGACTAATCATAACATGAAAATTATGATGTGTATGTCATGAATGTCATGATTTACATTTCATGGTCTTGCTGCTCTTGCGGTAGTTTCGTTCACATGGCATGTTGCAAAGCTGGTATGGTATTGCACGATTGCATAGGCAACACAAGCGACAGATCTTAACATGAAAATCATGACATTGGTGTCATGTTACAACATGACTACATGTCACGCTCATGATGCACTCGCGTCCATTTCACATATAACAAATTCGGTATTACACTACGTGAATGGATGTCGAAGGTATGTTACTGGTGCAAACATGATAATCATTAGATGCGTGTCATGTAACAACATGACTACATGCCATGCTCATGATGTGCTGGCGGCCGTTCGTTTCGCTAGCTTCACTCATACCAAACTTTGTATTACAGGACCTGAATGGATGATGAAGGTATGACACTGGTGCAAACATGATAAGCATGAGATGCATGTAATGTAACGACATGACTGCATGCTACACTCATGATGCGCTCGCATCCATTTCGCTAGCTTCGCATGTACTAAACTCGGTAATACGTGTCGTGAATGGATGCCATATGTAAATGAAAAATCCAAACATAATCACGACATGCGTGTCATGTAACAACATGACTACTTTCCACACTGATGATACTATAGCTTCGCTATATATAGTTTTGCTATTGTTTCGCTATAGCTTCACATATGCCAAATTTGGTATTACGTGCCGCCAATGGATGACGAAGGTATGTCACTCGTGCAAACATGGTAATCATGAGATGCGTGTCATGTCAGAACATCACTACATGCCACTGTCAAGTCACCAATACATTTCGATGTGACGCGGTGCGCGTGCTCACCGGCGTTCATTTCGTCGTGTCAGGCCGGCTGTCCACTCTAGGTGCCGGTCCTGCCATATACTCGCAGTCGCACGCCGCGCTGTCTTGCTTTGACGCATGCGCATTTCAGCATGTCCGGCGTCCCTCCACCACGAAAAGAGGGAGACGCAGTGTTGTCTGGGTAGTGTATTGGCGCGAAATGCAGCATGTCGCATTTCGCGCTGGTTGCCGTCGTGCCGCGCCGACGGACGCTGGTCGCGCCTGGCGTCAGACTATAGAGTGCTCGCGTTTAGTAACGTAGCGTCACTGTGCCCAGCGCACGCGCGTCAACGCTACATTGGAGTATATTGGGCCCTTCATGATGCGCTCGCAGCGGTTTTGCTAGCTCCACATATACCAAATTTGGTGGTACGTGACGTCAATGAATGACGAGCTATATGACTGGTGCAAACAAAAACCTGACACCGCTGTCATGTAGGAACATGAAAACATACCACGCTCATAGCGTGCTCACGGCCGTTTCGCTAGCTCCACATATACTAAATTTGATATCACGTGACGCGAATAGACGACGAATGCAAACGGCACATCCAAACATAATAATCATGACATGGAAGTCATTTACGCCACCATTTACCTCCACCTCGTAATTTTGTTGTAATTTTAATGTGACATATCAACATTTATTATGCGTGCTTCGCATATCATCGATTCCCACTGTACATGAGATCTGCCTTTTTTTTTGTTCTGTGAAGCGTGGCAAGACAAACGAAAAGCCTTGCTTATTTTTAACAAAAAACCACGAAAATACGGCATAACGCAGCCTCTCTTGGCAGTTTGACGTGAGATATCTTAGACTATAAAAAGCTTTCCCGAACTTCGACCGCATGTGCGGAGCGCACGTCACTAGAGCACAGTGGTTCTGCTCTGCGGTGCTGCGTGAGGTAACTGAGGTTGCGCGCCTTTTGTGGCTGCTGTTCAGGCGAGTTTTCGAGCTGGCAGATTAACAAAAATATAATGGCATCAGCTTATGGCAGTATAGTGAGGCCCTCAAAACAATGAGCCTTGTACGCCGAAATAAAAACGGCTGCCTCTTCTTGAGCAGAAAGGTCTACCAAGGACTGCTTCTAAACGTAGCGGTAGTCTCTCTTTACGGAACCGCTAGCAGACAAGAAATACGCGAACACCAGGTGTTGCCGGGAAGTCACATGTTATAAATATCCGATGTTGTTGTGTTCATCGAATTAGTGTGATGAGAATGTATTTTAGAATATATTAAATAGACATAGATTGCTAGTGACTAGGAAGTTAATTTGTAACCTAATTTGCTTCTCCACAGTAAGTGACCCAACGATCACCTGTTCTGCATGTCAAGCATCTGCAATTGCAACAATTTTGTGGAAGTTTCTGAATTAGGAATCACTGAAAAGTACCTAATAAAAATCAACCCTTTGCCAAATAAAAAAAATGCTGATATTTCGGAAAGGTACTTCCGCGGCCTGCACAATTACCTTTAGATGACAGCCGAAATACTGTGCACTCCATAAATTGGAATCTCAGTATTCTGCAGAAGTACACGACTTAAAAAGTAAGTAGAAATACAACTCGTAAAGTGAGTCACTTTGATGTAGATTATGGTATCTGTCGACAAATGCGTTTTCAAGGAGCTTGCTGAACAGATCTTTATATGCATTAGCAATGGTAACTCTGAATGATACTTACTATAGATGTCTTCAACGAATTCAGGATCCAAACGCCTTCCCGGACTACCAATGAAGATCGTGTGGTTCAGCAGCTTGTTGATCAACTGTGCTCGAATATCTGCGGTGAGGTAGCTCGAGGCCTTCAGAGCGTTCTCAAAGGCGCTATGGATGCGGGACGCCATGCGCTTGGATAGATACGCCATGCGAGGCGTAACCACTGTTCCGTGAGACATGAAAGAGCAATCACTCACTTGAAAGTTTTGTAAAGTAAAGTGTTGTGCGTGGAGAAGATGAAACTAAGCTTAGAAGCAATAACACAATCTGTAATCAGTGCAATGTAACCGCTGAAGGCTCACGTAGAAAGAGCCGTCTAACGTACAGCCTATATTACAAATATATCATCATAACATCGAATCTGCAGAACCCACAGTGCTTGTAGCGAACATGATCGCAATTTGCATACTCTGTATACGGCGGTGAATTATTGCGTACATTTAACACACACTCCTTTCTCATGCTTGGAAACGCTTAGGCTGCCCATGTCGCACGAACAATATTTGTCTTCCTGCAAAACACAAATGTTGGAGAAAGAACCTTGAATATCTCCTAAAACGCGAAATTTTGTAGTCGGCGTCTTGCGGCATCCAAGGCTCTTGACCAGGGTAATGAAATCACGTGATGACCCTCACACGACGTTAGGATCACGTCACAAATCGTCAGGATTGGTGGCGCCACAGTGGTGTCATTTTGATGCCTCTGTCATGCGATGTGAAGTCGCATCACGTGATGTACCACCGTTGCCTAACTTACCGCAATACCAGCTTAGGTGCATGATGATGATGTTTGATGTTTTGTCGTGCAAGGACCATTTCATGGCCAAAGAGCGCCAGTTAATCTTACTAGAGATATGGACAATGATTGCGATAACCGGCTGTATAAAGGCCATAATATTCCTTGCGCTAGAAGGGTAAGAAAATAAAGTAGAAAAAATATGACCAGGCCGTGAAAAGTGTGTGGTGGTAATGAATGCGAAATTTTTGTGATAATAAAAACGATGGTGGACATTTATGGCATTAGCACAAATGCCTCACTTGTTCACCCTCTTGCATCCAAGGGCTGTGAGGCAAGTGCTTTGTTCAGAGTAGCCATCACAGCGGAGGCTTCTCTGGAGAGGTCGTGCTACGGAATGCCCAGGTATATGATATGAAAAGTACGAACTTCTCTCAAAAAGCTAACAACCAATAATGTGTAAAATGTTGTTCTGTACCGACGAACAATGCAGGATGAAGTGGTAACTGTTGTCAGTAGGGTAACGAAAAGTGTTGTCTTCTCAGCGTGTCTGATTCTTTACACTAAACTAGATTGTGAAGTACGGTGAGTGCTTCTCCACATCTATGACATAAAGGTTGATCACCCCCAGACAAAAGAAATGAATGTGTTTTATGTGTATGCCCTGTTCTTAACCTTGTACAAATTGCTTCTGTGTGGCGTGATTTTGATACTAGCAGCCAATGACCAAGCTGCGGCTTGAAGACATGCAATTTATTACCTGTGTGGGTGTCCCGTGTGCCCTGCCATTAATCTCTGAGCCTTCGTTTTAGGAAAAGTTGCAAGTCGAGTGCAAGAACTGGTATCGCTGTATTGGAAGCGGTTTTGCTGGCGGATCCAGCTAGCTGGTTCACCAGAACATTGCCATGAATTTCGCTTTGTCCTGGCATCCAGCAAACTACAACATGCTGTTTAGAAGAGTAGGCTGTGCATAGGATCAAATAAAGCAAGACAATGACAGGGTTTTTATGCTTTTTAGGAGTTTTAAGAGCTTTTACTACGCTTAGGGAATCTGTATATATTATTGCCTTCTGTACCTTTATTGGTTTATCGTGTTTAACAGCCGCAAGTATCGCTAACCTTCGCTGGTGAAAATGCTTGAATCAGAGTGCAAAGCGCCAGCTTCTGAAAAGGATGGACTGATGGTGGATTTTTCAAAATTTCATACACCACTTGGTCAGAACCTGGGGCGGAATTACTTGAGGAGTTGAGTGATGTTTGGAGCTCAGCTAAGCTGAAGGCTAGGTTATATGCCTCCTATCAAGTACATTTGTACTCGGGTTTCTGCTTTTATATTCTTGTGTATTTTTGAAATGCATCAGTTGATGTGTCGAGCTGGACACCCGTTTGAAGTGTGCACCGAGAAAATTCACCTGATATTCCAAGGCGTCACCCTGTCTGTTTACGAGTCGGAGTGGATGCACTTGTCTTCCTCCTATCTTACCAACTATGCCCCAGGTTTTAGCCTCCTTTGTATATGAATTGATTTCTGGAAAAAACTTCTGCAAGCTTTCTCTTAAACCGGCCTGCCGACGCGTTCATCTGCTTTGAGACTTTATTTTGCTAAAGCTGTCAAGATTTTCAGCCGTCGCTGAGTTCCGTAGCAACGTCCTTGCTTTGTTTTGCTGTTTGCGCGCATTTCGGCACTCAGAGTTCCACCACAGAACACGTCGTTTTTCTGGGTGTCCATTCGTTTTTAGGATGCATCAATCAAAAACGCTGTGCATTAGTTCACAGCAGCATCAATGCTAGAAGTACATATATCATTCCGACCTAAACGAGCGATGGTATAAAACTGTTCCCAGTCGTTTCTGTTTGTGAGTCATTTGGGAACCCGTGGTGGACACTCAGTTGCTGTAGTTGTGCTCAAAACTATGGGAAAGTGGACACTTCCGTAAGGATTATTGATGACTTTCCACTCAAGTAGACGCACAAGTGACACAGCTACAATGCTTAGGTCTATGGAGGAACCGGTTTTTTTAGCGAGGTTGGTTATTTTAAAATCAGGAGACACGCGCTTGATGAGAGGAGGAACTGTTCAATCAGTTGACTTTCTGCGTCGCAACAAGAGTAAGTCCATAGGTTGCTATGTGCATTCAAGTCTCCAAGGAGAAAGTAACGTTCTGGAAGTTCGTCAATTAAAGATTGTAAATCGTGTTTTTGCAGCTGATAGC
Organism: Rhipicephalus annulatus; assembly: GCA_013436015.1. NCBI lineage: Eukaryota > Metazoa > Arthropoda > Arachnida > Ixodida > Ixodidae > Rhipicephalus > Rhipicephalus annulatus. The sequence continues at coordinate 419,462 of WOVY01015984.1, read as the reverse complement.
TTGGAGAAATGTAAATACTGCGAATGGTGATACGTTTGATAAAAAGAACAGCTCGAACAGCCGCTGCCTCAAGGGACATAACTCATCCAGCTTGCCCAAGTTTCCACGCTTCATAACCTCAAGGAACGTTTAGAGTTGACGGTGTGTGCATGCGATCTTTTGATTGAATATAACGGCTCAACCCCCATATGGTGTCATGTCATCATCATGGTCCTTTTGAAAAGTATGTAGTTGCGTAGAAAGTTCGCTTCTTGGTTTTAGGTGTGTTTCTCTTACGCACAGGAATTTTGGTGAGTGTTTATGTGAGAGTTCTTGGAAATCGTAAAGATTCCTTAAAAGGCCCCTGACGTTTCATTGTATATATTTAGTGTTTCTGGTGAAAGTAAAGTAGTGCTGTTTCTACAAAGAGTGAGGGCCTGTTCAGGCGGAAAGTTTAAATTTAGGTAACAGGGCCATCACCAGACCCCGTTATCTGTTTTCTTGTTTTCCTGGGGCGCTCCAAAGAGCCAGGCCGCTCCTACGGCACCAAGGGTACCGACGTACCCATTGCCTCCTCGGAGGCACTGAATGCCCGCACGTGCGAGCTGGTTGATCGAAGTTTAGGCCTCGCATGATGAGGTGAGGCCTTGAGACCCGAAGACCCTGGGGTCTCTGATTTCTGTTAGTAATGTAGGCGGAGTAGACTGAACTGCTGCCGCCTTGGGGGCAGGCGCCACAGCCGACGGCTTGCTCTGCGCAGCCAAAGCAGTGGCGAGAGCTGGTGCGACGCTACCTCCTGACGCGCCTCATCAGCATATAATTTTCGCCATAGAATGTCGAGACTCTTATTCTTGCTTCTTTAAATGAGATGTTTACCTTCACCTTCTACGTGATGATGTCTTTTTCTTTCTTTCAGAATAGACATGACCGTGAGTATGAGGCATGATTTCAGTCACAGTTGACGCAGTGTGCCGGTTCTGTGTACGTACCAGAAGTGTAACCCGAAACTCCACATTGTGCACAAGTTTGCCGGCCACGACAGCTTTGTGAGCCGTAGCCACATCTCTGACATTGTAAGCATCGTCGCGGGTTGGGTATGTATGGTCGAACATGAAGCTTTGTGTACCCAGTTGCAAATGTTTCGGGAATGATGCTGAAGCCAAAGTTATTGCTTATATGTTTTGTTAGAGTCTCTTTGACATTCCGCTTCATCTTGATTTTCTGTACATAAATTACATTCTCTTCTTTCCAGCCGTCGAGAAGTTCAGCATCTGTCAAGTCAACTAGGTCATCCTCCGACACGACTCCTCTGACTGTGTTTATTGAACGATGTGCTGAAACAGTGATGGGCACATCACCAAAAGTCTTCAAACTGGATAGTTTATGATAGTGTTCCTTGACTCGGACTTCAAAGGGGAGATCATTACTGGCAATTTTTGTTGCTTTTAGCCTGTTCCAAGTTTGTCTATTAGGCACCTTGAAACGGAGAACGGTTCAAGTTTTCTGACAGGTTTTGCTGGTGATTCACTGTGGATAACGTGGTAGCGTGGAAAGTTGTTTTTGTTTAGTTAGCATAGTTTAAAGCTTGCTTCGGTGCGCGCCCTCTTCAGGGAGCGTTTGATAGAGGGTTGGAAGTTTTTGGCCATAAAATATGGAGCGTTTTCAGTGGCGGTAGCAGCCACCCACCACCGAGCCCAACGAGGGACACGCTGCAAGGCATCAAGAAAATGCTTGCATATGCCAGCTGTACACCGCAACCATAACCTGATCTGAGGCATCCCAAGGTGGGGTGAATACACAAGCTTAACCCTTGCCGCCAGGAAGAACCGCAAGTAGGCAGAAGAGAGAAGTAGACAGGACAGACTAAAAGTGAGAGATGAAGACGAAGTTGTAGGGGAGGGAGATAGGAAAAGGCGACTGCCGATTTCCCCTCGTTGGGTCAGCCCAGGGGTGCCGTCTACATGAAGCCGGGGCCAAAGGGGTGTGTTGCCTCTGCCGGGGGGCCTTGAAGGTCCGAACACCTGGCGTCGGCTAAACCCCCGAGGAACCCCCTTTCCCCAGACATGACTCAGCCACGCACGGCTAGGCGCGGGAGAGGTCGAAGCCCCCGTTAGCTCGGGTCCGTGGTGTCGCTACACACCAAACGCCTGCTTGCGCAGATGCCCCTGTGGGTACCAGCTGAGGTGCAGAAAGTGTCACATACAGCGCACAGATACGCGTCCAATTTTAAACAGAGCAACTAGCCGCAAAATGTTTGCAACATACTGAAAAAGATACACTCCGATTAGATTTTCTGAAGTTTCAAAAAAAAAAGTTGAGCTAGATAAAGTGTATCACTGTCGCCTTCGGGTTAGGCGAATGCAAAGGGAACGAAAGTTGTTTTTCTGACAGATTGACTGCGATACCTTTTTTTCACGTAAATGTGGAATAACTTTGCGGGTACATTTGCATTCACTTCACAAACCGATTGGGCTATAAATGCACATGCAAAAATATAAAGTATGCGAACAAAACCTAATTTTATCATTTTCTTTCAAAAGATATTTTCCACAGAGAATGCTTACGAACAGCGTAAACGTAGTGTTGTAGAACTGGCACTGTTAAGTCGGCAGAGTGAGAAGAAAATACAACAAAAACACTTACAGCAGCTTTGATTTAAGCGCGCCGTGCCTGAAGAGGGTGCGAAGTTAGGCATCACGCTTTGTTTCTCTTCAATTTTCGTTTTCTTTTCCTTTCCTCTTTCTTTGTTTTTTCGTAATCTGTCTTTTTTCTCTAATTTTATTTACTTCTCTTCCTCTTTTTCTAGTTGCTCTGTCTTTCTATTTCTTTTCCTATGTTTTCCTTTTCTCTGCATTTATATTTTGTGCTTGCTTGTCCCATGTTCCTATTTTTATACCTGGTTAGGCTTTTGTTACGCCACTTGCTCACGGAATACGAGAGCCGGGGCCTCGATAGTGCTCCGCACTTATCCTCATCAGGGCGTTTGAAGAACGAAAGGGACATCACGTTTCCTTGGGACGAGCGTGCGCTATCTTACCGTCATCAATGTGCTGAAATAACAAAAGGAATAACATATTTAAGTGCGAACGTAGCCTCATATGTCTCAGTATTCACTTATGATTATGGAGGTACTCGAAGGAAAAAAGGACGACGACTTCTTTTTGGCCTGATTGCCCACTCGAATAGTTAGCTATTCGAAATGTTGCCGGCGTCACACACAACCTTGATAACAGCATACAATCAAATCATACGACAACCTGATCTTCCTAAGTGCTTCGTACCTAGAATTATTCCGCCAATAAGATGACTGAATAATAAGCATGGTTCTAACAAGAATGATTGCCAATACAAAGGAGAGAAATAGCTGCTAACTCTATATGGTGTGCTGCAGTCCTCTCTCCTGTAATCAATGTCCTGATCATCACAGTGCTTGGATTTTAATGAGAAACCTCACGGGTCACAAACCCAATTAGAAACAATACCGTTTTAACTCTTTTAGTACCAGTAATGGCGACACTGGATTAGGTTCCAGAAGCTAGGTCTTAAGACTCATTGTCCGCCCTTCTAGTCTTTCGACGACAAATGAAATAGGAAACTCACTTAACTTAATATAATGGTATTGTGCTCAGCGCAAGTTTATTTTTTTGTTGATTTTCTGGTGGTTGTCTGTAAGGCTGCCTTATTTCTTGGTGTGAATTTGTCGTTCTCCTCATTAAATAAACTTTTCTTGCCAGTACTTTTTGCTCGACTCGTTAAAGGAAATGAATCGCAATGTTGTAAATAGTCTGGGTGACATGTGTGTGGCTGCACCATTGTTGCCAAATCTCGGAGAGCAACAATAGCTCGATCGCAGCATAAAAGTAGCTAAAATAGCCAAAAATCTATAAAGAAGCCTTAAAGTAGCAAAAAAATTTGTCGATCATTTTGATGCGTAATCTAGGAGTGCAACAAATTTTCTAGTAGCTGTGTTACCCTACAGTGTAAACAGAACTATTAAGTGACGTTTTCTTGCATGTAACTATACAGTACATGCACATGAATGAAATGAAAAGCATTCTCAATTTCATTCAAATTATTTCAGGCAGGTGTGGTCTTTAGCGACGCGTGCAGGCTTTCGCCCTTATCCGACATAAGCTGCGTATGCAGAGTGCTATGTAAACGTTAGGAATGTGCGAGTATCCAAAACATTAATTGAGAAATCGAGTAGGACCTTCGTGAACAACCGAACATTTTTAATCACATTTTATTAACAGCCACTGAGGAGAAAATTCTGATAAAACAACTCGTTCGAGGAGCCAATGGTCATTCTTGTTTTTGTTTTAGGCGATAGCGTTTAAAAGAGCTCGTTTTGCAAGAATTCTGGCGGCGTCATGATTGACGTCGTTAGTGGTGAGTGACAAATCATTTTGTACGTGACCGAAATTTGAGAAGGTGCAAACAAAGTAAATCATGAAGATGCCCGGGTCCGAATGGGCATCGAGTGCGGACGCTTGCGAGGCATGCAGGGGTTCTACCACAAAGCCAGGCGTGAGGTTGAACACACAGTAAACATAACTTAATCTGCTTGAAAATGCAGTGAAAATTTCCTTCACGCTTTACAAACACACGCGTTCAGTATACAGGCTGTTAAAAACAGTGCGCATAAACGGCTAGACGAAGAGAAACGAGGAATGGCGCGTGGCACAAGAAGCTTGCTTTTCTTTTTTCGCTTAAAGGGACCCACCACCGATATTTATGGTACTAGCTTTCTTGAGTGCAACGGTAATCTTATCGGTCAGACTGTAATCAGGAAATGGTAACGCGGAAAACACCGAGGAACATTTATAATCGGAATTTTTCTATTTGCGGCGATTATGCAGTCCTGAATAGACATGCAGATGTCGTTTTTTTTCGACTTAGCCAAGTCGAGCTAAGCCAAGTCTTCGAAAACAAAACACACGACGTGCGGCCGTAGTTGGACGGCTTCGATATGTCATCGCTGGACAACTTGAGCGATTTAGAGGAATGATTTCCGGCTCGCATGCGAGCGTAAAATTTGGGCCCCTATCAAGTAGTGCCAGAGTGACATGTTTTGACAGACGACAGTGATAGCAATAAATCCGACGGACCACCACCTTCACCACCACCAGCAGCACGCATGAAGCCATTCTCGCCAGAGCAGTAGGTGGACGGCATTTCGTGCGCTGTAGCGATAGCATTCAAAAGCTCTCATGCTTCTTGAACGCGCCTGACGCAACGGGATGGATGGATGGATGCTATGAGCGTCCCCTTTATAACGGGGTGGTGACAAGTATGCCACCAGGCTCGACAAAAAAAAAACCTTTTTTCTTTTTTGATGTTGGCCTAATGCCTCTACTTCGATAAATTCTATCTTAATGGAAAAAAAGGTAAATTTTCAGCTTAAGTTCTCTGCCAATTACGGCACACTGTCCATATTTTATTTTTCCAATATTTATTTTTGTCCTTTCTCTCTAATTTTCTGCCACCAATACTCTAACCGTCTCTTACTTATTTCAATCGCGGGTGTGTTCAGCTTTCCATTGTTGTCCCTAAAACCCAAGGCTTCCTGTAGGCTCGTGCCCAAACGTACACCTGGTTGGATATCTCCACATTCAATCAGAACATGCTCCGCCGTTTCCTTATCTTTCCCGCAGCATGTGCATTGTTCTTCTTCTTTGCTGAATCTTGCTTTATAACTACGCGTTCTAAGGAATAGAGCTGTGGAAACGCCGCGCAGCGGCGCGCATGCGCAACTACACCCGTTTCCCTGGAGAGGTCACGAAAGCAGCGCCACTTTTTATGATGTACTTCTTTTATCTTGTAAGCCACATTGAAACAAACGAAAATGAACAATCTCATACGTATTCAAAATTTTAGCTCTTATTCTTGTGCACAATAAATAATCAAAGCAAAGTTATTAGGACTTCATAATTGTGTTTTATGGCTCTGGCGCTAGGGGCGCAACACGCCAGTTTTGGTTACTTTGAAACGCGGCTTAAGAATATAAATCCAACTCACATTGCGAAAAGTATGTTTTCATCTGTCACCATAATTCATGCTCTTTTCTTTTCCATCAATATCTTAATCACCCCTTCAGGCCAGTTGTAGGTACCTTCAAACAAACGGCAGCTTTGAGACGCACTGCTCGATCTCTCCAAGTTCATTTTTCCTTAAAGCCTGGTTATCTACGAACGAAGCCATCGGATTTCACAAAGGCTTCACAATACAATATGTTATACATCACATAATATAGCAGGGTATCAGCGTGCATTGTATCGGGTGTCAGAATATGTGATTATTATAAATCCTTTGACGATTGAAGCCAGCAACCTATTACAAAAAGTACACTCGTTACTGCACGTATTCATTTTGGCCAACATAGTGGGTGCATATATATGGTCGAAAAGATTTAACGAGCATGATTGCTGGTTTTTTAAATCGTGCTATACACAGTAGGCAGCCATACGCGACAGCTCCACTCACATAAGCCACTTTAAGTTTTTTTTTCTATTACATTGTAGTAATCCACGATTTAAACTTTTCGAGTAACAACATAAATACACTTCACTAGTTGAAGTACGCCATAGAGGCAGGATTTCGCTGTAGCGTTCAACATTTGAAGGGAAAACTAAGGGTGCCCCAGTTTTAATTATTGAATTACGAAGATGCCTGTAAGTCGAATGGCATGCTATTGTATGCAGGTAAATCAACAACAAGCTCAAGCTTCTACTCAAATATTCAAACTTTCCTAATCATTGTCAGTACGTGTATGAATTTTTTGCTTTGTACAGCTATGTCACTGAATCGAATGCGTGTACAATCCCCTGTCATATTCGTGAGATTTATATTATTCATTCGTGAAATAATATTTACCTTGCACATCTATGATTGGTGACAAATCTGAAACATTGAGTACATACGATATGTACAGCACGGAAGCAAAAATTACAATATTATATTGTTAAAAGAACGCAGAAGGACCGACCCTGGAAATTCGTAAAAGAACAGTAGAAGTATTAAGATGTGGAGATAAATGGCCATCAGTCTTGCGGTGCTGCCAGTGCATATAAATGTTTGACTATCTTTGCCTTTTATTGCGCCGATTGCTGGACCCAATCGCTTGGAAAGCTCCTATCACGAATCTTTTATGTGTGTGCGATGACAGTTTGATTCCAATTGGTTGGATCTAAAGAGCACGACAAGTAATCCTTTCTATCTGTGGGATTCTGTGCACCAGAAAGGCGTTTTTTTTGTCTCCTATTCTTTGCTTGAATGAACTGCATGTACAAGTATTTCTCAAAGATATCATACCGCCACAGCCAAGGTTAGCTGAAATAGCTAGATGAGGAACTAAAGCACGAATAGTAAGCTAAAACAGCTATTCATAGCTAAATCAAATTTTCGATTGTTCGATGACTTCTAAAGTAGCTAGTTCTAGATACTAAATAGCTGAATTGGCAACACTGGCCTGCACATGTTGCCGTGATTGGTAATGTCGAGCGCAAAGTGTCATTGAACAACCGCAGCGTTTGTTTTGTTTTCAAAAATTGTTGAGAGTTTGGTCTGTTAAGGGACTGCTGAAATGATGGCGCCACGTGAGCACTGCAAAAGAGAGGCTGAAAAAGCGAACGTACAAGACTGGAAGTAGTGGCTGGTGATCGCCAAGTCCATCACATTTCTTATGTGGTCGTAGCATGCATTCTCGGCAGTTTTGTGCCCAACAAATCTATATGGATCAGTGAAGTTCACCAGCTGCCTGTAAAAGCTCCACGCGACCAGGTATTGTAAGCCATCCTTGCGAACATCTCTATGGTAAAACAGTTTCTTGACGAGTTGAGAAGCAGCAATGTCGTGATGTATTTTGTCAGAACCCGTGTAGGTTCCATTGGTGTACTTCGAAATACAAGTAGTCCATTGAACTGCAAGGAAAAGGATCAAAACGACAAGGGCTCAGTATGATTGCAGGAGCACAACACTGAAGAACTTTGTTATTTATTATGCTTCAGGGTGATCATTCTCACTTCGAATTTGTAGCATTTTCTATAAAAACATTTCATTTGGCTACGGATTTTCATAAGCTTACCCAAGGACAAAAAAAGAGTTTACAATGGTGAAACAATCTATCACTTCGAAATTTCAATATACGTCCACATTTTAAAATACCACCTTGAATTATAATGGAAGTGTCTAGTCCAAAGTAGGCGCATTTTTTTGATGTGAAACATTTTGTACCGGTATGCCCAAGGAGTAACGCATATGCTGCACTGTGAGTACATATCTCCAATCTATACCTCAAGAATATAGGTCAATATTGTGTGCCCCATCGGCAACCTACGGTCCACGTGGCAGTCTTACGCGGCCCCTTCACGTTATCATGCCTCTTGTCTGCTTTCACTTGCCATTTCCTGTATGAAGGCTAACAAGGCAGTTTCGCCCTCAAATAAAGTTCTCGTTTGAAACGTCTGTCTGATTGCCACTTTGTGAGGGGCACGCTGAAGATAAGCAGTATATGTAATTCAATCTTATGAAATAGCGTCATTTGCAGACTTTTTATGCTTTGCCTGCAAGTCCCCTCTCTCTATCCCGCCAGTATTCCGTGCGGCTCACCACTGTTTCTAGCAAGTTAGCCCTTCGCCTCGGAAGGTTGCTGACCCGTGCCTTAGGGAATCTGGACCACAAATTTGTATGTTTAAGCTGCGAAATGCTAATCTAAAATGACACGCGCAAATCACGGGTTCCCTGCTCTCGTAATCGTCCCAGTGGGTTTATTATTTTTGAATTCAAAATCATACAAGAGGTGGTTGTCGATTTTTCTTTCCTAATGCGTTAGTCAACTTGCCGGATTGCGCATGACCGATGTGTCAGATGAAGAGGGCCGCCGACTACATAAGAGTTGGGTAAGTATCTTCTGCCTTGATTCGGTTACGCAGCTTGCTTACTGGCACAGAGCTTTGCTATGCACATTAGAAATATACCAGATATGCAGGACAATATTGTAATAAAAAGAAACGTGTGAAATTTGAGAAAGAGCTATGACGTCGCAACCACTAAGCATTTGAGGACCATTACCAAGGCTTGACCACTTTCGACGATACCTTATTTACTGTTCAATCGTAAAGTTAAAAGGGCATGCGCATGTATTTAAGCATGATCACCACACTTGGCAGGTGAGATGCTTTAAATGTCGCAATGATCGGTCACACTGCATGCCTCGCCTAATTATTTGATCTTCTACCTAAATATTGCATTACGTTACCGTAACAATATGTCTATGCTTTGAAATCATTTAATGAGCATCAGAACAAGAACAAGAACATAATATTGTAGTCAAGCATCAAGCGCGTCACCTTCCGATTCTCGGCGCATGCATCAGTGTAATGTACATAATGCCCTCACCTCCCCGAATGGTATCATGAGGAAATGCAAATGCATTTTTTTTGCGTTGAGAGGGGGCGCCGTTGCTGTCAGACATTCACCTTCGCCCACTTCTGCCATCGCCTTGTGAGGTGCTCACTTGAGTGAGATTCGAGCGGACGGGATAGTGGCGCACCAGCGTTCTCGGCTCAGCTTTGGCGTTTCACAGCGGCGTCCCGAGCACACATTTCCCGATGTGCTTTAGAGACGTCCAGCTAGTGGAAGGTCGAGAGTGAGGCGCGAGGGGACGTAAAAATGGAGCGAAAAGAGGGGAGAGACCAAACGTTTAGAGAAGGAGTGGCGAAAAACTGCACCTACACTCTCCTACACACACTTGCCGGCGCGCGGACACCGCCGCGGGCAACGCCACATGCCTGACATAGCCTGACTAAAAAATGCATTTACATTAAAAAAAAACGAATGACGGCGTAACTTGGGCCGTTTGCGATCAGCATACGGAGTGTTTATTGTGAGGGCAGCTTTTAACGACCCGCTACGCCATCAATCTTTTTGTGAAACAGTGAAGCATCCACAACGTATCCATAAGGCAATACGCGCAAGTATCGCTCAGTATTTTGTACTTAGTGGGCCTTTAGAATAGGTTCTTGTTCAGTAGTTCATCTCTTATGACGCTTGGAGCAATTGCACGATTCCGCCGCGTAATATTACGTTTGTTAAAGAGACTCCTTTCACATCATGGCAGCCATATCGTGCTTTTATTGTCAATTAGTTAAGATCGAGAGGATATGTGGTAGAACAACTGCTTTTACTGCACACGGCTTGTGCTCTGTATTGACTGAGGCATAATTTGCATTATTCATTCTTTATTTGCATCGTTATTTTATATTTTCCGTCATGGGCAAGATGATTTTTTGTTCATAAATGATGGCGACAACAATTCTGACCCCAGAATTTCGGCGAAACGAGTCATTTAGTGCTATCGCGTTAAAATTGTGTTCTGTCCACTCTGTGAAAGCCGTATACTTAGAAGACCAGATGCTACTTTTCTAAGGCTATTTCTTTTTTTGGAATCCACAGTGTTTTATAACTATTTCGGTGTTATATCCTAGTGATTCGTTTGTCACTCTATATCATGGTATCCAATGGTAGCAGTTTTTTACCTACTATCGCACCTGCTGTCATCACTATCATCAGTTATGACATTCGTTTCTAACTGTTCGTAGTTTCACTATAGCTTCATTTGTTCTTCAGAATAGCCCACGTGGACAGCGCGCGATACTTTCGCGAATGGCAGCGCTGGAACGCCCCAGACTCATTACAGTGACGCCATAATCCATTCCGAGCCCGGCACTCGTTGGACGCGATCGGTACCATCTCTGCTGTGCTGAAGCGAGAGCAGAATAACCAGCGCTAATGATGTGCATGCCATGCCCGCCTCGCTAAACTTTGGCGAGGCATCGTTTCCTCAGATATTTCCAAGCTAGTATTTGTAGAATAATATCCTACACTTCCTAACTCTACGAACGAGGCTTCTTCTGGACCATGGGCGTTCGCACAGTTTCCCTTGAGTGAGATCTAGCTGCACCGCAGCACCACCTTCTTTATTATTTGAGTGTATAGGGCTGACATTTCGCTCTTTCCAGAGTCACAGCAACCCCCTCCCCCACTCCTCTCAGGTGACTAAAGGTGGCCGCCCCCACTGTCTCCCCCCCTTGTGCACACGCCTTGCGCACATAAGTCCTCGAGAGTCGCAGCCCTTGTTTGCTGGGGAACCGCACACTCACCGCACAGCAGGTCAAGTGACCAAGTGCGAAAAATGCGGGGTACGACCTCTGCTTCTTTCATGACGGGAGCAGACGCCACGCTGACATGATAAAGCCCCGACCAGCTCTACTGTTTGCGATACTGTGTCGCTTATCACACCATTTGCGATTAGATGAGCATGGAACGACGAGAAATGCTCCATTTATCATTGGTGTTTGCAATGAATGTTCACGAAAGCCTCGTCTGAGTAATATTCCGAGGGAAATCGTACAGAAGATGGTGCCATGGTGGCAAGCAACCACACGTGTCAACACTATTGATCTGGGTATTCTGTGAACCATGATGTGAATGCGACATCATTAGGAAGGTATCTCGTAAGTTCCCCCGTTTTTAGGTATTACTACACTAAATATTACTATGTAATATCGTGAGTTTTTTGCGTTCTCAGAAAATGCAATGTGATATGAATAGAGGAAAATAAAGAGCTGAAGCGGTGTATATCGCAACAAAAACAGCCGATCCTAAAGTGAGTTGTGTTAATTTTCCTAATCGTGAAGTGCACCTTCAGCGACATACGACCAGCAGGAACGTGCGTTTGAGAAGTCATTAGGTAGGAATTTTTTAAAAAATAAGGCGTGTATGTTTGAAATTTGCAATCAGACAAACCCTATTGATCTTGCGGTATTCAAACACGCTAACCGAATGCAAATAACACACACACACACACACGTATATATATATATACACATATATATATATATATATATATATATATATATATATATATATATATATATAGCTATAGCTGTATATAGCGGCAAGATAGCGACGACAACGGAGATCGCGCAATCGCTCGTAAGGCGCAGTGCAGGCGAGTGAAGAAGGCGACAATCTTAGCGGCTTTCTGTTGAGAGCGTCTCTATGAGTCACTGTCCGTGTTTTAAAATAAACCCTCTGTATTATATAACCCGCGACACTGGTTCAGGTGTGGGGTACTGCCACCTCATGATCGGCACCCCTGTGAGAAGCCCCGAGTCCAGCCCTACGAGACAGTCACCTGTGGAGACGCCTGTGCACCACTCAAGCCGTCGCCTTCGAGGTCTTGAACCAGCATTTGGCCTTTTAGAAGGAGGAACACTTCCGAGAGTCACCCCTAGTCAAGAAATGGCATTTTCAAGGAGTCCTGCACAGGCGACGGTCCAGAATATACGCATTCCTGAGCCATTTCATGGCCGGCCGAACAAAGATGGGCAAGACTGGCTTGAGCAGTTTGAACGGGTAGCTAAATCATACTACTAGAGCCTCGATGAAAAGCTCTTTCACGTATACTTCGCCCTTGAACCGCCTCGAAGACGTGGTTTATAAACCGCTAGGCAGCGTTGACGGCATTGGAGGAGTTTCGGCATCGGTTTTTTGACACCTTTGGTAACGCGTACTAACGCGAAAACGCCTTCTTGAAGGACGCACCCAACAGCTGCACGAAAGCATCGCCATGTTTACTGAGGATATGGTGCGTCTGTGCCATCGCGCGGACACCAACATGCCCCAGGTTCAAAAGCTAAACCATCTTATGAGGGCTGTCAAAGAGCAGCTATTTGTTGGTCCTGTGCGCAATTCGCCAACAAAGGCGGACGAGTTCACCAGGGAGGCCATCGAAATAGAGCGTGCGCTGCAGCAACAGTACCGACAGTCTGATCGCCCGGCCACCGGTGCAGCTGCTGGCGCTGCCGCACTTACCGCAAACGACGAGTTTTCTCTACTCCACCTGATGTGACATATCGTGCGTGAGGAGATTGCGAAGGAGAACGTAAAGTACACATTGCAATCACACGCGCCCCCGCAGCAGGAGTTCACAGCAGCCTCTGTCACTGAAGTCGTTTGCCATGAACATCGACAAGCGTTTGCCTCTCCTCAGCATTATTCTGCTAAGCCGTACCATCCAAACACGTGCACATACGCAGATGCTGTGCGTCGTCCATTGGCTCCAGAAGTATCCTATCAGCCGAATGGATACATCTATGCAGACGCCGTTCGTCTACCCACGCCCATGCCAGCGCCGCAGTACCTCGAACCGTATTCTTTGGCAGCCTGGGCTCAGCAGGATTCTGTCAGGCGACCCTATATGCGGAAGTCCGACTAAGGCGCCCTGCGGATCGCCGACCGCTGTGCTACAATTTTAAAGGGCCAGGGCACATTTACCGTTTTTGCCCACATTGCCGAGCTGAATACCGCGGTAGTTCACCCACCGCTACGCACCGACAGTTCGACGAAAGCCGTGCCCCCATCGACGACGACAAGGCGGGCAGGCAGGAAGGCTCTGCTATCTTCCGAATGCCCTCACCATCCCCGGCTTGTTTTCGTTCACCAAGCCGCCTGTAGTTTTGCTAACGCCTCCCAGCCCACGGCAGAGAAACTGAAAGCAGCGACATCTGGGGAGAAGGTCGCAAACCGTTGAATTGCCGAAAATTCCCCACTGCTGCCGAAACACGTGAGAGACGACGATGAAGACTCCGCCGAGACAACTGTGACTGCCGACCTCGATATGACGATTGATGGCGTTGAAGTGACGGCCTTAGTCGACTACGGGTGCAGACTTTTCCATAATGAGCGAACGATTGGCAGACGAACTCAAGAAAGTAAGGACCCAATGGACGGGCCCTTATATCCTAAATGCTGGAGGCCAGATAATGACATCCACGGAAAAATGTACAGCAAGACTCACGATTGAGATTGTGGCTTTCGTAGCCACATTTCTGCTGCTACCGGAGTGCTGCAAAGCAATGATACTGGGAATGGACTTCTTAAGAGAGTACGGTGCTGTTGTCAACATACGCGATGGTGTCATTACATTTGCCACTGACAAGCCTGTGACCCATGATCCAGACCGATAACCCAGGTTGTTACGTGTGGTCGACGGCGACGTCTGCGTGCCACCACTGACGTGCAGTCTTGTTTCTGTGTGTTCCGGCGTGCACTGTAGTAAAAACGCCAAAGCCGAACGCATCACTGCCCTATTTTGCCAAGGCATTCTCATCGCTCGCGGCATCATCAGCTTAGTGGATGGGCGCGCAGAGGTGCTTCTGACCAACTTCACGAATGAGCGCCAGCACATAGGTAAAGGCAGGACTGTGGCGTACCTCGAGGAGCTCGACTACTCTCAGAACTGTCTTCTTATGCAAAGGGAAGCCATAGCCCAATCACCTGCGATTGTCCCACCAGTCGATAATGGCCCGAGTCTAACACCGACGGAAAGATGCCGTATTATGGAGCTGCTCAACCAGTTCAAGGACTGCTTTTCATCGATATCACGAGTGGGTCGAAGGCCTCTGACTTAGCATCACATCAATACGCAATACACAGAAAGACCGATCCGACAACTCATATCATGTCGCTCAGAAAGAACATGAGGTAATCCAGCAGCCAGTCAAGAAGATGCTGGAGGATGATGTAATCCAACCATCAAAGAGTCCTTAGGCATCGACAGTTGTGATGGCATCGACAGTGGTGATGGTGAAGAAAGATGGCAGCTTGCGTTTCTGCATCGATTACCGTAAGCTTAACCAAGTTACAAAAAAGACGTTTATCCAATACCACAGATCGATGACTTCTAGGACAGGCTATGGCATGCGCGCTACTTCTCGTCAATTGGCCTTAAAAGTGGATACTGGCAAATAGAAGTGGATGAGCGCGACCGAGAAAACACCGCCTTCGTGACGCCAGACGGGCTTTACGATTTCAAAGTCCTCCCTTTCGGTCTATACTTAGCCCAAGCCACGTTTCAGAGACTAATGGATACCAGTGTGGCAGGCCTGAAATGGAAAACATGCCTTGTGTACCTCGACGACGTGACTGTTTTTGCGGCCGCGTTCGAAGAACATCTAAAGTGGCTACTGTCAATCCTTCAAGCCACACGGTCCACTGGACTCACACTCAAACCGGAAAATGCCACTTCAGCTTCGAAGAACTCCAGTTCTTGGGACACGTGGTCAATCGCGAAGCTGTGAAGCCTGACCCAGATGAAACTGCAGCCGTCGCAAAGTTCGCAAGGCTTGTTGATAAGAAAGCGGTCAGGGGTTTTCTGGGTCTCTGCACCTACTACCGGCGATTGAGAGCATGTTTTGCACACATCGCCTCTCCACTCACCAACCTTACAAGAGAAGATGTTCCGTTTGTTTGCGGTGAATAGCGAGAAGCTTCATTCAACGAGCCTTGACAGCGTCTACAAACTCCACCCGTCCTCACTCACTTGAATGAAAATGCACCAATGTCCATCCATACAGACGCCAGCAATGTGGGCCTAGGTGCTGTTCTCGTCCAATGCCAAGATGGTGTGGATAGAGTAGTTGCCTACGCTAGCAGAACGTTTACCCGCACCGAGTACAACTTCTCAACAATGGAGAAGAGTGCATGGCTGTCGTTTCGGCAGTTGAGAAGTTCCCCCGTACTTATATGGCCGCGCTTTCCAAGTCGTAAGCGACCATCACTCTCTTGGTTTGTTGACCCACCTGAACGACCAATCTCCACGTTTAGCATGAAGGATCTTACGGCTACAAGAGTACGACATGGCTGTAGTTTACAAGTTGGGAAGGCAACATTTAGACGCCGACTGTTCGTGAAGGTCACCGACTGAATCACTGGCTACTGAGGATGATGAATTCACAGGTTTTTTAGTAGTTGTTGATGCAGCTATCGTTTCTCGGCAACAGCAAGATGAGCGGGAGCTCAGCTCGCTTATAAAATTCTTGAGCAGACGAGCCACCAACGCACCAAGAGTGTTTGCGAAGAACTTATCGTCATTCTGTTAACGGGACAGATATCTGTACAAAAAGACTTTCTCATCAACAGGTAGAAGGTATCTGCTGGTAGTTCCTGAAGCTCTCCGCAACAAAATTTTACAAGCCTGTCTTGGCGAAGCCACTGCGGGCCACCTCGGTTTCACAGGAACACTGACGCGCGTCAAAGAAAGACATTACTGGCCAAGAATCACAGCAGAGGTGAAACATTACGTCCGAACATGCATTGACTGTCAGTGGCACAAGGTACCACCTGTCAAAGCCGCTGGGCTGTTACATCCTGTGCCTGTGCCAGAAACTCTGTTTTCTCAAAATGAAATGGATATGCGGGGCCCATTCCCAACATCAGACAGCGGCAACAAATGGGTTATAGTTGCGACGAACTACCTCACCCGATACGCGGAGACCAAGGCAATTGCAAGTGGCACTGCAGCTGAAGTGGCCCAGTTCTTCATTGAGAACATTGTCCTGAGTCATGGTGCTCCAGCTGTCGTCATAATAGACAAAGGTACCACGTTTACAGCCGAGCTTTTGCGCACTGTGCTTACGCTCAGTGGAACAGCGCATAGAAAGAGGACTGCTTACCACCCACAAACGAATGGGCTTACAGAACGACTTATTAAGACAATCACTGACTTGCTTTGCATGTACGTCGACGTGGAACACAAGAATTGGGGCCGAATATTGCCATACATCCCATTCGAGTTTAATACGACACGCCAGGAAACAACAAAAAAACGTCATTTGCAATAATTCAAGGCAGAGAAGTTACTATAATGCTTGACGCCATGCTGCCTTACAATTGCAATATTTCAGAGACAGACGACGCAGACTTCACTGAGCGCGCCGAGGAAGCAAGGCAGCTTGCCCGCATCAAAATGATCAACCAGCAGCAACTTGACTCCCAACAGTATAACCTTCGCCGTCAATTTTTCACTTATCAACCAGGAAATAGAGTCTGAGTTTGGTTTTCTGTACGACGGCGGGGCCTCTCAGAGAAATTCCTACGCCGATACTTTGGACCCTAGAAGATTTTTCGCCATCTTAGCAAAAATGATCAACCAGCAGCAACTTGACTCCCAACAGTATAACCTTCGCCGTCGATTTTTCACTTATCATCCAGGAAATAGAGTCTGAGTTTGGTTTTCTGTACGACGGCGGGGCCTCTCAGAGAAATTCCTACGCCGATACTTTGGACCCTAGAAGATTTTTCGCCATCTTAGCAAAAATGATCAACCAGCAGCAACTTGACTCCCAACAGTATAACCTTCGCCATCGATTTTTCACTTATCAACCAGAAAATAGAGTCTGAGTTTGGTTTTCTGTACGACGGCGGGGCCTCTCAGAGAAATTCCTACGCCGATACTTTAGACCCTAGAAGATTTTTCGCCATCTTAGTGACGTGACGTACGAAGTCGTGCCCGATGCCTCCTGCTGTTCGAAACAACGCCAGCATCTGCCTGAGACAGTGCACATGGTCCACTTGAAACTTTACTAATCTGAGTGATGTGAACACCCGCTAGCCGCATCTCTACCTGTTAATCATCGGGACGACGCTCACTCTGACGGGAGGGGCAATGTCGCATGCATAGCTTCATTTTATGGCGAGATAGCGACGACAACGAAAATCGCGGATTTGCTCGAGGGGTACAGCGCAGGCGAGTGAAGAAGATGAACAATTTAGCGGCCTTCTTTCGAGAGCGTCTCTGAGAGTTCCACTGTCCGTGTTTTTAAATAAACCCCGTGAAATTTATAACCCGTCAAAATATGTAGCTTACGAGACCATGTCCGGTACGGCAGTGACAAGGTTATTTTTTTAATCCAGATGCACGAGCGAAAGCGCCGCAGCCCGCATGACAGATGAGGATGATCGCTACAACTGTTTTGTCAAACAGATGAAGATGAAGAACATAGACAGCGCTCAAACTGTTTTCCCCCGTTCGCGAGAGAGGGCAGCAAGGTAGAAAGGGTTGGACGCCGAATAAATGGTTTCAGTCGAGAGACGTGGGTGATCTCAGTGCTGCGCCGACGACAATCAGGAGCCGCGTTGACAGGAGCTACGCGATAGTTGACGTCAGAAGTTCATTCCAGGACGATGTATTCACCGAGATATCGGTGAAGAAATTTTTCGCAGAGCCCAAATGCACGAACAGGTGTTCGAAAAGGACTTCGTTGCCTGGAAGGAACAGAACAACTCGACGCTTTTAATCAATGTCGATTTTCCTCTTGTCCTGAATGGTAGCAGTGTTAGCGTGGGCGATTTTACCACAGCGGGCGACGTGAGCGGCGAACTCTTCCGTGAGAGATGAAAATGGAATGGAAGATGTGGACAAAAAGGTGGTTTCCTGAACAAATGTCGGTGCATGGCCATACACGAAAAAAAAGGAGCCGTGATCCGTCGTACGCTGTATGGCGGTAGTATGTGTTACCGTGACAAAAAAAAAGTATAGTGTGCCAGTTTTTGTGATCCGATTGAATGTACGTAGATATCATGACGGACAAAGTTCGACAAAAACGCTCAGTCAGACCATTATTTTCTGGATGACACGCTGATGTGGTCTTGTGGATGGCGTTTGAAGCCTGGTGGACTTCAGCAAGGACATGGGAAAGAAATGTCTCACCACGGTCACTAAGAAGCACACGCTGTGCGCCATGTCGTAAAAGAATGGCGCGAAGCAAAAAAATATGCGACCTCAGAGGTAGCAGCCAGACGGAAGAGCAGCAGTCTCTGCGTAGCGAGTAAGGTAATCCACGGCAGTAACAATTCAACGGTGACCGGCTGGCGTAAGAGAAAGAGGTCCGTATAAGTCTATGCCGACAAATTAAAAGGGAGTCGATGTACATGGCAGTGATTGCAATCATCCCGCAGAAGAAACATGGTACGTTTTCGGTGCTTGCAAGACGCGCAGAAAGCGACGTACTCGGTGACGGAAATGGAGAGGCCTGGTCAAAAACAGCGAGTCTTGACGCGGTCCTACGTCTAGCAGAACCTTAGGTGGCCAGCCTTCGCGTTGTCATGAAACGCTTGTAAAACTTCAAGACGAATTGAGCGAGGAATTGCGGGAACCCAATGGTTACCGAGAGGATGACAAATTTTCCGGCATACTATTCCGTCTTGAAGCTTGAAATGGGCAAGTTTTTGTCGTAGGCGGCTGTTTGGTGTACGCGATAAGCTAGTGGGCCGATCGATGATTGTGCGACAGTTGGTATCAGCATGTTGTAGCGAGGCTAGATCTGTGGACGAAAGAATGACCGCCGAGGCTCCGAACTTTTTCGAACCAGCAGCTGTCTGCTCGGTGACTTTGTTGGGTGGTGACAAACAGATGGAAGGCGGAACTTTGGCGCTTCATGAGAGCGGGCGACGCGACAAAGCGTTAGCCTCTTGGTGCTGTCGACCCGACTTATATGTGACGTTGTAGTCATATTTTTGCAATCGTAGCAGCCAACGGCCAAGGCGTTCTGAGACATTTTTGAGAGGCGATAACCAACACACAGCATGATGGTCAGTCACGATTGTAGAACTCCGGCCATAAAAATTAGGGAGAAACTTTTGTACGAACCACACAATGGCGAGACATTCTTGCTCAGTGATGCCGTAATTTTGCTCAGTGGGTGAAAGAGTACGGCTCAAGTAAGCCACGAATTCTTCTTCGATAGCGTGGTTCCACTGAAAGACAGCACCGATGCAAAGTCCACTTGCGCCAGTTTGTAGCACAGTAGGTGCTGCAGGGTCGAAATGGCGAAGCACTGGCCGTGATGTGAGGCATTGCTTGAGGGTGTGAAAAGCGGCTTCACAGTGATCCTACCAGACAAAGGGCTCGCTCGCGGTCAGAAGTTTGTTCAGAGGAGCCGCAATAGTAGCGAAATCACACACAAAGTGGCGGAAATACGACGCCAAGCCAAGAAAGCTGTGGAGGTCTTTGGGTGTGGTTGGTGTAAGTAAGTGCAATACCGCGGCAACCTTGTTCAGATCGGGCTCAATGCCACGTTTACTGACGACGTGACCTCATACCTTGAAGCTGTGATTGGCATACCGACACTTCAGGTGTCGAGCTGGGGACCAGCCTTAGCTAAACACGTGAGGACTTCGTCTAGGCCTTCCAGGTGCTGTGAGAAGTTGGATGAAGAGATGACAGTGTCATCCAGGTAGCAAAGGCGGGTCTTCCATTTTATTCCACGCATTACTGTGTCGGTCATTCGTTCGAATGTGGCTGGGGCATTGCATAGGCCAAAAGGCATCACATTGAATTCAAAAAGCCCATGTATCGTAGTAAACGCAGTCTTCTCTTTATAGGACTTGTGCATCGGAATCAGCCAATCACCAGAGTGCAAGGCGAGCCTTGAAAAGTACTCGGCACCTTGTAAAGTATCAGGAGCGTCGTAAATGCGAAGCATTGGGTAGACGTCCTTACGAGTAAATTTGTTGAGTGCTCTGTAATAAAGGCAAGACCGCACCGAGCCATCCTTTTTTTGACCCATATGACAGTAGAAGACCATGCGCTTGACGATGGCGCGATGACGTTGCGCGTGAGCATGTCGTTTACTTCTTCTATAAGCTTGTGTTCAGAAGCCGACACACGATAAGAGAAACAGCGATTGACACGAGACCGTCGGTGTCGATGCTGTCACGGGGTCGTGATGTGGCCACCACGACCCCGTGACAGTACCCTTTCTCACAAAACCTCACTTACCTTCGGTACATCAGGCGTGCCCCAAGGCTCTGTCCTTGGGCCTCTCTTATTTCTTATTTTTGTAAATGATATTTCTGTGGGTATTTCGTCGCGCATGCGTTTATTTGCCGACGATTGTGTGTTATATCGACAGGTTCAGAACAAAGGTGACTGTGCTTATTTGCAGAACGATTTGGATTGTATTGTACAGTGGTGCCAGAAGTGGCAAATGACGCTAAACCCCAAAAAGTGCGTTCATATGCGTGTTTCCAAAAAAAAGAAACCAATAGTAACGGCGTACACCATAGATACGCATATTGTTATTACCGAACCAACATGCAAATATCTTGGCGTTGTTTTGTCGCATGATTGCTCATGGAATGCCAATGTTGATCACGTTGTTAGCAAAGCGGCAAGGGCTCTAAATTTCATTCAGAGGAACCTAAGGTTGGCACCCCGAACATTAAAAAATACGGCCTATCTCACATGTATTAGACCGATTTTGGAATACGCATGTCCTGTGTGGGACCCGATGCAGGCGAACTTGATTGATAAGCTTGAAAAAATACAAAACAGAGCTGCGCGGTTTGTTTTAGGGGCGGTACGAGCGGAGAGACAGCTGCAGTGCTATGAAAGCTGAATTGGGTTGGGAATTGCTTTCTTTACGCAGGAAAAAACTGCGTTTGAAGTTTTTCTTTTCTGTTTTTCATGGGCGGACTGGGATTGACCGTCATAACTATTTCAGTGAACCCAGCTACATATCTAGTCGACATGACCACCGACGCAAAGTGAAAGAGTATCGTGCAAGAACGACCATGTTTTATAATTCCTTTTTTGTGATGACCATTAGAGATTGGAACCAGCTGCAAGACGAGCAAGTGTGCTGTATAAACGAAGAATTGTTTTATTCCAGTCTGTAACCCCCCTGCTGTAACGCCTTTTTGAGCAAAGCGGGGTACTCACTGAATAAAGAATAAAGAATAAAAAAGTGAGGTTTCACCGTCAGGACTTTGCCTGGTCGGCGTCGTGTTCAGAAAACTCCGTCGCGTCGTCGTCGTCATTGGAGGAGGAGGAGGAGGATCTTCGGTAGTTCTTTACACAGCAACCGCAATGCATCGGTTGGTGCCCTTATAGTTTCCCGCATTCGGGCTATGCGGTGACATGTGGTCGCGGGGCGGCAGCAAACGGGAAGGACTTAGTGGTGTCCGCTCAGCTCCTGTCAGGTAGTCGGCGTTGTCACGTGGCCGTTTCTATGGCTGCGGACCTGGCGCCTTGACAGCGAAGCCACGCAGTCCCATCTGTCGGTAGTGGCAACGGCGGTAACTGTGCCCGGCCTCGCCACAGTGGTAGCAGTGTGGGCGGTTGTCAGGTCTACGCCGAACGTCTGTTTTCCTCGGCGCACTGCGCTGGCCCACTGGCGAACGGTAGGACGTCAGTGGGGGTGGTGGCAATGGTGACGTCTGGCGACGGAAGTGCGATGGGGAGGCGTTTTGACGTGGACAGAGAGGAGCGTTGTAGCGAACTGCAGCAGCATAGCTCATACCTTCCGGCTCGGGCATCGGTGCTTGCGAATTCGAATCGATTGCCGAACTTCTTCTCGCACAATGTCGGCAATCGAATCTACTTGAGGCTGCGCTGAAGGCGACAGCTTGCGCAGCTCTTCCTGCACGATCGCTCGGATCGTTTTACGCAGGTCTTCGGTGTCAATGGCTTCAGTAGCAGCGCAGTATGGAGTCAGGCGGCGATTATACTGTCTGGTGCGCATGTCCAGTGTCTTTTCGATAGTGGTCGCTTCGGCTACAAATTCTTGGACGGTGTTCGGTGGATTTCTCATCAGTCCCGCGAAGAACTGCTGTTTGACCCCTAGCATAAGGAAACGAACTTTTTTATCCTCAGGCATGTCTAGGTCAGCGTGACGGAATGGACGGGTCACTTCTTCTGTGAAAATGGCAACATTTTCATTTGGTAGCTGAACCCGGGTGTCTAGTAAAGCAGTGGCCCTCTCTCTGCGAGTGACGCTCGCGAACGTATGCAGAAAAGTGCCGCCGAGGACCTCCCACGTTTGAAGCGCGGACTCCAGATTTTCGAGACACGTCCTTGCGGTGTCTCCCAGGTAGAAGTACACATGACGGAGCTTTTCTTCCTTGTGCCAGTGGTTGAGGGCGGCCACATGGTCGCATGTTTCTAGCCAGGTCTCCGGGTCTTTGAGCGACGACCCATGGAAAGGTGTTGGTTCTCTGGGTCGATGCATGACGATCACGGGCTGGGACACTGTGGTTGTCATTGGTGCTGCTGTCGAGGTCATGGCCTGGGTCTTCCATGCCTTGTCTTATAGGAGCCCGTACTCCGATGGTAGACCTTGCTGTCGGCGGCTTGTTCTCTGCTCCTCGTTGGCGTCGCTGTCTTCTTCGCGACGTGGGCTGGGTTCACGGCTTGACGGGTCCGTCCGGTACATGAACGAAGCAGCCCCTCCACCAGATGTCACAGGGTCATGACGAGCCGAAGACAGGCAATTTTATGTTGGGATTCAACTGTCGATTCGGGCAAACCTGTGCGCCGTAAACTAAAAGTCTGATTACAGTTGCAGTGTTGCACAGATAGCAGTGAACGAAGCATCAGCCATCGGTCAACTACTGATCAGCGGCGAAGTGCACCGACATTCATACTCTTGCCATCGAATGTTCTAGCGTTATCGCTTGCGGTGGTGTAGGTTCCAGAATAATCTGTACTGTTCGTGGTGTGGGCGTGATCTTATCGAAATGATCTACGACATTCCTGAAGCTTCTCGAAAGCTGCAGACACGGTTTGCGCTGAAAATTGTGTAATGTATCAGGGCGATAACAAAATTTGAGAAATGGAACGTGGCAATACGATGAGCGGCTACTGTTATTTGACCCAGATCTTCGGAGCAAACGTCAAAGCAAGTTTTGTGCTTCATTATTAACGCTAGCAAGGCATCAGGTTTTATTGGGTTTAGGTGTTTACGCAAAGTGGCCTTCAGAGCAGAAGATGAATCTTCCACTGGCTTACATTTCGGGAATGAGGAAGTAAACGAACCAGTGACGACACAAACTGGTGCTTCTTCGGTAATGCTTGCAACAGTGGTCCCCTCTGGCAGAAGTAGAGGTTTTGGCATAGTGTTGCAGGCGGTGGTGCTTGCATAACCCCGTGAGAACCACACTAAACAAGATGCGAAGGCGATCCAGCAAAAAATGCAGCACTGGAAAGGAACAACCACAGCGTCACCATCTGGCATGTCTCGTGATTTGATCGTAAGAACACGTCCGGGAGGCAGGAAGAAATCTGAAGCTGTGACAAGGCTGGTGGACAAATGGTCGGCAGCAGAAGAAAGCTCAGTGTGCGTAATACGAATGAGGGGCCCACCACACGAAATTACAGCAGACGCAGCTGTCAAGAAGTCCCAGCCTAAGATTTTCTGAGGAGCGCAAAAAGACAGCACAGCCAACTGTATGTGATGGCGCATTCCATCAATGAGAACACGAGCAGTCCGGTCGGGCTAATTGGTCTGTCATTAGCACGACATAACATGAGACTGGAAATTGGGTTTGCACTTTACGCAGGCGAAAACACAATTACGATCATTTACCGAAATGGCGGCTCCAGTGTCTATAAGGGCGTGAACAAAAACACCTTCCACACAAATAGGCAGTAAATTAGCTGGACGAGACGGAGGAGTTGTAGCATTTTGACAACGACCAGTTTCTTCTCCAAAAACTACACTTTCTAATTTTCCGAATCCGGAGAGTACGGCGCGAGACGCAGGGGTGATGACGTACGCCGAAACGGGGACGAGGAATGGCGGCGAGATGAATGAGAAGGATGAGGCCTGGCTGGAGACCGTAGAGGGGAGGGTGACCGACGGAAGGTGACGGGTACGGTACGAGATCGCAGGCATCGGGTCTCAGGGCAAAGTCTTTTTGTAAGCTGAATAAGCACGTCGTTCATCCTGCTGATGGCGGTGGGAGAAACGGGATATATGACCATTATGCCACAGTAGAAGCAGACGGGGCGTGGAGGATGCCATGTAGAATAGAGGGGTGGCCTTGGCACTTGCGTCGCCATCGCAGCCAAATGGTCGCATCTGATGATTGATTGATATGTGGGGTTTAACGTCCCAAAACCACTCTATGATTATGAGAGACGCCGTAGTGGAGGGCTCCGGAAATTTAGACCACCTGGGGTTCTTTAACGTGCACCCAAATCTGAGCACACGGGCCTACAACATTTCCGCCTCCATCGGAAATGCAGCCGCCGCAGCCGGGATTCGAACCCGCGCTCTGCGGGTCAGCAGCCGAGTGCCTTAGCCACTAGACCACCGCGGCGGGGCGCATCTGATGACCGCAGGTACGGTTGAAATTGGTGCAGGGGCCCTTGATGCAACTTCTGCCTGCAAAGGCGCACGAAAAGACACAGGAGACGGGCTATGTGTGGTGCTTGTCATTGATGCCAGTTCGTCCTTGATTATCTCACGCAGGTTGGGAGAAGGAGTGCGGCCAGATTCAATGATTGGATTGCCTAAAATAAGGCTGTGGAGTTCCTCTCTCACTATTATGCGGATAAGAACGCTATTCATGCTCTCCAGTAAAGCGAGTGCAGCAGGACGCGTGTGGAAGGCGCATGTAATAAAGCGTGTCCTGGCGTTGGCATGTGGTGATGACGTGCTGGAAGGTAGTTGGATTCTAGATATGGAGACCATTGAAGGCGGCCGAGTTGATACCTCTCAGTAGGTGTCGGATGCGATTTGCCTCCATCATGTCAATTTGTACTCGGCGACAGAGAGCCAGAACATCTTTATTGTAGGATGTATATGATTTGTCGTCACTCTGGATGCGGGTTGCGAGCTTCTGTTTCGCTACCACAGAGCATTCCGAAGAAGTTCGAACTATCTGATGGAGATGTCCCGTGGAGGCCAACCAATTAAAGAAGTCGCTCTCGTGATTGTAGTACCAGATTTTAGCGACGCCATTGAGGTAAAAAAAACGTAGCGCAGTTTGTGTGCCTCGTCCCAATAATTAAAAACGCTGTTTCGATCATAACTGTCTAGCCATTCTTCGACGTCCTCACCGCGAAGGCCGGAAAATACCGGAGGGTCTCGGTGCGAGGTACTCATGGTGTCGTCAAGCCTAAGGGGCTGAGAAGGAAAAGTTGCAGCAGCGGACGCGTTGGGTTCTGCCATCGCTGTTAGTTGAGGGCACAACCATTGACCAGACTTGAGCACCAGGGGTGACGGGTAGAGCGGAGGATGTGGGAACCAAAACACGCTCCTCCACTAATGAGACTACATCTGGCACTGTAGTAACCAGGTTAAAATGTTGCGAATGTATTTACTACTTTAGAGTAGAAAAGTACTCCAGCAGTCAAGATGGCAGCCGTTGTGTATTTTCGAACAGCCCACCAACGTCGTCGTCTTCTTCTTCGCACCGCCCGCATAGCTGCATAGCCGCGAACCCGCAACATCGACCTCCGGCGGCGAAAAGCGCCGACCCGGCGCTTGTTAGCAGGTGTTGGACGAGATGTACGGCTTGAGGCGAGCGACGTGGACGATGTCGGAAGATGTGGAAGGTATCGAAGGGTTTAGAGGTGCTATTTCATAGGTAACATCAGTTACCTGCCGTAGCACACGATAAGGTCCGGAATACTTGGGTAGAAGCTTTTCAGCCAGACCAACATGCCGCGACGGAGTCCACAGAAGAACGAGGTCACCTGGACTAAAGTGGACGTCCCGATGGTGGCTGTCATAGCTACGTTTCTGACGGAGCTGCGAGTCCGAAAGGCGCTGATGGGCAATCTGACGGGCTTTCTCTGCGGTGCTAATAGCGCGGCGAGCATATGCTGTGGACAGGTTGGCAGGGTTGGGTACAAGCGTGTCGAACGGCAATGTCGGGTCTCTTCCATACAAAAGGTAAAAGGGAGAATATCCAGCAGTGTCGTGGCGTGAGCTATTGTAAGCGAAAGTGACAAAGGGTAGCGCAATGTCCCAGTCACGATGATCCGTCGACACGTACATGGCGAGCATGTCAGTGAGCGTGCGATTCAGACGTTCTGTGAGGCCGTTCGTTTGAGGATGGTAGGCCGTCGTAAGCTTGTGCTTGGTTGCACAAGAACGAAGTAGATCGTCGATTACCTTAGATAAAAAGTAGCGACCGCGATCGGTGACCAGTTGACGAGGAGCGCCATGATGTAAGATGACGTCTTGAATCAAAAAGTCGGCGACATCTGTAGCGCAGCTGCTTGGAAGAGGTCTCGTAATTGCGAAACGGGTCGAGTAATCTATGGCGACGGCGACCCACCTGTTACCGTCGGTAGAAAGAGGGAAAGGGCCCAGCAGGTCGAGGCCGACACGATAGAAAGGCTCGGCAGGTACGTCGATCGGTTGAAGGAGCCCGGCGGGGTGTACCGCTGGCCTTTTGCGGCGTTGGCACGACTCACAAGACCTAACATAACGTTGTACAGAACGGTAGAGGCCGGGCCAGAAAAAGCGTCGGCGGACACGGTCGTACGTTCTGGCAACACCAAGGTGGCCAGCCGTTGGTACATCATGTAGTTGCTGAAGTACGGTCGAGTGCAAATGAGTGGGTATTACGAGTAGTAGTTCGTTTCCCACATGGTGCATGTTGCGGCGGTATAAAATGCCGTCTATGACAACGAACATGCGAAGCGAACTGTCTGTACAGCCTGTGTTCAGGCGGTCGATTAGCTCTCGTAGGGACGCGTCACGCCGTTGCTCACATCCCATGTTGCCGAAAGCAGAGAGCGAGGAAATACAGATGGACGCGTCGTCGGTTACTAGATCTGGAGCGTCAACGGG
Organism: Rhipicephalus annulatus; assembly: GCA_013436015.1. Lineage (NCBI taxonomy): Eukaryota > Metazoa > Arthropoda > Arachnida > Ixodida > Ixodidae > Rhipicephalus > Rhipicephalus annulatus. The sequence continues at coordinate 392,052 of WOVY01015984.1, read as the reverse complement.
GGTACCGAGAGAGGCAGTCGGCGTCTTGGTGTAAACGGCCAGACTTGTAAACCACTGTGTATGTGAATTCCTGGAGGCGCAGAGCCCAACGAGCAAGGCGCCCCGTTGGGTCTTTGAGGGCTGAAAGCCAGCATAGAGCGTGATGGTCAGTGGTAACTGTGAAAGGCCGGCCATATAAATAGGGGCGGAATTTACCAACTGCCCATACAAGGGCCAGGCACTCGCGTTCCGTAATAGAGTAATTGCGTTCGGCAGGAGAAAGGAGCCGGCTGGCATACGCAAGAACTCGATCGTGACCGGATTGACGCTGGGCTAAAACCGCGCCAATACCGTAGCCACTAGCATCAGTGCGGACCTCGGTTGGAGCAGACGGGTCGAAGTGGGCGAGAATCGGTGGCGTGGTCAGAAGTGTTATGAGCTGGGAAAAGGCCGTGCCTTGATCAGGACCCCACTCAAATGGTACATCTTTCTTCAAAAGATCAGTGAGGGGGCGTGCGACCTCTGCGAAGTTTCTGACAAATCGTCGGAAATATGAGCATAGGCCCACAAAACTTCGAACGTCCTTGACACAAGTCGGTACAGGAAAATCCAGGACAGCTCGGACTTTGTCGGGATCGGGGCGGATGCCGGAGGAGTCAACGAGATGCCCTAGAATAGTAACTTGGCGATGCCCAAAATGGCATTTCGAAGAATTAAGTTGGAGCCCAGCCTCTCGAAATACTGAAAGAATTGAGGAAAGGCGCTCGAGGTGAGACTTAAAGGTTGGGGCAAACACAATCACGTCGTCCAGATAACACAGGCAGATAGACCATTTAAAGCTGCGCAAAAGCGTGTCCATCATCCGCTCGAACGTCGCCGGCGCATTGCACAAGCCAAACGGCATTACCTTGAATTGGTAGAGACCGTCAGGCGTTACAAAGGCGGTCTTCTCCCGGTCGAGGTCGTCCACGGCGATCTGCCAGTAACCGGAGCGTAAGTCTATCGAAGAAAAATAGGTTGCGCCATGAAGGCAGTCCAGGGCATCATCAATACGAGGAAGCGGGTAGACATCCTTTTTGGTGACCTTGTTTAAATGCCGATAGTCCACGCAGAAACGCCAGGTATTGTCCTTCTTTTTAACTAAGACTACAGGGGACGCCCACGGACTCGATGAGGGCTCTATGATGCCTTTTGTGAGCATCTTATTCACCTCCTGTTGGATAACTTGGCGCTCTGATGGTGACACTCGATAGGGACGCCTGTGAATTGGAGCTGCATCACCGGTATCAATGCGATGTTTGACTTGCGATGTTTGACCTATGGGCCTACCGTCAAAGTCAAATATGTCCGAATAGCTCGTGAGAATATCAGTGAGGTCTTTGACCTGAGACGGCAACAGGTTTGAGGCAATCATCTTAGTTACATTGTTGAGCCGTGTAGATTTGGCTGCGTCGGTGCTATGCGGGTTCGGGGAGGCGACTGTGGCCAGTTCACGTGACACTGATGAGATCTGGCACTCGTGTGACGGCGAAAGAGTGGCGAGAACAATGCCTTGTGGTAGGATTTGAGGGCTGAGTCCGAAGTTCAGAAGAGGAAGGCACGTCTTGTTCGCTGTGACAGTTAGTATGGTGTACGGGGAGGAAACGTTGCGGGCCAGTAAAACACCGGGAGAGGGAAAGACCACGTAATCCCCATCCGGAACACTGGGATATGGTTCAACTGTGACACAAGTTAGGGCTTGGGGTGGGAGGCGAACAAACTCAGCGCACGAAAGCTTGTTCTGTACCATCTTCGACTCTTCGGTGGCCGCAGGCAAGTCAAGTTGCACGACGCCGGCTGAGCAGTCAATTACAGCGGAGTGGTCGGACAAAAAATCGAGTCCAAGGATGACGTCATGTGGACAGTGAGCGAGAACATGGAATAGAACGGACGTCTGGCGGTCGGCGAATCTCACACGCGCGGTGCACATTCCGAGCACAGCCGGGGTCGCTCCACTAGCGACACGTACAAATAGGGACTCTGGCGGCGTAAGGACCTTGTTTAATCGTGCACGGAGGTCAGAGCTCAGAATTGAAATATGTGCGCCGGTGTCAATAAGGGCAGTAACAGGAAGGCCATCCACTTCTACATCAAGCAGGTTCTCGTCCGTAGTCAAGGTCAGCAGAGGGTTTTCAGGTCGGGAGTCCAATGCAGCGTCACCTCCGGGAGCTGCATTGCTCAGTTTTCCGAAGAAGGGCGTCCACTAGGGTGGGGCGACGAATAGCGGCGGTGCTGAGGTGACCTGGAGCGACGGTCATGCGGGGACGGCGAACGGCTGGACCGGCGGACTGGTGTCGCAGGAGTGCCATTGTACGGTCCATCGTCACGAGCGCCATACTGCAGGGGCCGGTGGTTGTCGTCACGTCGATAGCCAGGAAACGACCGAGGTGGATACGTGCGGAAACGACAGTAGCGGGAGATGTGTCCTACACCATGACAATGAAAACATATAGGCTTGTCGTCCTGTGTCCTCCACTGAGCAGGATCACGATAGCGGCGGAATCTTTCTGGTGCAGGAGAAGGCGCTATGGTACTGACCCGAGGTTCCGTCAACGAACATACAGGCTGCAGCCCAACGTTTGCCAGCTCCTCTCTCACGACCTGTTGGATCAACGAGATCGTTGGTCGATCATCAGATGGGCGGGTCAGAAAAGACGGAGACGCGGCCTCGATTTCTCTACGAACGATGCGAACTACACTCTCGTTGTTATGTGGTTGACTGCATGGCGGCTGAAGGTCCTCGCAAGATGACGTAGCGGCCGTGTTCGGAAGTCGCAAGAAATTCTTGGCGACCCGGCGACTCTTCAGCTCTTCGAATCGGCGGCACTCTTTGATGATGTCATCAATGGTGGAACAGTCTTTGGAAACCAGTATGTTGAAAGCATCATCTGCAATGCCTTTAAGTAAATGGCTTACTTTGTCTTCCTCGGACATGTTGGGGTCGGCACGATGGCAAAGGGCGAGAACGTCAAGGATGTAGGTGACATATGATTCGGTCGTAGTTTGTGCCCGACCAGAGAGTTCTTTAGAAGCGGCCCGCTGGCGTCCAACGGCCTTACCAAACAGGTCACGAAGCTTCTGTTTGCAAGTATCCCAGCTGGTTATGTCCGCTTCATGAGCCTCGAACCACGCGCCAGCTGTTCCGCAGAGATAGAAGCCAACGTTGGCGAGCATCATCGTAGGGTCCCACCGGTACACTGCTGCAAACCGCTCGAACTTCGGAATCCAGTCGTCAACGTCAACATGGTCGGTGCCGCAGAAGTTGCCAGGGTCGCGCGGTTGCGTCAATACGACCGGCTGTACAGGCTGCGCCGGAGTCGCGGCTGAAACAGGAGCGGCAGAATTGGTTTCTGTTGCCATGGTCGGGCAGTCGAGAACACGTCCGCTTCGAAGTTCCGTCTTGCGTCGTACCCAGCACCACCACCAAAAATGTTGCGAATGTATTTACTACTTTAGAGTAGAAAAGTACTCCAGCAGTCAAGATGGCAGCCGTTGTGTATTTTCGAACAGCCCACCAACGTCGTCGTCTTCTTCTTCGCACCGCCCGCATAGCTGCATAGCCGCGAACCCGCAACAATATTTTCAATCCAGATGCACGAACGAAAGCGGTGCAGCTCGCGTGACAGACGATAATGATCGCTACAACTGTTTAGTGATACAGCTGAAGATAAAGTACATAGTCAGCGCTCATTATAAATATGTGACGCTTTCGGGTGTAGGTGGAATCGCTCCTGTGACGTAGAAAGGCAGTGACTTGTAGTAGAAGCCGAGGAGGAAGAAGTCAGAACGGAAAAAACATGGGGTATGAGCCAGGCCACATCTGCCACTCATCATAGCGTCACACACACACACACACACAAACACACACACACACACACACACACACACACACACACATATATATATATATATATATATATATATATATATATATTGCCACGTTTCATTTTCTCAAGTTTTTGTTATCGTCCCCAAACACCACACAATTCGCAGCGCAAACCGCGCCTGCAGTTTTCGAGAAGGTTCCGGACTGTAGTAGATCATTTCGATAAGATCACGCACACTGTGCGAACGGTACAGATTGTTCTGGAACCTACACCACCGCCAGCGATAACGCTAGAACATTCGACAGCAAGAGTATAAATGCCGACGCGCTTCGCCGCTTTTCAGTTGTTGATCGAAGGCCGACGCTCCGTTCGTCGCTATCAGTCCGAGACTGCTATCTGTGCAAGACTACTGCTGTAATTGGACTTTCCGTTTATCGGGCACAGGTTCGCCCAAATAAACAGTTAAATCCCAACACGAAGTCTCCTGTCTTCGGCCACGTCACGACCTCGTCACATATGATGGAGGTGCTGCTTCGTTCATGTACCGGACGCCCCCGTCAAGCCGTGAACCCAGCCCACGTTGCGGAGAAGACACCGACGCCAACCACGAGCAGTGAACAAGCCGCCGACAGCAAGGTCTCCCACCAGAGTACGGGCTTCTACAAGACAAGGTGCGGAAGGCCAAGGCCATGACCTCTACTGGAGCGACAATGACAACCGGAGCGTCCCAGCCCGCGATCGTCATTCAACAACCCAGGGAACCACCAACGTTTTATGGGTCATCGTTTGAAGACCCTGAAATCTGGCTAGAAACGTACGACCATGTGGCCGCCCTCAGCCACTGAGACAACGAAGAAAAACTCTGTTATGTGCATTTCTACCTGGAAGACACCGCAAGGACCTGGCTAGAGAATTGTGAGTCCACGCTCCGAACGTGGGATGTCTTCTGCAGCGCATTTCTGCAAACGTTCGCGAGCGTCGCTCGCAAAGAGAGGGCCGCTGCTCTACTAGAGACCCGGCTTCAGCCACCAAATGAGAAGGTTGGAATTTTCACAGAGGAGATGACCCGCCAATTTCGTCACGCTCGACCCAGACATGCCTGAGGAGTAGAAAGTTTGTTTCCTTATACGAGGGGTCAAACAGGAGCTCTTCGCGGGACTAATGAGGAATCCACCGAACACCATCAAATAATTTGTATCCGAGGCGACCACCATCGAAAAAACTCTTGACATGCGCACCAGACAGTATAATCGTCCACTGACTCCAGAATGCGCTGCTGCTCAAACCAGTGACTCCGAAAACCTGCGTGAAACGATCCGAGCGATCATGCGGGAAAAGCTGCGCAAACTGTTGCCTTCGGCGCACCGTCAAGTGGATTCGATCGCCGACATTGTGCGAGAAGAAGTTCAGCAATCACTTCGAATTCCCCAAACACCGCTGCCCGAGCCAGAAACTATGAGCTACGCCACTGCAGTGCACCACAACACTCCTCCCCGTCCACGCCAAAACGCCGCCCCGTTGCACTTCCGTCACCAGACACCACCGCCGCCACCACCCCCACCGACGATCTACCGTTCACCAGCGGGCCAGCGCAGTGCGCCGAGGAATACCGACGTTTGGCGCATCCCTGACCACCGCCCACTGTGCTACCACTGCGGTGAGGCCGGGCACACTTACCGCCGTTGCCAGTACCGACCGATGGGACTGCGTGGCTTCGCCGTCGATGCACCACGTCCGCAGCCAGGGGAACAGCCACGTGACATCGCCGACTACCTGACAGGAACTCAATGGACACCCCTAAGTCCTTCCCGTTCTCCGTCGCCCAGCCGCCGCATGTCACCGCACCTTCGGCAGTAGCCCGGCCCAACGCGGGGCCGGTCTCCTAGCCCGTATCCGGGAAACTAAGCGCAGCAACCGGTGGAGGTGCGGTTGCTGTGCGACGAACTACCGAAGATTCTCCGACGACGACGACGCCGCGACGGAGCTTTCCAAACACAATGCCAACCAAGCGAAGCCCTGGCGGCGAAAGCTCACTTACCGGAGGTGGCCTGACGACGCAACATGGAAGCAGCGGAACAAGCCCACGCAGCCGTGACCCGACGCCACGCCCTAACTGTAATGCGAGACGGCGAACAAGCGACATTGACGTTCTTATCGACGGCCACAGTGTGACCGCTCTCGTCGATACTGGAGCCGACTATTCTGTCGTCAGTGGGTCGTTCGCCGCGAAGTTAAAGAAAATTAGGACAGCTTGGAAAGGCCCTGAAATTCGCACAGCCAGAGGTCATTTCGTAACGCCTGCAGGAATCTGCACAGCTAGAGTCACCAATAACAGCCGTATTTATCCTACAGACCTCGTAGTCCTAGAGCGTTGCTCGAGAGATGTCATCCTTGGCATGGACTTCATATGCCTCCATGGTGCTGTCATCAACCTAAAAACAAAGTCGATAACGTTATCAACAGAAGAAGCAATACCACCGCGCACGCCGTCAGGACACAATGCATTGAATGTGCTGGAAGAACAAGTCACCATTCCGCCTCGCTCAAGCGTCATTATTTCAGCCGGCGCTCCTAAATCACCTGACTTGGAGGACCTGACTTGGAGGCAGCCAGCATCTGTTGGTCACCCGAAATATTTGCGTCGCAAGAGAAATTGCAGAGCTGCCGGGAGGCAAAGCAACGGTTATGCTCACGAATTTCAGCAATGAGTACAAACATGTGAACAAAAGAACAATGGTCGCATACATCGAAGAAATTGTCGAAGCCACCAGTGCTTTCCCCCTCGCCGACTGTGCACAACCAGCTCAGAGGAACCAAGCCCCTCCCATAGCTTTTGACGTCAATCTCAGACTTCCGAACGATAAGCAAGAACAGCTCAAGGCCCTGCTCCTGCAATACGAAGATTGCTTTTCGTCGTCATCGAAAATTTGGCAGACCGCAATCACGAAACATCGCATCGTAACCTAGGAAAATGCCAGACCACTCCGTCAGAGTCCGTACAGGGTTTTGACGCGAGAACGTGAGACCATGAAGAGACAAGTTGATGAAATGCTGCGGGATGACATTATCCAGCCCTACAAGAGTCCATGGGCATCCCAGTGGTGTTAGTGAAGAAAAAGAATGGGACCCTACGTTTCTGCGTCTATTATCGCCGCCTGAAAAAATCACAAGAAAGAACATGTATCCTCTCCCACGAATAGACGACGCACTTGATCGGCTCCATAACGCCAAGTACCTTTTCGTCAATGGACCTAGAGACTGGCTATTGGGAAATCGAAGTCGACCAAAGAGACCGAGAGAAGACGGCGTTTATAACACCGGACGGCCTCTTCGAGTTTAAGGTGATGCCCTTCAGCCTTTGCTCAGCGCCTGCAACTTTTCAACGCGTTATGGATACAGTACTGGGAGGATTGAAGTGGCAGACTTGCCTTGTGTACTTGGACGACGTCGTCGTGATTTACTCGAGTTTCGACGAGCATCTTCGGCGCCTTCAAGCTGTACTTCAAGCCATCGAGACGTCCGGACTCACACTGAAGCCAGAAAAGTGCAGATTTGCGTATGGGGAGCTCTTGTTTCTGGGACACGTTATCAGCAAGTCAGGAGTTCGTCCCGATCCACGGAAAACAGCCGCCATCGCCGACTTCCCGCCGCCCACTGACAAGAAGGCCGTGCGCCGATTTCTGGGCCTGTGCGCCTATTATAGGCGGTTAGTGAAAAACTTCGCCCGCATCGCCGATCCTCTCACTAACCTTACCAAGGCCGACGTGGAGTTCAAGTGGGAAACGCCGCAGGAACACGATTTCCAGGAGCTTAAACATCGCCTCCAGACGCCTCCGTTACTTGCCCATATCGACGAATTCGCCGAGAAAGAAATACATACTGACGCAAGTAGCGTAGGTCTTGGCGCCGTTCTTGTGCAGAGGGCTGACGGACTTGAAAGGGTTATCAGTTACGCCAGCCGATCGCTATCCAAAGCAGAAGCAAATTATTCCACTACAGAAAAGGAGTGCCTCGCCATCATCTGGGCTACGTCGAAATTACGCCCCTACCTCTACGGCTGGCCCTTCAAAGTTGTGAGCGACCACTACGCCTTGTGTTGGCTAGCCACCTCGAAGAACCTTTCAGATCGCCTCGCACGATGGAGCCTAAGACTTCAAGAGTATAACATTACTGTCATTTACAAGTCCGGCGAAAAAACACTCCGACGCCAACTGTCTCTCTCATGCGCCTGTCGACCAACCGCTACCCGACGACCCGGATGACGAGTACTTCTTGGGAACGACAACTACCGACCACTTCGCTGAACGACAGCGGGCCGACCCGGAACAAAAGGCCCTAATAGAATACCTCGAAGGCAAGACCGCCGAAGTCCCGAAGGTATTCAAGCGCGCACTTGCGTCGTTCTTTCTACGAAACGGTCTTCTACAAAAGAAGAGCTTTTCACCACTTCGAGCTAAGTACCTCCTTGTGGTGACCTCAGCTCTGCGACCAAAACTCCTGCGGGCCCTGCACGACGATCCGACGGCAGGGCAGCTCGGTGTTTCTCGCACGCTTGCGAGGATACAAGAAAGGTACTACTGGCCACGTCTTACCGCAGACGTCACTCGTTATGTGAGGACATGCCGGGACTGTCAGCGACGCAAGACACCGCCGACAAGGCCAGCGGGACTTCTGCAGCCAATTGATCTACATTGCCGACCTTTCCAGCAGATTGGTATGGACGTACTGGGGCCGTTCCCGACGTCGGCTTTCGGAAACAAGTGGATCGTGGTAGCTACTGACTACCTCACCCGCTACGCCGAGACAAAAGCCCTGCCAAAAGGCAGTGCATCCGAGGTAGCTAAGTTCTTCGTCGAAAATATCGTCCTACGTCACGGCGCCCCGGAGGTCCTTATCACCGACAGAGGAACGGCATTCACTGCCGACTTAACTCAAGCGATCTTGGCATACAGCCAAAGAAACCACCGCCGGACGACAGCGTACCACCCACAGACCAACAGCCTCATCGAGCGGCTTAACCAGACGATCGCCGACATGCTCTCAATGTACGTCGATGTCGAACACAAAACGTGGGACGCCATTCCTCCGTATGTGACCTTCGCATACAACACGGCGGTGCAGGAGACGACGCAGATATCTCCATACAAATTGGTTTACAGAAGGAGCCCGGCAACGACGCTCGATGCCATGTTACCCAACGTCACTGACGAAGAAAACCTCGATGTGAGCGAGTACCTTCAACGCGCCGAAGAAGCCCTACAACTTGCGCGTCTCCGTATCAAGAATAAACAGACGACGGACAGCCACCGTTACAACCTTCCACGACGCTTCGTGGAATACCAACCCGGTGAACGTGTTTGGGTGTGGACGCCGATACGCCGACGTGGACTAAGTGAAAAGCTTCTGCGGCGGTACTTCGGAGCGTATAGGGTGGTTCGACGTCTCGGCCCACTTGATTACGAGGTTGTCCCCGACGGCATCACGAACTCTCAACGACGCCGATCGCGACCTGAAGTCGTACATGTCGCGCGCCTCAAGCTGTTTCATGCGCGTTAACAAACTGAAACAGTGTTTTTTGTATTATTGTTGTATCGTAATTTATTCATTGTAATTTCTTGAAATATTATTGTACCTTCATCTTTAGTTAAAACATCGGGACGATGCCTTTCTTCAGAGGGGGGAAATGCCACGTTCCATTTCCCAAGTTTTTGTTATCGTCCCAAAACACCACATGATTCTCAGTTAAACCACGCCTGCAGTTTTTGTGAAGGTTCCGGACTGTAGTAGATCATTTCGATAAGATCACGCCCACTGTGCGAACGGTACAGATTGTTCTGGAACCTACGCCACCGCCAGCGATAACGCTAGAACATTCGACAGCAACAGTATAAATGCCGACGCGCTGCGCCGCTTGTCAGTTGTTGATCGAAGGCCGACGCTCCGTTCACCGCTATCAGTACAAGACTGCTATCTGTGCAAGACTACTGCTGTAATTGGACTTTCCGTTTATCGGGCACAGGTTCGCCCAAATAAGCAGTTAAATCCCAACACGAAGTCTACTGTCTTCGGCCACGTCACGACCCCGTGACAATATATATATATATATATATATATATATATTTATATTATATATATATATATATATATTTATATTTATATATATATATATATTTATATTTATATATGCTGAACAAGTTCCATTATTCCTTCGACTGCCAGCATACTCCCCTCAGCCGCACGTCAGCCGTGTGTCACCGCATCAACACGGGTACCAATGCGCCATTGCGTCAAAGACCCTATCTTGTGTGCGCAGCCGAGCGCCAGGTTATCGATGACCAAGTAGCTAACATGCTTAAGCGTGGCGTCATCCAGCCTTCGAACAGCCCCTGGGCATCTCCAGCCGTTCTCGTTTAGAAGGACGGGTCAATTCACTTATGTGTTGGCTACCGTCGTCTTAACAGAATAACTCAAAAAAACGTTTACCCGTTACCGAGAATCGACGATGCCCTAGATTGCCTTCAAGGTGCGGAGTTCTTCTCTTCTATTGACTTGCGGAGTGGCTACTGGCAAGTCCCTCTGGCACCAGAAGATCAGCCTAAGACGGCCTTTGTCACACCTGATGGCCTTTACGAATTCTGTGTCATGCCTTTTGGTCTTTGCGACGCACCCGCAACATTCGAGCGGATGATGGACAATCTTTTGCGTGGCCTGAAGTGGAAAACATGTCTGTGCTACTCGGATGACGTGATTATATTTTCACCGGATTTGCCAACGCATCTCCACAGGCTAGATGAAGTGCTGCAGTGCCTGACTGACGCCAGCCTTCAGCTCAACCTGAAGAAATGCCGCTTCGGCGCAAGTCAGCTCACCATCCTCGGTCATGTTGTATCTAAAGAGTGTATTCTTCCTGACACCGCCAAGCTTCGGGCAGTTGCAGAGTTCCCTAAACCTGCGTCTCTGAAGGATCTGCGCAGCTTTCTTGGCCTCTGCTCGTATTTCCGCCACTTTATTCGGAATTTCGCTATGATCACCGCCCCCTTGACGGAACTTCTACGTAGTGACTCGAAAAGTTACGCTTGGTCACCCGCCTGTGACGATGCTTTCGAAAAGTTGCGCCGCCTGTTGACCTCGCCGCCAATCTTGCGTCATTTCAACCCGACTGCTCTGACGGAGGTACACACCGATGCCAGCGGTGTTGGACTCGGCGCCGTGCTCGCGCAGCGCAAATCGGGATTCCAGGAGTACGTAATCGCATACGCAAGCCGTACCCTCACCAAAGCGGAGAAGAACTATTCTGTGAGCGAGAAGGAGTGTCTAGCAATTTATGGGCTCTAGGTAAATTTAGACCGTACCTATATGGTCGCCCTTTCGACGTAGTCACCGATCACCATGCGCTTTGTTGGTTATCCACGTTGAAGGAACCCTCCAGCCGTTTAGCTCGCTAAGCTTTGCGGTTGCAAGAATTCGACATGCGTGTTGTCTACAGGTCTGACCGACGTCACACTGATGCTGACCCTCTGTCACGCTCACCTATGTCCTCCGAAAGCTCTGAATGTTTATCTGCCGTGGACGAAATCGTTGCGCTCCCAGAAAACTATGACATGGCGTCTGAGCAACGCAAGGATGATTGGATCAGCTCTCTTCTGCGATTTCTTTTAGATCCGTCGACTTCTCCATCTTCTCGAACGTTGCGCCGTCAAGCGGCTCACTTTGAGGTCCGCGATGGCCTCCTTTATCGCAGGAATTACAAGTCTGACGACCGAAAGTGGTTACTGGTCATACCTCGCCATCTTCGTGCTGCAATATGTTCAGCTTTCCACGCTGACCCTCAGTGTGCACATATGGGCATCTTCAAAACATACGCTCGGCTTTCCCCCCGGTTTTATTGGCGAGGCATGTACACCTTTTTGCGCAAGTACATTCAGTCATGCCCGCAGTGCCAACGACGGAAAGCTCTGCCTCATCATACCTCTTGTCCAATCCAGCCAATCCCTTGCCCAGCCAGGCCTTTTGACCGCATTGGGATCGATTTGTACGGGCCTGTTCCATTCACGGCTTCCGGAAACCGTTGGATTGTTTTTGCTGTCGACTATTTGACGCGATACGCAGAAACAGCCGCTTTGCCTGCTGCCACGACACGCGACGTATCTTCTTTTCTCTTGCGGCACTTCATTCGCCGTCACGGGGCACCGCGTGAACTTCTCAGCGACAGAGGACGTGTATTCCTCTCTGAAGTCGTCAACGCACTCCTTGCCGAATGCCGTATCACTCACCAGACTACCACCGCCTACCATCCGCAGACAAATGGATTGACGGAAAGATTCAACCGGACCCTAGGGGATATGATATCAAATTATCTTGCCTCAGACCACTCCGACTTGGACCTCATTCTGCCTTTTGTGACATACGCCTACAATAGTGCTCCACAGGCGACTACGGGCTTTTCACCATTTTTCTTGTTATATGGCCGAGACCCTTCCACCACACTAGATACCATTCTGCCCTACCACCCTGATTCCTCCGAGTCTACGCCACTCTCTGAAGCTGCCTGCCGCACCGAGGAATGCCGTAAGCTTGCCCAGTCGTTCACAACCATCGACCAATGGAGACAAAAATCTCGACGTGACGATAACCATCCGTACCCTAACTTTGTTCCGGACACTCTTTTGTGGCTTTGGGTTCCCGCTGTACCTACAGGCCTTTTCTCGAAGTTTTTTTCCATATACCAGGGACCCTAACGCATTGTCTCCCAGACTTCACCAGTTAACTACATCGTCGAACCCGTTACGCCATCCACAGACCAGCGCTTTCGGGGACGTGAAACTGTTCACGTACAGCGGCTGAAACCCTATTACGACCCGCTCGTACTCTGTTCACCGTGAGTCGCCAGGATGGCTCCTTTTCCGACGGGGGACGAAGTGTAGTGAAGAGGAATGCCCACTACAGCAGCGATGTCGACACGCTGGCGCGAGGCACGAGCTAAGACTTGCTGGTTGCTGCTGCGACGCTGCCCGTACATCCGGCTAGCTCTTGCTGCTTTTGTACCGACGCTGATAGTGCTTGTGACCTTGCATTTACATTATAATATATATATATATATATATATATATATATATATATTGTTATCTGAGATGTAGCTCATATATTCGCAAGCGGATAATGACGACATGGGCCTCAAATTGATTCTAGTTACTGTTACGCTGCCACACAACCCACGCGTAGATGTTACTAAGAAAATAAATGAAGGTTATGTTGTGGGCACCGTTTAAGCAGTGCAGCCCCCAGATCTCTGTCGTCGTCTTTCAAGTCTGGTATTTGTGAAGTCTTTTACTACTTCACAGGAGGACACTTTGTTTTTCGGTGACATTCGTCGGACACTGTTAGAGGGAAGCGATATTGAGCGTATACACCAATTTGTCGGTCGGCACTGGAAGCTCAGGTGGACTTGATCTAGTTCAGACAGCGTTCGAACCCCGAACATTCGAGGTGTGATTCTTTCGTTTCCAGCACAACTGCGCTTTGGATCATTCATCGAATGCGCTTTTAATAACCATTTTCAATTTCTCATTGATATGCACGGGTGCGTGGTCATCAAACGAGAGTTTAACAGTGCATTATCTGATTGGCAACCTTACTGTGGCTAAATACTTCTTGAGTCTCGTAGCTCTGAGTAGTTGACAAGTTGTTTGACCATGATGCTGTTTTATCATCTATTCAGCCGTGCGGTTCAATGTAGTTCCTGCCAGAACATTAAGACTGTAGATCTCGAGTACTAGGGAAATTTCGATTCTGCAAAAAACCGGCTGCCCTGCACCAACAGTGTACTGTTCGGCTCTCAGCCCAATAAAAATATGACGCAGATAATGTGATACAGATGATAGAAAGGAAAATGAATGTGAGAAATAGCCCCGCCGCGGTGGTCTAGTGGCTAAGGTACTCGGCTGCTGACCCGCAGGGCGCGGGTTCGAATCCCGGCTGCGGCGGCTGCATTTCCGATGGAGGCGGAAATGTTGTAGGCCCGTGTGCTCAGATTTGGGTGCACGTTAAAGAACCCCAGGTGGTCTAAATTTCCGGAGCCCTCCACTACGGCGTCTCTCATAATCATATAGTGGTTTTGGGACGTTAAACCCCACAAATTAATCAAATCAATCGAATGTGAGAAATACAAACAAAGAAATGCGGGGCGTGACTGTAGCCTTCACAATGACGGCGTTAGGCGGAGAGTTACGTCACTTTACCTTTTAGAATAAATTTATCGACATACACTTCCCACAGAGTGTCGTTGTATAAAAAGTCCATTTGTTTTTGTATATCCTGGGTGTCTTCCTTGCAAAGTAACTTCCTTTCGTTCACCGCTTATTGCGCCTTCATTAACCCATGAGTCTTATTTCTATATATACGTATCCCTATGGGAAGGCAATAAATAGAAGAACTGCCGGGTGTGAACGACGAAAGAATGTCGTACATTTTTGTCTTGCTGACGCAGCACATGATATGGGTCTTGATATCAACTAACGAAAAACCGGAGGGACAACATATTTTCTTTTTTTGCGTCAATGAGCCTTTCTATTTGATGAAACAACCTATGTTTTCTAGGCCTTCTGTTAGACCAGTTTCTTTTCTATATAATGGGGTCGAGAAAATAAATGTCGTACACATTGTGTCACGGCGGAAGGCTGATACCTGTTTCAAAATTTAGTGTTAGATCTTAGCTTTTTTATGCGACACGTGGTTGTAGTTTGGTTAATGGTTTCCTGTCCATGTCTGATTTCAGCCCTCTGAAAAATCGTGCCGCTGCAGGAACCATTTGAAGTGATCGTTTACTCGCTGTCGTCTACGAATCTGTCGAATATAATTGTTGTATGTCTGCTCTCTTGTACACTATCGAACAAACCTGGAGTGAAATATTAAACGTTTTTAATCCTAGACTTCTCCCGCTTGCGGGCTCGGTTATTCTTTAGGTGTATCGAAGTACTGCATTGATGCCATGTATAATCTTCAGTATTTTAACGCATCTTTGCCGTGTGTTATATACATCATTTTTATAGTTACTAATCACTGCGTTCAGTGCTTTCTTTTTCACTCAAGCAATGAAAAATAAACTGAACGAAAGTTTTTTTTTGCATTGGTAAAGACACCTTTGCAACATGGCCACGTTACCTGATGACACAGCTCGGGCTGTGTGTCCTCCCATTCTGCCAATCTGTAGGGTCTCCCATAATAACCCGTACCTTCCGTTAACCACAAGGTGATGAACTGCAAAAAATATAACAGAAAATTACAGCATGTTAAAAGCCAGTTCACTTTACTCGTCACACTTCAAAACGAGATCTTTACCCATGTCCGAGTAATCTCCACGTTAGCTGTCGTCTTTACGTCCTCCTTATATACGACAACACCACGCATTCTCTCAACATCATGAAAGGGCTGACAGTTATGAGATGGAGTAGCCTTGCTCGGCACTCACGCGATATTTGATGTAACACACACAACATTTGATGGCAGAGATAAAAAACTATTGCCCTATATATCAACAAGCTTTTCTCACGTCAACGAAGTGAAAAAACAGCGCGTAACACAGGACAGAGAAGAGACGGACGAGGCGCTGACACAACGGAAGAGCGGAGAAAGGGGTAGGATATAACAGAGCGCTGTTTTTTCACTTCGTTGACCATGTACCAACCGGCCCAAATAAGCACTTTAGTACAGTTCATTTCTAATACATCGGGCTCTGTTATATCCTACCCCTTTCTCCGCTCTTCCGTTGTGTCAGCGCCTCGTCCGTCTCTTCTCTGTCCTGTGTTACGCGCTGTTTTTTCACTTCGTTGACCATGTACCAACCGGCCCAAATAAGCACTTTAGTACTGTTCATTTCTAATACATCGGGCTCTGTTATATCCTACCCCTTTCTCCGCTCTTCCGTTGTGTCAGCGCCTCGTCCGTCTCTTCTCTGTCCTGTGTTACGCGCTGTTTTTTCACTTCGTTGACCATGTACCAACCGGCCCAAATAAGCACTTTAGTACAGTTCATTTCTAATACATCGGGCTCTGTTATATCCTACCCCTTTCTCCGCTCTTCCGTTGTGTCAGCGCCTCGTCCGTCTCTTCTCTGTCCTGTGTTACGCGCTGTTTTTTTCACTTCGTTGACCATGTACCAACCGGCCCAAATAAGCACTTTAGTACTTTTCTCACGTGCTCTTTCGTAGCCGAATAATTTCAGTGCAAGCTCCTTGTCTTGCTTCGGCTTGGCACCAAACAGTGACAGATACCTCTCGTAGTGACGCAAGTTTGACGATTCTGGTTGCTTGAACCTCCACCGTAGCGATTTACTCTCTTCTTCGCTGAGGCTCAACTGTAGATGACGAGAAAAACACGAATTATTACCATTTTCTGCAGGCTTGCTGCAACGGCGAAAAAGGCACGCACTTCGAATTACTCGGTCTCTTCAGCTTCAAGATCAGTTATAGCAAGGCAAACGCCACGTAGAGTTTTGAATGTCTTTTACTGACTCAGTGTTTCTTATACTAACAGCCAGTGGAGCTCAGCGTAAGGAACAGCTGCGCATTGCCTTCTTCAAAATCCTACCACCATGAGCGCGCTAAAATCACAGCAAGACCACATCGTTCATGTTCTTCTAACACTTTTCTTGTGTTAATTATACTTCCGTGTACTACTATGAAAGTTTATTATGGTTCTTCAAATGGCATGGCGGGTTGCTAGTTCAACAAGGTGGGCAACAAAAAAGGCGAACACGGCCTCCAGAACATTTATAGCAATTAGTCGAGTGTCAGAATGGCATGTTGCTTATGCATGCTGCTCCTGCGGTTAGGGTAACCATACGCTTTGAAGTGGACACAAGCAATTTCAAACAATAGTTGTGTGCCAGCTCAGTCCCAAGAGTGTTAAGAAAAATCCATGTTCTGTCCGCCAGCTAATGCCGAATGAGAATGCAGGCGGAAATAAGCCGTTCCGCGATAAGGTACTGGTGAATTCTAGTTTGAAGTGAGGTGCGTCCGTGTGCGCGAAAAAATATATCGATGACAGAGACATTTTTCGTGCACATCTGTGCAGGGCAGACAAAAACAGAGCCATATGTCGCGATCACGTGACTAACCCCAAGCAGTATGCGGTGGCTTTTCCCGGTTCTTCAATGGCTTGCCATCTTGTTTTCTACGTCGAAAAAAAGTCTGTACCAAAGCGGCACCCAGCATCAAAAGGGCTTATAGAGGCATCTCTGAAAGGCGATGCAGCCTCAACTGTGGTTATCACAACTTTCATTGTTTCCTTAGCAGCTAAGGAAAACATTCATTGTATGTCTGTGGCGTATTGTAGACCCATGCCACCGATACTGACCGTTCAACTTACGGATGCTTTGATTTTTATATGACCAGCTTTTGTGCCTTGTAAAAGTTAGTGAATGGCGCATCACGCGTGCCGTAGAGTATATTCTCTTTCTCAATATCTCACAGAAAACATGAACCTTCAAGAGAGGGTATATTGCTAAGCAATCTGAAACGCTGAAACCGAATATATATATATATATATATATATATATATATATATAATGGTAAGACGTAAGAGACAGCACCTGTAAGCTAGGCCGGCTGTTGGTATACTGATTTCGGCTTCTTTCTCGTCGCGCTAGCTCAGCTCGCGCCAGTGCCTGGGCGCCACGCTTGCTTCCTTACACTAGACCACGCTGCAAGTATATCACTTTGTCTGCAATGTCTTGTCCGTAGCAGTCATCAATCATTCATCATGACCTGTAGCGAGTGTCTCTCGTGATAGCTGTTCCTCGGAAGCCACTGTTTCGCACAACACGATGTCTTCAGCAACAACTCAGGCGGCCGACTCTGGCTGCCCCGTTTCGTCCGTACCTATCGCCCATGCTGCAATTTGGTCGGGGTATATCGGCCAGGGAGTCTACATCAGGAGGTCTAGACTGGCTGCATCGCTGTTGTCGATCTCGGCTACAGTGATGCAGAGAGACTTGTGGGCAGCTGCTAGACATTCACCTGACAGTGGGCTTTGGACGGGCCAAGGCACCAGCAGATGACGTAGAACGCTGAACGATGGTTGCCAAAACAGCATCCCAGAAGGTGCGCTGGGTGCTTTAGCTGCTGTCCAGTGGGGGCACGTAACATCTGCGATGTGTGGGGGCGAACATAATTGAAGGCCGGTCTTGGTATCCGCGGCGGGGCATTCTGTGAAGCTGTCGCCGTGGTGGCTGCTGTCTATATTTTGAGCGCCTGCTTTCTCCTCGTGATCTTGGTCAGTGAGACCAGTAATCGTTGTCGTGGGCTATACTGGCACCATCACTGTAGGCGTGTCAAGCAAAGGTAATGCTTGCGCCCCCACTAGCCTCAGCAAAGGTAGGGCTGGCTCCCCTAACTGCTCTGTATGAGGAGTGATCTTAGCCGCTTCCACTGACGTAATGGCGTCGAGTACCGGCGCGGGTACTGAGAGCAGCAGAGGAGTGCCACACCTGCGTCTGACCTCACTTGTAGCACAGACGGAGAAGCTTTCGCTCGAGGGCTATAGGGCTTCGAGGGATGTTCTAGCTGCTGCTCCAGTTCATCTTGGTGTCTGAAAGTGGGCGCATTGATGAAGGACAATGCAGCACATCCGGTATGATTCTCTGCGGTTGTCGCGCTGAAGAACTGGTGGATCGACACCCGAGTTGCACTGTCGAAGTGGAGCTTCATAGCTCTCCTGCACGGCAGAGACTCTGCTAGCTGGAATGTGGTCGCCAGAGAGAAAAAAAGAAAAAAAGCACGCCAGGCTTGTGCTGAAGGCACAGCGCAGTCGCAGCGAAAACTAAAAGAGTGGCCCTTGAGAGCCTTGTCTAACCCTCATTGGGTAACTGCTGCAAGCACATTCGCTTGATGACCACTACGGCATTAATAATAAATTTTTTTGGGTGGTGAGCTGGCATTTGCCATGCTAATTTTTGTCATTCTTCTGAAAAGCGTACTATCCGCTAAACACTTGTGCAAAATTTCGTGCCAATTGTTCATCTAGTGGCTGAACACGATGAGGAGTTATGCCTGAAGTGGGCATGCGTCACAGTTATCAGTTGAACAACAACAGGCTTCTGTAATGGGTTTGGGCATCGGACGACCCAATCGTTACGCTTTTTCGCATTGTGCGACGACAGGTTGTTCTTTCACCGTTTTGAAACGCTTTGTAAGTCGTATTAACGCGATTGGTTTTCCGACCTTAAGCCTGCCTGGGCAAGTTGGCCAAGAAATACCAAGCACCGGCGTGGCTCAGTTGTAGTAGAATACGGGACTGGTACTCAGCGCATCCATGTTCGAGCCCCACTGTGTCATTAGTACTAGTTTTTTTTCTAATTTTGTGCGATTTGGTTACAGACACCGGCTACCGTGGTGGTGGCGGACAACAACTGCGCTGCGCGTGACCTGAGTTGTGATCTCATAAAAACTTTCACTGTAAAATTGCGCGTAGGAGGCTAGTCAGCTTACCACACCATTCCGACCACGATCGCTGCTGGATGACTTCATTAGCATGCCTTGGCGGCCTCGCAAAGGGGGTCAATGGCTACTAGCCATTTTTTTTTGATGATCTTTCTACCCACGGAAGGTGTCGAGTGAGCTGTGGTCTCGACACAGCCGAAGACGTCATCCTGTAAACCGTGGAACTCCAGTATCGCACAAATAGCCGATGGTGACAATGCGGCCGGTGTGTATCGGAACTTCGACGATGCCAAACGGTCAAGCTGCTGTGATAGTTTCGTGAGTATACGCAAGTGCTCCGGGTTGTTATCGAGTGAGGCTTCCGACAAGCTCTAGGCGGTGTTTCCGAACATACCCGTGGTGGCCCCGGTACTCATGGGTGCACACAGAACTAGAAGTACAGAAATGCCAAGCTGCCCAGTTGTTGAGACGATCTCGTGGCAGTGCGAATGATTCGCGCTGCATCGCCGGGTAAGCCTCCCGGAGAGCTTATGGCTAGGGCCGCGGAATATGTGGTGGTCGCAGCAGTCAGTGCGGCGGCGATGTCCTAGATCATGAGAGCGCAGCACGCGGTGGTCCTTGAACTCACGGGAGAAAAATCCTGTTGCCACGCCAGCGGTTACTGAAGTGGGTGCAAGAGAGTTCGCAATACATCAAAGAAATATGGGGTATTCGATGGGGTATTTTCGCCGACCTTGCATGTGTAAACTGCACCTATAGAAATCCTTACCCGCAGGTTGTACAGAATAATCTGTTGCTTCCCAGGCCCGAACGCTGCACACGAATGAAGTACTTGCTGCTGATGTGTGTGGAACGAAGTATATGCGCATATTCGTTCACTCTAAGCAGGGTCACGGGAGTGGATGGCTGCACGCTTCAGAGGCCTAGCGCATCCGAAGAATCTCACAGGGAAGCAAAAGTGACACAGGTACAGAGCAACGTGACACTCCTGCTTCTCGTCCTATGTGAGTTGTGACGTAAGTGTTCTAACCCTATTATTGCTTTGCACGGCATAAATGCTGCTTTCATGCGCTTCTTAACAAAATGCACTTAGTTGTATTTACGTGCTGAAGCGTGATCAAAGAGGTAGCAATGCACCGCTGGTACAAAATGTTTTTGCTCGCCCTCACTTGCAGGGTTACTGCTCGTGCAAAGCAGGAAACCTTGCCTATGACTGCATGGCGTGTGCAAGTGGCACCCAACGCATTTCGTGATTCTTGTACGTGTAGCTCACTGTGAACAACCAATAAATATTATCTCATTGCTATTACGACTCGCAGTACTTGTGCGACTTTGGTAGTTCTCTATCAAATTCAGAATAACCATAGTAAAATTTGTCAGCGATTAAATATAAAGCACCAGTAAACTGCCAAAGTGAGGCCGACTGAACGCTGGCTTGAGCTGGTTGTGTGGGCATCCCCCAAATGACACTTATGACGGCTGCCACGTGGCGCTGCCACCATCTGTGAAAGTTGCGAATAAATGTTGTCCTTCTGCTTGGTGACACGGACAAGTTCATATATTGAGTAATTCCAGCTACTATAGCTGGCGCAACGGTAGGTCGAAATCACGGGAGACAGTGATGTCGCAAGCGTGCTCGTCAGCGTCACAAAGTGTGAAGAAGCGTTCATGACTACAGAGAGAGCAAACTTCGTCGCTGAAATGACCGAATACGGGGGCGTCTCTGCTGTTAACGTAATAAATTCATTGCCAAGGACAAGTGGACGGCATCCCTTGTCGTCTAGTGGGCTTGTTGGTGCAGAATGGCAAGAGAGTTACTTCGCGCTGAAAAGGGGAATAAGGAACAGCTGTTAGTGTTGCGAGTAGCGCCCATGTGTCTTCGTCTCTTGCTTGGTGTGCCCGTTCTATCCAAAATATTTTGTTCATCGCGCAAACTTTCCATCGCCGGCTATCCTTGTTGCGCCAGAATAGGCAGCACTAGGCTGCGCGTCTTCTTCACGGGCCACGAGAGCGCGAGGGTGTACTTCAAGTTTTCTTACGCAAGTGAACTTAATTGGGAAATCGCCTCCGCAGATGAAGTGCCAAGGCGTGCATCATGTGACTTTCTCATGCGCTACAATCTAAAGAGTGGAGTTCCTTGCATTTCAAAGAACCCCAGGTGGTCTAAATTTCCGGAGCCCTCCACTACGGCGTCTCTCATAATCATAGAGTGGTTTTGGGACGTTAAACTCCACATATCAATCAATCGAGTTCCTTGCATTTCTGCAGGCGCTACCAACGTGATGGTTAAGAATGTGTTAACCGAGACCCGTGCCGGCGCATACGCCCTAAACAGGCGTTGGCGCGAATGAACTCAGTATTAGCTTGATCTTTGTCAATTAAACATTTATTCTTGTCTTGTCTTTTTGCTCTTTTTTTCTTGAGACTACACTTATATATTTATTGTCCCCTTCCATTGAAGTTTCTGTTGAAAGTAGCACTTGTCCTATGTTATTCGCTCGTCTTACGTATACGTCCTTCGGCGCTTACGAGTGTTATGAATCAGTTCCAGCTAGCCTGAGCCCAGTGCCTTATTTTACGCGAGTGTTCTGTACAGATATTTGTGCGGTCAGATTCGAGAGGCGCTTGCGGCTGCCACTACGGCACTCAAAGGGCCCCTAATTCACCCCAAGGTCAAAATTTTGTTGTGGCGTTCCAGTTGTACACGAGTATATACGAGGAACGCTGGCGGGGCTGCACGCGTTTGTTTGTTTCGCTCCTTTTTAGATGCGGAGCATCTAATACTCGAGGCTTGTAGTGCGGCGCCGTCCGCAAGCTTCCTCTTCCTTCTTCCACCATCCGTGCATCCCTTCCTCCTCTACACACCGCGCGCGCTTCACTCCTCCACCATCTGTGCACCCTTCCTCCTCTACACACCGCGTGCGCTTCTCCTCTTCACGAACATTCGCTAACTATATAATGTAGCGCGCATGCGCCGTCACGCTTCGAGAACATCGGCAGCTGACTCGCGCGCATGCGCCGTCGCGCTTCGAGAACATCGGCAGCTGACGCGCGCGCATGCGCCGTTGCGCTTCTCCCCCTTCGCGAACATTCGACAGCTGACGCGCGCATGCACCGTCACCCACCATCTGTGCCGCACGCGCTTCTCCCCTTCGAGAACATTCTACAATTCTCCTGATTTTCCAGTGGACGCGCATGCGCCATCGCGCTTCGAGAACATTCAACAGCTGACAGTGCATGCGCCGTCGCGCTGTATATATACTCAAGGTCGGCGCTCGCTTGCTCAGTTGCCGCTCGTCGGTTGGTTTGCACGGCGCGTCGACGTCCAAGGTCGTGGTGAAATGAATTCCAACGAATCCACAAACACAATGATCGACGTCCCTTCGACCAGCGCCGCCCTTTCGCATACGTGTGTACGTGTTCACTCATTTAACACCCCCTCCTACAACCACGTTAACCAATTTAGCCATCGACCAAGTAAGTCGCAATTTAACACCCCATTTCTCAACCACGTTAACCAATTTAGCCATCGACCCAAGTAAGTTGCGCTTTAACAGCTTGTTAACCAATTATATGCTCCGCATCCTCCTCAGTGTTCCCCCGAGGGAAGCTGCGGGCAATGTTTTTCGCTCGGCGTCGTTCGTACTAGTGGCCTTTCTCTGCGTACGAGGTGGAGGCGCAAAAAGTGCGCGCATCTGCTTGCAGAAAACAGGCTCTCATTCGCCCAGTAACTCCGTCTGTTGCTTGCGACGTCACCTGGTGGTGGTTTAGGGGCCCTTGCGACGAGTGTCTGGTGGTGGTTTAGGGGCCCTTTAACATTCCCAATTATTTCCGTCAGAACTGTTGCTTCGCCTTTCCGAAGAAACAGGTTCTTAGTCGACAGAGAGAGAGGGAAGGCAGAGAGGTTAACCAAACTTGGCTCGGTTAACTACTTTTTACGACCATCACTGTTATTGTATATTCTTCTTAAAGCATGAACAACCAGTAACATTGCTGCGCAAATATAGACTTGATGAGCCGTAATTAGCATCTGCCTAATATTTCTGTTCGCCCACGACCTCTCAGAGCACTCGTTGTGTCATACCCTCTTATTATTATGCCTGACATCTGTAGGCATTCTGCTGTCTATGTTACGCACTAATCCAGCCATATCAGGTTCAATGGATTCATCGAAACCAATATAAATTATACCAGCCCATGCCACATGTAATAGTTGCTGACGTGGCATTTAAGGTATGAATAAAGAAATAGATAAATTGGCAAAAACAGCAATGACAGTTCGTTGACTTACCTTCATAGCTCTTTTCCCATCCAAAAACTGATCTCTGTCAAAAAAAATACTGACTATGGCACTGACTCCGAGGTTAAGTGAGCCCCGTACGATGATATCAAATGGATCAACTGCAGCCATTCTCGTCTCATTCAGGAAGTCCAGATTCAACGACAACATCCACTGGACAAGGTCGTGTGTCTGGGTTAAAAAAAGCAGGCGATTGTATGAAGAATTTAGACATCTAGCGAGATTATATCTGCGTTACCTAGAGACGTATTTTGTAACTTAACAACCATTTCACAAGCAGAATGCAATAGTCTAGAGATGTCTCGATGAGGTCAGCGTAAGTTCATAATTATTAGTGCGAGAAATACTCGTACAAACTCGCACCAACCCACCCAATCAGCCACACATGTGGCCGCAACGAAGCTGCTCGTTCGAAACTAAGGGATTCAGTCTTTTACAACGCAGCAACTATTTGTTTCGTGACGTTTTTGATTCTGGAATTTGCCTTGTTCAGTGTTGCTAATTGTTGTGATTTGTTTATTGATTAAAAGAAGTGCCGTCCATGTGGTAGTGCGGTAATGCAGGCAATGGAAGCCCTAAATATACTAGTGAATTAAAGTTCGGACGCCCAAAAATTTTTACCGGATGGTAGCAGATAACAAACGAACCCTGTACGCTTGTATAAAAATTAAATTACGAGTATTTCCGCAGAAAGTTCTTTTTAGTGACTATTCGAATCATGCTTCATTAACCGCATTGGTAATAAAACATCCGACTGATCAATTGAAAATTGGTACCACCCCCTTTTCTTTTGCCGTCCTTTGAAAAAAATGTTGAAGTAAGCACGTCCCTGTAAATATATCACACATGGCGGCCAATACTGTATAATTGATAGCCGGGGAGCAAAACTTAGTTGTAAAAAATTCTAGACAGAAGCAGTGGGTTTTTCACCCACCGTTGAGTTGCTAGATGCTGGTGAAACGGCAGTACAAGCTCCTTCTCACCGAAACCGGCCTTTTAGTCGATGCTTATACATATATAGATGAACCCATGTGTTGAAGCAGTGTGTTGGAGATCGTATCAATTAGACAAATCAAAGCAGCCTTTGTTTTGCATATCAAATCGTAGAATACGATGTAGGTTTGAAGTTATACATTCGTCCGCTAAATGACTATACATATCTGGCCGTTCTCGCACGCCGCCTTTCAACTTCCCTTCGTTTGGGGCATGAGATCAAGTGATATCGCCCGACTTTCGGTCAGGTGCTCTATAATTTAGGCAATTGTTTTTATTGAACACTACTATTAGAGCTATATTGGGGATTTAAGAAGGCTCAGGTAGGCTAGGAGGACAGAAGAGGCCTATTCGACCATTCCAGCGAATATAGGCAGTGCAACGGTACGTCAAAATAGTGAACGAGGCAGTGATGTCGCGAGTGCGCACGTCAGCATCGCAGAGCGTGAAGACACGTTCATTGGTCCATTACTACTGAGAGACAGCAGAACTACGTCGCAGATTATCACCGTGTCACAGCTTCAGAGCACGGCTGCATGGCGCCGCCTGCATCGCTTGAATAACCGAATACAGCGCTACAGAATGAGCACCACCTTTACTATCGTGGCTTGGCTGACAGAAGGGAACTGTAGATGAGGTTCCTTGTCCATATAACTAGAGCTTTTAACATAGAGAAATACTCAAGCAATAATGAAAAAATGGCAGCTTTCGTAATCAATCTTCATAAGAGGTACACAATGAATATGGTACAGACCTACACGCCTACATCCAGCCAAGGAAGTTTATCAGTTGAAAGCTTCTATGAAGACGTGAAATCAGTGATTAGGAAGGTGAAAAAATGGGCAGATCTTACGTACAGTGGGACTCGATGACATGTGAAACACGAATAATTAAATGTTGATATGTCACCTAAAGTCAGCACAACGTTACGAGGTGGAGATAAAGCATGCCGTACATGACTTCCGTGCCATGATTATAATGCTTGGATGTGTAGTATACTGGCGTCATCTATTAACTTCATGTGATACCGAATTCGGTATATGCGGAGCTAGCAAAACGGGCACGCGCATGCCATAACTATTGTACGTTGTGATGTTCTTACATTACACGCGTGTACGCGTGTCAGGACTATCATCTTTGCACCATTCATATATTTCGTAATTCACTGACGTCACGTAACACCAAATTTGGTATATGTGGGGCTAGCAAAACAGCCGCTAGTGCATCATAAAGGGCCCATTATACTCCAATGTACCGTTGACGGGTGCTCACGGTGAGCACAGCGATGCCACGTTAGCAAAACGTGAGCACTTATAGACTGAGGCCAGGTGCGACCAGCATCCTTCGGCGCAAAATGCGACATGCGGCAACCGGCGCAAAATGCGACATGCGGCATTTCGTGCCGATGCGTTGCGCAGGCAACACTGCGTCTCCCTCTTTTCGTGAAGGAGGGATGCCGGGCGTGCCTAAACGCGCATGCGTCAAAGCAACGCAGCGCGGCGCGTGCCTGTGAGTATATCGCAGGATGAGCGCCTTGGGTGGCATCACTGGCGTGGCGCGACGAAATGAACGCAGGTGAGCACGCACACCATGTCACGTCAAAATGCTGTGGGTTCCAGTCTTGTTCTCGCGTGACACGCATCTCATGATTATCGTGTTCGTACCAGTCACATACCTTCGTAGTCCATTGGCTTCACGTATTACCGTGTTTGGGACATGTGAAACTAGCAAAACGGGAAGAGCACATTATGAGCGCAGCACGTAGTCATGTTGTTACATGACATGCATATAATGTTTATCATGTTTTCACAAGTATCATTCCTTCGTCATCCATTCACGTCCCATTATACCAAATTTCGTATAAGCGAAGCTAGCAAGACGGCCGCAAGCGCATCATGAGCATGGCATGTAGTCATGTTATTACATGACACGCATATCATGAGTATTATGTTTGCACCAGTCACATACCTTCGTCATTCATTTACGGACCTGATACCAAATTTTGTATATAAGACGCTAGTGAATTGGCCGCGAGCAGTGTTGCATGTAGTCATGTTGTTACATGACGCGTATGTCATTATTTTCATGTTAGGGTCTCTCGATTGTGTTCGCCATGCAATCATGTTATACCATACCAGTTTTCCAAAATGCCATGTGAGTGAAACCACCGCAAGGGCTGCAGGACCAAAAATGTAAATTATGACAATAATGACATACATGTCAAGATTTTCTTGTTATGACTAGTAAGATATGTTGTTCATAGAGTCATGTTATATCATACCAAGTTTGGTATGCGATACCATTATTGAAACGGCCAGGAAAGCTATAGGTCATAGGCAGCTTGAGAGGTAGATAGATACGGTCAAAGTCACCGAAAGTATTTTACGAAGTATATTTTACGATTGTTTATCACTTTTTACCGACTACGAGTGAACCGTAAGTAGACATGAAGGACCCCTAACGCCGAAGGTAAGAACAAAATGAACATTATTCCAAATGCACGCAAGCATCGTGCAGCATGTGGACGTGTTTGGCAAGGTACAATGTAGTGGCCATAGATTGCTATGGTGTCGAATCCTACCTAGACTTAAAGAACGAATGAGAGAAGCTGATACGCAAAAAGCCAGTCAAGTGAGATAGCACGAGTATGAAAATTACATGAATTCAGAGTCTCGCTGCACAACAGATACTCTGCTCTCATCGAGAAAAGCGGCCTTGGCGTCGACACTACAAATGATAATCTGACGAGTCTCATTAGGAAGTGTGCAGTAAAAGTTGAATGCACGGTATTTAGAAAAAACAACAGCAGCTGTACGAGGAGACGAAGAGCATCATTAAGAATCCTCAAAGCATGAGAGCCTCAAACACAGCTGGCTGATTATAACTGGCAGAGTTTTCAAAGTTCTTTATTAAGCGTGAGGTATCTGATGGAAGAATCTATAAATTTGAGAGGATTGAACATGTTCAAAAGAAAGAGGAAAAGCGTCGCAGCGGTGAAGAAGCAACTTGGTATACGCAAAAACTAGATATATGCAGGCACAATTAAGACACAGTAACTACCAATGTCAAAAAGACAGTTAAAGTATTGGAGAAGTTTCACAGAGATCTGTACAGTTGCGGGGACAACCGCGACCACATTGTAAGACCTAGCAGCACCCAAAATGACGTCCCACCAGTAATGACAGAAGTCAGGAAAGCCTTGGAAAGATTGTAAAGAGGCAAAGCTGCTGGTGAGGATCAGGTAACATCAGATCTGCTGAAAGACGGATGAGAGTTTTTGATGGAAAACTGACCACCCAGTTTACAAAGTGTTTCCTGACGAGACGGGTACCAGAATAATGGAAGAATGCTATTCTCATCTCAATCCATAAGAAACGGGACGAGAAGGACTTCAAGGATTACAGACCGACCAGCTTGCTATTCGTCGTATACAAGCTATTTACAAAGGTAATTGCTAACGGAAATAAAACATCGTTAGCATTCAATCACTCAAAGAATCACGCAGAATAACCTACAGGCTACTCAACAACTGACCACATTCATAACTAAATAAGGTTTGTGCTGAAAGAAAGACAAGAAATGCTAGAAATACACACAACCACTATACATAGCCTTCATAGAATACGCGAGGCGATTTGATTCAGTAGAGACATCAGGAGTGATGTAGAGACCGCTGAATCCGGGCGCTCGCGATGCATGTATAAGCATCCTGCATGAAATCTGCAGCGGATCTACTTTAAACATAGTGCTCTATAAAAAAGCTACAGAAAACTAATGAAGAAGGGCGTAAGACAAGTGGATACGATCTCCCCAATAATGTTTGCCACGTACTTACAGGAGGTTTTCAGGTACCTAGAATGGGAAGACTTAGGAATACGAGGTAAATGAGAGTGCCTTATTCCCCTGTCCTTCGCTGATGATATTGTATTGCTGAGAAAGTCCGGGCTGAGTAATTTATGAAGACAAGGATTCAAAATAATTTTCCAGGAAACGAAAGTAATGTGCAACAACCTTGGAATAGAACAGCGCTTTGATATAGCTAGCAATGGACCATCGGTTGTAATAGCGTACGTTCACTTTGAACAGAGAATAGCTGCAGAGCCGAACCACAACATTGAAGTAAATAGAAAAACATAAATAGGCTGTAGCACAATCAGCAAGCATTCCGAAATCATGAATTGTAGATTGCTTCAATCTCTCAAGAAGAAGGTGAACAGCTGCAGAGGAAGAACAGCTCAAGAAAAAGAGGAACAGCTGCATGTATCTATCTGCGTAGTATCTATCAACGGAGCAGAAATTGGGAGGATTACAAAGATGCTTCATCTTAACTTGACGACGATGCAGCAAGCAAACAAAAAGAGCGCAGAGTGTGTCAGGTAAAAACGGGTTTTACGGATGTCATAGTCGAATTGAAGAAGAAGAAATGGTCATTGCAAGAACGTATACCGCAAAGGCAAGATAACCATGGTTATTAAGGATCTTAATATAGATTCAAAGCGAAGGCAAGTGGGTGAAGGGGAGACAAAATGTTAGATGGCCAGATGAGATCACAATTTTGCGGGTATAAAGTGGCAGCAGCAAGCACAGGACCGACTTGACTGGTCGAACGCAGGAGACGCCTTTGTCGTGCGGTGGGCATAGTCAAGCTGATGTTCATAATGGTTATTACCGTAGAAAACACATACGACAGCGCTTTGTAACTTGTCCATTTCATCAAAATAATAATGAAATGGGCCACTGCTCGTTCAGCTTTCTTGCATGCAGTAAAACCTGCTGCTTACCCATTTATATGGTTAGTAGTGACTTACTCGGTTCGTATATTAGGAGTCTCAGTAGCAGTAATTAGGTTCAATATGAGAAGACTGATCGAAGTGTTAAACAGACGTCACTTCTGACCACTGCTACGACCACCTAAGTGTGTGGCTCTCTGTTTCGTTAAGAAATCTTGTGTCGCAATGCCTCACGCAGTATCTCAATTCCTGTCATGTCCGCTACAAAAACAGCTGCCAGCGCCCGAAGTGCATGGTTCGCTCAACTCACTCGCACCGCGACCATCTTCTCAGCCTTACAATGCCTGGCGCACTACGCAGCCGACTTGCTTATTTGCGGCATCCGTGGTCATATTTGAAGCTTTTGCCGACGCCGTCAGCAAGACGGAAGACGAAGATACGATGAAATCGAATGGGACGACTTCTACACCACTGGACCACCCTATTGCCGACGGTATCAGAACAGAACACGTTGGTCGCCATCTCTGCAGAAGTTTGGCTCAGTTGGCAGTTCCCGTTTCTCACGTCGTCACTCAGCTTCACCGATGCGGCGTTCCTCTTCTTCCCTTCGACCTCCTACTTCAATTCCCGATCGCCAACTGGAAAACTAAACAGTGCAGCTTCGGGAGAGAAAACTGCACCTTTCTAACTGCGTCAAACTCCTCCGGAACGCCCATCAAATTTTTTGTTTTTGTGTTAAAGGTATACAGACAGAGGCACTGGTAGGCACAAGCGTATCACTCTCCGTCATTCGAGCAGACTTTTGTGCTCGCTTGAAAAACGTTAGGAAGCTCTACCATGACCCTTCCCTTCGTTGCGCAGATGGAGTCCCTATTCAGCCTTCAATTGTTTGAACAGTCCGAGTTTTCATAGATGGTATCCTTCACCACATTCAGTTTCTTGTACTTCTTTGTG
The DNA here is from genome assembly GCA_013436015.1 of Rhipicephalus annulatus. Taxonomy (NCBI): domain Eukaryota; kingdom Metazoa; phylum Arthropoda; class Arachnida; order Ixodida; family Ixodidae; genus Rhipicephalus; species Rhipicephalus annulatus. The sequence continues at coordinate 361,794 of WOVY01015984.1, read as the reverse complement.
CACTCACGCAGCCATTTTAAGATGGGACTTCCTTTATTTGGCATCAACTTTCGTATCGTGTCGTCAACAAGTAATTCATATGTGAGCTACTGAGAGTTTATCCGATGTCGATCCATACTGCTTCCGGTTTGTTGATGCCGCTGATTGTTTCATTTCGCCAGGAAATGAGCGAATTTTCACGAACATTTCGGACACTATAGTTAACGGTGAGGTGTTCATAGCTCTATCAGTTTGCTCCAAACTTGCGGGGCTTATCATTGCACCCGGCCTTGTGCTGTTTAACGACAGTAAACGTTGGTCACCGCCTTGAACCGAACTTCTTCGCCAGTGGTGCTGCCCCAGGGCACTGCTGTGAGCTGCTTCGCTGAGAGTGAGCCTTTTTCGCTGGTTCCCTGTGACGCAGAATCACCGCCTTTGTCTGCTACAATTGATATGAAGGCTACCACTGTTGCTTTAAATGCTACCATAAGTCCTCACCTCACTGCCGACCGAGCAAAAGGAAGACCTCTTAGACCTCTCCAAGAGCACTGCCTTTCGTTTGACTTACATTCTAAAGTTCTGGGCCGCACCTCCGTTGCAGAGCACAGCACAGAAACCGAAGGCAGCTCCCCTGTACGTCGCCGCCTGTACCACCTGTCTTCAGCGGAAGGGTAAATCATCGAAGAAAACGTCGCCGACATGCTCAAACGGAATATTATTCGACCTTCATCCAGCTCTTTGTTGTCTCTAGTGGTGTTGGTCCGGAAAAAAGAATGGCCCTGTCCGCTTTTGTGTCGATTACAGAGCGCTCAATAAGATCACAAAAAAAATGTATATCCTGTTGCCACACATAAATGATGCCTTGGACTCCCTACAAGGCGCAGAATATTTCTGCAGCCTCGCCCTCCGATCCGGGTATTGGCAAATACCTATGTGTGAAGCAGACAAGAAGAAAGCAGCGCTTTGCAATGCCTGACGGGCTTTACGAGTTTTAAGTCATGTCTTTTGGCTTATGCAACGCTCCAGCAACATTCGAGTGCATGATAGATACTGTCTTACGTGGTCTCAAGTGGAAAACCCGCTTATGTTATTTAGACGACATCGTAATTTATTCTTCTAGTTTTCCTCAGCACCTTGAGCGTTTGGACGAAGTTCCAACGTGAATTTCAAACGCTGGCCTTCAGCTCAATACAAAGAAGTGGCACTTCGCCAGCACAAGTATCAAAGTCACTTTGTCAGCAAAGATGGCGTTCGACCCAACCTTGACATGGTTGCTGATATGATTATTTTTCCAAGTTCGGGCAATCAAAAACAAGTGCGAAGTTTTGTGGGCCTGGCGTCTTACTTCCGCTGCTTCATCAGTCACTTTGCTGACATTGCGGGGTCGTTACACAAGCTTGTGACGTCAGGAACAGCCTTGACTTGGACTAACAAGTACGAGTGTACTTTCCAAGCCCTTAAGAGTGCTTTGACATCACAACCCGTCCTCCGTCACTTCGATGAGAGTGCATCCACTTTCCTGCACACAGATGCCAGCGGCCACGTAATTGGTGCTGTCCTCCTCCAGCGTGACGACACTTCACGTGAGCGACTACTTGCGTATGCCAGCCACGCACTAACACCAGCGTAGGAGAACTTCTGATAACAGAGCAGGAATGTCTTGCTGTCATTTGGGCTATCCAGAAATTTCGACCTTATCTGTATGGACGCCCCTTCACTGTGATTATAGACCACCATGCTCTATGCTGGTTGTCCTCGCTGAAGAAATTGTCTGGGCGCCTCGGTCGCTGGATACTCCGTTTGCACGAGTACATTTTTGACGTATACGGTCCTTGATCGGCTCGCCTTTTCCACCAAATGCCAGACTACGACGCCAGCTACGGCAGTTCAAACTAGAGAATAATGTCCTGCAGTGCTATACTTACAATGCTAATGGCCGTCGGTGGGTGCCAGTACTTCCCCATTTGCTGTAAAAACAAGTTCTCAAAGCGTTGCACGACGACCCTTCAGGTGGACACTTAGGATATCAGAAGACCTGCAACCGCGTTGGGAGCCGTTTCTCCTGGTCTGGTTTTCTGCATTTGTGGCTAATTATGTCTCTGCTTGCGCACTTTGTCAACGACGGAAACGACCAACTTCAGCTCCTGCTGGCTTATTACAACCCATTCTATGTCTCGATACACCTTTGTCGTTTTTGGAATAGACCTCGTCGGACCTTTTCCCGTAACGCCAGCGGGGCACCGCTGGATCGTCACAGCAGTCGACCACCTCACACGATACGCGGAGACTGCTACTCTATGCACTAGCTCTGCCTCAGACGTTGCCGCCTTCTTTTTAGAAGCCATTATGTTGCGTCATGGTGCACCTCGCGCGTTCTTGAGTGACCGAGGCAAGGCCTTCCCGTCTACAATTCTCGATGAAATCCTAAAAACTTGTGGCACAGTTCATACGACCACATACGCTTATCACCCACAGACAAATAACCTGACAGAGCAATTCCACCGGACTCTAATCGACATGATATTCATGTACATCAGACAGAACCATGATAACTGGGACAAACTCTTGCCGTTGGTAACGTTTGCACGCAACACAGCTGTTCAACGAACCACCGGGCTTTCACCTTTGTTCTTCGTCTATGGTAGTGCGCCAACATTCACCATTGACGCCTCTTTCTTCAATGTAACAACAAAAACGTCCACGAAGTAGCTATGCGAGAACATTTGGTCTCGAGGCTCACTGACACACAGCAACGTGCTCAACTCAACACGTACGCAAGTCAACAAGACCACAAGCAACGCTAGAACAGCTTCCATCGAGACGTCACCTTCCGTCCTGGAGATGAAGTACTACTTTGGACGCCTGTTCAAACACCCGGATTGTGTGAAAAGTTTGTCACGCTTTCTCGTACCTTACTTTGTTTGTGAACGAACATCTCCAGTCAATTAACTTGTCACTCCCGTCGAGGGTGCCTCGGACCGTTGTTACTGTGCCTACGAAATAGCCCACGTTTCACGTCTGAAACCCTTTGTTTGCCGTACCTTTCCCGTAATCTCGGCCAAGCCGGCTGCTCAAGTAGGCGGGGAAGATAAGTGTGAGCATTATTAATGCGTCCCTTTTCATCTGTACGTACTCATCATCACTCCAGTTTAGGTAGCGGGGCCCATACTCGAGACAAAAACGTAAAGTCTTGAGGGAACTGAACGCCATCTAACAATATATATATATATATATATATATATATATATATGTCACATGTACCGGTCACTACGAGTGGCTCGTCATGCCCTTTGTTCTTCGGAATGCTCCGGCTACCTTCGAACGGGCTGTCAAATTCATATTGGCAAAACACTGTCTTGCCGAACGTCACGAATTACTTCGATGACGTGTTCTATTCTGACACGTTTCCAGACCATCTGAGACATCTAGAGGGCGTTTTAAAAGCTTGAAAAAGCGAAGGCGTCAAGCTGAATTTAAAGAAATGTCAATTCACTCGTACCTCCATTGAGTACCTGGGGCACAAGGTCTCGCACGGCACCGTCACTTCAAATCAAAGCAACGTGGACACAATCCTACAGTTTCCGACACCATCACGCCCTAAAGAGTTGTAGCGTTTTCTCGGCACTGTCAATGTTTATCGTCGATACATCGACCACTTAAGTCAAATCGTTCACCGCCTTCTCAGCAAAGACGCCACCGAACTGGGATTCAGAGTGTAAACTGGCTTTCACTTAGCTTAAGAAATGCGTGACAAAAGAGCCAATCCTTAACATCTACGATGCCACTAAGCCTTGTGTGCTATACTGCGATGCATCCAACATAAGCATCAGCGCAGTATTGAAGCAGGCAGAGGATGGAGGCACAGAACACCCAATTGCTTACCGTTCACGGAAGTTACTAAAGCACGAAATAATTATGCCATCACAGAACTCAAATGTTTACCAATAATTGACCCCATCGATAAATCGTACTGTTATCTACACGGGAAACCTTTCGCTGTGATCACGGATCACGCAGCGTTGCAATTCCTTAAAAGCATCAAGAATCCCCGAGGCTGACTTTTGCAGTGGTCTTTGAAACTCTCCATGTACGACGTGAACATCAAGCACAAAAAGGGCATTGACAACATTGAAGCTGATGCACAATCTCGCAGCCCGATAATTCAACTGCTACCTGCTGAGAAACTGCGAGAGCATCACAACGACAAACCACACGCAAAGCGTACCATTGAGAACTTACGGAGTATAGTGACACGCAGAGGAAAACGAAAAGTCTATGTGCCTTTTGCCCTCCGGTCTTCTCTTTTTCAAAAAGCTTATGACGCTTTCGGTCATGTCGGAGTAAAGAAGACGTTGCGGTTTCTCTCTCCACAGTACTATTGGCCCGACGTCATCACCAACGTGAGCGAGTACATATGGCACTGCGATACTTGCCAGCGCTGCAAGAAAGTGAAGACCAAACGCTTTGGTTCCTTGGAGTCTTTGACACCAGCGAAACAACCATTTCATCTTCTGGCCATAGACACTATCGGAGGCTTTGGCAACTGTGGCTTATCCAAAAGATTCATTCACTTAGCCGGTGATCGTGCCACCCGTTATGTCTGGGCTTTCGCACACAAAAATGAGACTTCCGATGCGTACATCTCTTGCCTGAAGAGCATCTTCGCTGCTGGAAGGCCTCAGCAGTACTTTTTCGACCGCGGCACAGGATTTCCTGCCGGCAACTTTAAGCAGTTCCTCAAGCACAACATTATTCATCAGCTTTTACAAAGCTCAAGACGCCCGCAGTGTAACGGCCTAAGCGAGCGCACTAATCAGACGATCGTTTTTCGCCTCCGATGCAAGTTCAACGACAAACTCCGAAAACCGTGGCTGCGTCTCCTCTCTGAAGTTGTTGACGAGTACAATAGAACACGTCATGGAGTCGCAGGCTACCCACACTGCTTTCTTATGTATGGCACACCATCGTATCCCTATCTCCTTTTAGACGCTGCCGAAAATCTGCAGGAAGCTCGTGCACATGCAGTCCGCGATTCAGTGGTATATCACGAGAAAAAGAAGATCACACTTCACAAGAAGTTCCTTCCATTAAAGCTTCAAGTGGGAGACTTTGATTTATATGAAACACCCTGGCACCCGAACCGCGGCCAACTCAGCTCAATCATGACAGGACCCTATACGTTCATACGCAAGATTTCGGCAGTTAAGTACAAGATCGACCCCAGCGTGGATCCTCTCGGTCGCCAGACTGACATCGTTCATGTCGGGAGACCTAAACGATATCATTCGGCCCTGCATCTACGTCTCCCTCGGGGAAGGAGGGAAGCGTGTGACGAACCACACAAAAACAGTGTGGTGGATATATATATATATATATATATATATATATATATATATATATATATATATATATATATATATATATATATATAGTCAAACGACGTCACGTATGAAGGAAGAATTTGTGTATGTAAAACACAGGCGACCGAGAGATGCCTTGCCTTGGTCGCTCAGGAGAACACAAGCAAGGAGCACCGTGGCGCAAAGCAACGGCACGCAAGATAAAGCCAGCCACTTCGGAAGCAGTGCCACAAGAAAGAACTGCCGTCTTAGTGTAGGGAATAAGATAGTCCACGGCAGTAACAATCTAGTGGTGACGGGTGGGTGTGGGCAGAAGTGGTTCGTATAGGCCGATGCCGACGAACTCGAAGGGAGCTGACGGGCATGGAAGAGGTTGTAGAAGGCCGGCGCGACGAGATGTCAAACGTTTTGGTGCTGGCATTGTAAACAAGAAGCTTTGTACTAGAAACACTAGTGGAGAGGTGAGAACAGAAGCAGCGAGTCGTGATGCGTTCGTATGTTTTGTTGAAACCTGAGTGGCCTGCCGTCCGGTCATAATGAATTTCAGGCGCCATGGCAGGTAAGTGTGGTTGTACTGGTGCCGTGGCTGCCATCATGGCCAAATGGTTGTATACGACGTCCGCAGGCACAGGTATAATTCGTACAGGAGGACACGAGACGACTTCGGCATACGAGGGCGCATGGAATGGGGCAGGAGACGGGGCGCACAGAACGCTCTGCATCCACGCCAAATTGTCCTTGATAATTTCGGCAGGTGGAGAGGGTGAGAGTGGGTAAATTTTTCACAAGTATATATATATATATATATATATATATATATATATATATATATATATTGTCATGACCAAGAAAGACGCTGGCGCTGCGGCACGCGGGTAGCTAGAGCCAAGAAGAGAAGAACGAAGTCAGAATAAGAACAGCTGGCCCTGAATCGAGTGTTGTCTCTTGTTCTCTGTCTAGTACACTACAATGGCGCAGTCCGACAAGTGAACCCTCTGCAGAAGGCCACCGGTACGTGTCTTCGTGGTTCGTCGGCAGTGCGGGCTTCTCCATCAAGGAACGCCCTTCACGCTTCCTTAGCAATGGGGTCCCACCCGCCGCTTCAGCCACCCTTCAGACCACCTGTGGATGGCGTCCAGGCCACCCCTGTGGTTCTAGGCTATGACCTGATTGAAACCCTGCCACTGTTTTACGGCAGGGACCCGCACCGACTCCTGTCCCTTGAGAATGCCGCTCAAGTTGCGGTACACTGTCAACAAACGAGGTGCCATGGAACGCCGTCCAAGCTTCCCTGCTCGTGGACCTCACCGGAGTGAGTGCTGCAATTGCTACTTACTCAAAGACCACGATCACTGACTCTTCGGGCTTAACGCCCGACAGCACCACGGACCTGCGGCGTACCATCACGCTACTCCGCGTCGAGACTAACAAACTGACAGCGTTGATCACCAAGCGAGCTTCTACAATGTTGCCAGCATTGTGTGACATTAACGCAGTGTTGGATGTAGCTGTCTTATACGACCTTGAGGCAAGCACACCGGAGCAACGCAGGCAGCTTCGGTCTTCTCTCATCGAGCTCTCACACCAGCTCGACTACTTCGCGTCGGTGATCTCTGCGTTGCCACCTGCCACCCCACAATCACCAGCCGTCTGCGATCTACCGGAATTCCACGGGGTCTGAAACGACGCCGACAGCTTGGTGGTAACCGTCAACGCGCTGGCAATGCGCGCAGCCTGGACAGAGAATCAGAAATGGTATGTGGTCTTAGACAGTCTTCGGGAAGGTGCTGCGGCGTGGCACCGCCGGTATGAAGGCTGGAAGCAGCAGTCATGGGCGGAGTGGAGCTGCAAGCTCATAGCTGATTTTGGTCGTAATTCTTACCACCTTTCCAACACCACCCCGTCCAACCTGGCCGGTATCGAGGAGCAAGCTCCAGAGGCTTTCCACCTCGAGGCTGCGGCTGTCCACTGCAGCTTACCTTACGGGAAGTTAGACACTTTGTCGATACCCGAAGCAAGTTCACTGCGGCCCGAGGCCGCTACCAATGTCGGACCTCTTGAAGGACGTTGCTCCAACGAAACGGCCGCAGAAAATTATCTCGACTGTGCTGCATTGCCCTTCACCGACGCACCCCCATTCGCACACTGAGCTGAAAGGGAGCAACACTTCGACGGCACCTCGGAGCCCTCCAGCCGCGCGGCAGAAAGCTTCTCCGCCTGTCCTACTAATGACGTCAGGCGCAGGTGCGACACGCCACTGTTGCTCGCCGTACCCGCGCCGGTACACGACACCATATTATCAGTGAAATAGGCTGATTATGTTCTCTGCCACACATCTCAGACGTTACGTACTCATTCTTGACACAAGCCAAGGTACCCAGCGCGTCTTTTGGGATAACCTTTCCGCTACTCTCGTCTGGAGTTCAACGTCTGCCGCTGATTTCGCGGCCCGTCCGAAGCGCGCTGTCAGGTGTATGTTTAGCTGCTTCCCACAGAGAGTTTATGCATGGCCGAGACCGACCACAACGATGCAACCAGTCTAGACCTCCCGATAGACTTGTGGAAGACTCTGGCGCCCTGTTTCAGCGTGGCCAAGGCCGACATCCGAGATGCAGCCACTATATCGACCACCAGATCTACCTTTGGCCGATACCGGGACCAAATCGCGGCACGGCCGAGAGCGTCGGCCGCAACGGGGCAGCTAGTGCCGGCCGCCTGAACCCACAGCACTTCTTCAAGAGACATCGTGTGCAAAAGAGTGACCAGCTCGAGGCAGTCAATGCCGTCCACCAGAGACGCTTACCCCAGACCGTCGCTCCATGTTGCGTTGTGGTCCGGGCTGACCACCACGATGCAGCCAAGCCCGCCCACCAGAAACTTTGCCGCCAGCTCCGTGCGCGCGCAGTCATGGCCGAGTGTCATGACAAAGAAAGACGCTGGCGCTTCAGCGCGCGGGTAGCTAGAGCAAAGAAGAGAACAACGGAGAACGGAGTCAGAATAGAACAGCTTGCCCGAGGAACGGGTGTTGTGTCTGTCTCGCTCATTACAATATATATATATATATATATATATATATATATATATATATTTATATATATAAGAGAGAGAAGTGTATACCTAAGGGCTCGTATTTCCGTGTTTTAACACAATTTTAATGAGATATAACAGACAGTAATGCCAAGGAATGTACAGGGGAAGTTATTAGAACCAATGGAATGTAAATAAGAAGAAAGTGGATGAAAAAGTGGAGGGAAAAATTACCAGCTGTGCTGGTAATTTTTTCATCCACTTTTCTTTCTTTTTCTTCTTATTTACATTCCATTGGTTCTAATAACTTCCCCTGTACATTCCTTGGCATTACTGTCTGTTATATCTCATATATATATATATATATATATATATATATATATATATATATATATATATATATATATATGTATATATATATATATTGTAGAGAAGCCGCCGAACACTGAAATGGGTCGAACTCTCAAGTGCTTTCGAGTGGGTCTGCCCAAAAAGAACGCCGCTCGCGCGGAGAGTCCGTGCTTGGCTGTTACTGTCGCCAATGTGTAGACTCGCTGTGTGCCGGCTAATCAACGCCATAACAATTTGGTGGAGAGTGCTACAATCCCCTTCGATGCCCTTGGAACTGCGCTCACATACCCTGCAATCTACCATGTCCGAAGACGCCTCTCAGCAAACGTCTTCTCTCATGCCACCCCCTTGTCCCGGTGTCCCCAGGATCCGCGATCCACCCATCTTCACGGGCGCCGATAGCACTGAAGTGGAGGACTGGCTCGCCATTTACGAGCGCGTGAGCGTCCCCAACAAATGGGACGACGACGGCAAGTTGACAAACTTGGTGTTCTACTTTGCGGGCGTTGCAAGTTTGTGGTACACCAACCACGCGTCCGAGTTGGCAACCTGGTCCGATTTCAAGACTGCTGTCACCAGCGTTTTTGGCCGCCCTGCCGTTCGCAAGCTGCAAGCCGAGCAGCGCTTACGCGAACGTGCTCAGCAGGCCGGTGAATCATTCACCAATTACTTTGAAGATGTCCTAGACCTGTGCAAGAAATCTAACGAGAGCATGTCCGAATCAGCCATGATCCGGAACGTCCTGAAGGAAATTGACGATGATGCCTTCACGATGCCGCTAGCCAAAAACCCAGGCATAGTAGCTGAGGTCATCACGCTGTGCCAGAGCTACGAGGAGCTCCGCCGACAGCGTTCAATGAGCCGTCGCTCTACACCCCGAGAAGCAGGGCTTGCTGGCTTGGAGGCGAGATGTGATCAGGTGGCGCTGCTGGCAGACCTAAAGTCCTTCATCCGTGAGGAAATCGCTTGCCAGTTCTCTCTCCTTCCTTTCGCCCACCCACCGGCTCTTCAACAATCGGCAACTACTATTCTTCCACCCATCCGCCAAGCGATTGAGTAGGAAATAGCGGAGGTTATGTCTGCGTACCACCCACAACAACTTCCGGCCCCTGCGCCCCCAAGTTACGCCCAAGTGGTCGCAAGGCCGCCTCCAGTCGTTCAAGCGCCTGCACCAATGACTTACGCCGAAGCTGCCGCACGACCTCCGTCCTTTGCAGCGGGTATGCCGGCTGCGTATGTTGGCGCAACCCCTCAGCCTCAATTTCAGCCCACCATGCAGCCTTTCCAGCCACCGTTCCGGGCGAGACCCACCCCGGCAAACCGATGGCGCACACCCGACAACCGGCCCATCTACTTTGCTTGCGGTTACGCCGGTCACGTAGCCCGTTATTGCTCTCGACTACAGCCGGCTCCCATTTATTCTCCTGTTGCTGGCCACCTTAGCCGTTCGTATAACGATTATACGATGAACTGCCGTCTGTGCCACTGTCGTCTTGCCCAGGTCCGTCTGCTCGAAGGTCGCCGTTTCCACGACGTCGGTCTCTGTCCCCCATGCGGCCAAGCTCTTCTGCTCATGAGCGGGAAAACTTGTCGTCAGCAGTCCCAGAGGCAAGGACTGCGACGCTATCGCATTGTGAAAGCCCTCAGAGCCGCCCATCTAATGTCGTTGACGTGCTTGTGGATGGTGTTCATGCATCTGCTTTTATTGACACTGGAGCTGCGGTATCAGTTATGAGCGAAAACCTTTGCCGCTTGCTTCGAAAAGTGACGACGCCGATTTCTGGACTGTCTCTTTGTACGGCTAGCTCACGTCGTATAAATCCTACAGCAGGCTGCACAGCTCGCGTTGTCGTTCAGGACGTTCTGTGTGTCGCCCAATTCATCATCATTCCTGCATGCTCTAATGACGTCATCCAGGGATGTGATTTTCTCTCCCGCAACAACGCCGTCATTCATTGCGCCGCCGCCGGAATTGAACTCTCGCCCTTCTCGCATTTGACGCCAGAAGAGGGTCCCTCGACACTGAGCAAGATTCTTGTGAAAGAAGATACTATAGTGCCTCCAAGCTCGACGATGGGTGTATCGGTCTACTGCACCGGTCTCTCCGACACAATTGCACTCGTTTCGCCATCCTAACGTGCTTCCAGAAGAAGAGGGTTGCTAGTACCTTTCGCGACCGTGCAAATCACCCAGGGCAACGCCGCTATTTTCGTGACCAACCCATCCCCGTAGACTGTTACCTCGGTTCGAGGGGAATGTCTCGGCAGAGTGGAACCAGTCGACGACGCACAAGTCCTGGACGCACCCGAAGACTCGCGTTGTCCCGATTCGCGTACCATCAGTGCTGTTTGTACTTATGACCCATCATCTCCTGATGTATTTGGCCCATACATTGATGACGACCTAACGTCAGTACAGCGTTCCTAGCTTCTAGACCTGTTGCAAGAATACCGTTCTTCTTTCGATGTCGGGCGAAGTTCTCTCGGTCGGCGTCCACTGTTACGCATCGTATCGACACTGGTGCCCATCCACCATTACGGCAACGTCCATACCGCGTGTCGCCTGCTGAACGCCGGGAAATTAACGAGCAGGTTGACGGTATCCTCCGACGCGACGTCATTCGGCCCTCGGACAGTCCATGGGCGTCTCCTGTTGTTCTTGTTGCGAAGAAAGATGGTTCTGTGTGGTTCTGTGTGGACTACAGACGGCTCAATAAGATCACTCGCAAGGATGTCTACCCACTGCCGCGCATCGACGACGCATTTGACAGCCTTCACGGGGCCCAGTTTTTTTCTTCTCTCGATCTGCGCTCGGGGTACTGGCAAGTACCCCTGGCTGATGACGCTTGACCGAAGACTGTCTTCATCACACCCGACGGCTTGTACGAATTCAACGTCATGCCGTTTGGACTGTGTAATGCACCTGCGACATTTGAGCGCGTGATGGACACCGTTCTGCGCAACTTGAAATGACACACGTGCTTGTGTTACCTCGATGACGTTGTTGTCTTCGCTCCAGATTTCTCCACTCATCTCCAACGTTTAAAAGAAGTTTTCGCACGTGTGAGCAATGCCAGGCTTGCAACTAAATCTGAAGAAGTGCCGCTTTGTAGCACGCCAACTCACCATCCTAGGGTACGTCGTGTCCAAGGATGGCATTTTTCCTGACCCAGCCAAGCTTCGGGCCCGGGCCGAATTCCCAAAACCTGCGTCCGTCAAAGAACTGCGTAGTTTCGTGGGCCTGTGCTCACACTTCCGACTTATCATATGAAACTGCGCCACTATTATATCACCGCTGACGAAGCTCCTTGGAAGTAACGGGCCCCTCAATTCGTGGTCGTCAGAGTGCGACAACGCGCTCTTGAAGCTCCGCCATTTGTTGACGTTTCCTCCCATTCTCCGCCACTACGACCCTACGGCCCCAACAGAGGTTCACACGGACGCCAGTGGTGTAGGCCTCGGCGCTGTCCTGGCGCAGCGCAAACCCGGATTACCAGATTATGTTGTGGCATATGCAAGCCGTACGCTCACGAGGGCCCAGACAAACTACACCGTCACGGAAAAAGAGTGCCTGGCGATTGTCTGGGCTCTTACAAAGTTTTGACCTTATTTGTATGGTCACCCATTCGATGTCGTTACCGAACATCATGCACTATGCTGGCTGTCATCATTGAAGGATCCCTCAGGCCGCCTCGCCCATTGGGCTCTTCACTTACAAGACTACGACATCCGCATGCTCTACCGCAACGGCGCCAGCATGCTGACGCCGACGCCTTCTCACGCTCCCCTCTGCCTGAAGCTGACGTGCTCTGCTCAGTATCCTCGGTTGCCGTTTCGGCTATTGATGTTGACATCATCGCTACCGAACAGCGAAAGAATAATTGAATCGCCCAACTGATCGACTTCCTCTCTGATCCGTCCGCAACGCCATCCACGCGTGCGTTGCGTCGTCGAGCTCACCATTTCGCCATTTGGGACGGCCTCCTACACCGGCGCAATTACGACGCCGATGGCTGGCAGTGGCTACTCGCGATACCCCGCAGTCTGCGGTTGGAGATATGTGAATCATTCCATTCTGATCCACAGTGCGCGCACTCTGGGGTATTCAAAACCTACCATCGCATTAGACAACGCTACTTCTGGCGCGGGATGTACCGCTACGTCCAGCAGTTAGTTCACTCCTGTCTCGCTTGCCAACGCCGCAAACCGTCCGCACACATGTCACCAGCCGGTCTGCAACCTTACCTTGCCCTGACCGTCCGTTTGGGCGCATAGATATCGATTTGTATGGACCTATCCCTCTGATGTCCACTGGCAACCACTGGGCCGTCGTCGCCGTAGATCATTTAACGCGATACGCCGAAACCGCAGCTCTCCCTGCGGCTACTGCGCGTGATGTTGCGTCCTTCCTACTGCATCGATTCATACTGCGCCACGGTCCACCCCAGGTGCTTCTCAGCGATTGAGACCGTGTCTTCTTGTCAGAAGTCGTCGACGCCATTCTCACTGAGTGCCATTCTGTCCATCGCAAAACTACTGCTTACCACCCGCAGACGAATGGCCTGACCGAACGCTTTAACCACACCCTCGGCGACATGCTGTCGATGTACGTCGCCGCCAACCACACGAATTGGGATACCATACTGCCCTTCGTCACCTACGTATACAACACTGCCCCTCAGAGCACGACTGGTTTTTCACCTTTCTTTTTGCTGTATGGAAGGCACCCGTCACACACCATCGACACGATACTCCCGTACACGCCGGATCCATCTGATTGTACACCCATTTCTGAGACCGCCAGGCTTGCTGAAGAGTGTTGCGAGCTTACGAAGACTTTTACGACGCATGAGCAAGAGCGGCAGAAGAGTATTCGTCAGGGCTCCACCACTTCTGAGCCCACGTTCCTTCCTGGTTCCCTTGTATGGCTCTCAATGCCGACCTCTGTAGCTGGCCTTTCTTCCAAACTACTCCCGAAATATGAAGGTCCCTACCATGTGATCGAGCGCATATCTCCGGTCAACTATCTTATCAAGCCATTTGAACAATCTTCGGACATGCGCTGCTGCGGGCGCGACATAGTCAAGGTGGAGCGCCTGAAGGTTTACTATGACCCGCTCGTAGTGACAAGCTGTTAGGTCGCCAGGCGGCTCCCTCTTCGACCCCGGGGTACTTGTATAGAAGCCGCCGAACACTGAAATGGGTCGATCTCTCAACTGCTTTCTAGTGGGTCTGCCCAAAAAGAACGCCGCTCGCGCGGAGAGTATATATATATATATATATATATATATATATATATATATATATATATATATATATATATATATATACTCTCCGCGGATGGTGTTCATGCATCTCTCTCCCCTCATCTCTCTCCCCTTTCTCTTCTTCACCTTCCTGATGTCAGTGGTCTGTGTATGCTTCCTTTCACTAACACATTCTTCCTGACCAGATGGCGCCTCCTGGCACTGGTGGTTCGGTGTGGGGCTGTTACGAGTGTGTGCTGTTGGCAAAACACGGAAAAACGAGCCCTTAGGAATACACTTCTTTCCCTTATTCTATAACGAGGGTCTCGTTTTGGCAGACTTGGTGTCATTAGGTTATATACGAGGAACTATTGATCAGCTGCCCGCTCGTAATAAGTTCACGTGCTACGTGACGCCAAACATGCGCATAAAAGAGTGTTTCACACTCGTCGCTTGGCTTATAGACGGCGCTGACTGACACTCCTACTTCTAAATTCACATATAAACCAAAAAAAGTGGATGGAGGGAAGGCCGCTGTGATAGCTCAGTGGTTAGAGCATCGATTGCGTTATTCGAAGTTTGTAGTTTCGATTCCTGCTAACGGCTGGTTTTTTATTCACCCACTTTTCTTTCTTCTTATTTACATTCCATTGTTTCTAATGACTTCTCCTATACATTCCTTGGCATTACTGTCTGGGAGATCTCATTATTATTGTGTGAAAACACGGAACAACGACCGCTTAGGTATACACTTCTTTCCCTTATATATATACATATATATATATATATATATATATATATATGGTTTTTCTACGCATACAATCCACTGAATCCGCAGAAAAAATTCTTGATATACAGATAGTCGAAGAAAGGAGAGTTCTGAGAGAAGGGAGGCCCTCCGGAAAAACGATAGTCGAAAATTGAGTTTCGGGCGTTTGTCGCCCTTTTATGGCTGCATTTTCTACCGGATTTATTGAATTTATTTGATTCACTGTATATATATATATATATATATATATATATATATATATATATATATATATATATATATGTAGTGTTGCTTCACAAAGAAACAGCGCAACATAGCAGAGGACCAGATAGAAAACGACAGAGATGGCAGCCTTGACTACTGAGCAGCTTTGTTTTACAAAATCATGCGCTACGTGTATTTCGTGCGTATGAAAAAAAGAAGCAACGATAAAATTACCGAACACATATTCATACACGATGTTCACGATAGGGTTCTATGAACATCTCCTGTTGATGCATTCTGACGAAAGGCACAGGGACTATCTTACGCACCCATCAAACGCAAAAGGAACGTGATAAAGGAAACTTTGCTTTTATACACTAAATTCGCTTGGTATATTCCGGGCTGGATAGTTGTGTCATCCATGATCTCCGACGCCACCCTAGTTCTCGCTGATGGCCCGCCATGTAGCTCTCGCCGAGCAGTTTCCCGTCCTGAGACTCTTCCTTCTACCCAACTTTCCCGTCTTTTTCTCTTTGTACTATTCTTGTTTATTCTATAATGTAAATGCAAAGTCAAAAGCGGTATCAGCGTCTGTACAAAAGCAGCAAGAGCTGGCCGGGTGTACGGGCAGCGTCGCAGCAACAACCAGGCAGTCTGAGCTCGTGTCTCGCGCCAACGTGTCGATGTCGCTTTAGTAGTGGGCATTCCTCTTCACTACACTTCGTCCCCCGTCGGAAAAAGAGCCATCCTGGCAACTCACGCTGAACAGAGTACGAGCGGATCGTAATAAGGTTTCAACCGCTGTACGTTAACAGTTTCACGACCCCGAAATCGTTGGTCTGTGGATGGCGTAACGGGTTCGACGATGTAGTTTACAGGTGAAGTCTGCGAGACAATGCGGTAGGGTACCTGGTATTTTGAAATAGGCTTCGAAGAAAGGCCTGTAGGCACAGCGGGAACCCAAAGCCACACAAGAGTGTCCGGAACAAAGTTAGGGTACGGCTGGTTATCGTCACGTCGGGTTTTTGTCTCCATTGGTCAACAGTTGTAATTGACTGGGCGAGCTTACGGCATTTCTCGGCACAGCGGGCAGCTTTAGAGATAGGCGTAGACTCGGAGGAATCTGGGTTGTAGGGTAGAATGGTATCTAGTATGGTGGAAGGGTCTCGGCCATATAACAGGAAAAATGGCGAAAAACCCGTAGTTGCCTGTGGAGCAGTGTTATATGCGTACACTACAAACGGGAGAATGAGGTCCCAATCGGAGTGGTCTGAGGCAACATACTTTGATATCATGTCCCCTAGGGTACGGTTGTATCTTTCCGTCAAGCCATTCGTCTGCGAATGGTAGGCGGTAGTAGTCCGGTGAATGATTCGGCATTCGGCAAGGAGTGCGTTGACGACTTCAGAGAAGTATACACGTCTTCTATCGCTGAGAAGTTCACGCGGTGCGCCGTCACAGAGAATGAAATTCTGCAGGAGAAAAAAGAATACGTCGCGCGCTGTGGCAGCAGGCAAAGCGGCTGTTTCTGCGTATCGCGTCAAATAGTCGACAGCGACAACAATCCAACGTTTTCCGGAAGCCGTGAATGGAAGAAGCCCGTACAGAACTATCCCAATGCGCTCAAAAGGCCTGGCTGGGTAAGGGATTGGCTGGATCGGACCAGAGGTATGATAAGACAGAGCTTTCCGTCGCTGGCACTGTGGGCATGACCAAATGTACTCGCGCGAAAAGGTGTACATGCCTCGCCAATAAAACCGGGAGGAAAGCCGAGCGTATGTTTTGAAGACGCCCGCATATGCGCACTGAGGGTCAGTGTGGAAAGCTGAACTTATAGCAGCACGAAGATGGCGTAGAATGACGAGTATTCACTTTCGGCCGTCGAACTTGTAGTTCCTGCAATAAAGGAGGCCATCGCGGACCTCAAAGTGAGCCGCTTGACGGTGCAGTGTTCGAGAAGATAGAGAAATCGACGGGTCTGAAAGGAATCGCAGAAGAGTGCTGATCCAGTCGTCCTTACGTTGCTCAGACGCCTAGTCGCAGTTTTCTGGAAACGCAACCATTTCGTCCACGGCAGATAGACATGCAAAGCTTTCGGAGGACACAGGTGAACGTGATAGGGCGTCGGCATCAGTGTGACGTCGACCAGACCTGTAGACAACACGCATGTCGAACTCTTGCAGCCGCAAAGCCCAGCGAGCTAAACGGCCGGAGGGGTCTTTCATTGTGAATAACCAGCAAATCGCATGGTGATCGGTGACTACGTCGAAGGTGTGACCATAATAGGTGTGATCTAAATTTACCTAGAGCCCATATGATTGCCAGACACTCCTTCTCTGTCATAGAATAATTCTTGTCCGCTTTGGTGAGGGTACGGCTTGCGCATGCGACTACGTACTCCTCGAATCCAGATTTGAGCTGCGCGAGCACTGCACCGAGTCCAACACCACTGGCATCGGTGTGTACCTCAGTCAGAGCAGTCGGGTCAAAGTAACGCAAGATTGGCGGCGAGGTTAACAGGCGGCGCAACTTTTCGAAAGCATTATCATAGGCGGGTTACCAAGCGCCACTTTTCGAGTCACTGCGCAGAAGTTCAGTCAAGGGGGCGCTGATCATCGCAAAATTCCGAATAAAGCGGCGGAAATAGGAGCAGAGGCCAAGAAAGCTGCGCAGATCCTTCAAAGACGCAGGCTTAGGAAACTCTGCAACTGCCCGAAGCTTAGTTGTGTCAGGAAGAATACCGTCTTTAGAGACAACATGGCCGAGGATGGTGAGCTGATTTGCGCCGATGTGGTACTTCTTCAGATTGAGCTGAAGGCCGGCGTCAGTTAGGCACTGCAGTACTTCATCTAGCCTGCGGAGATGCGTTGGAAAATCTGGTGAAAATATAACTACGCCATCCAAGTAGCACAAGCATGTTTTCCACTTCAGGCCACGCAAAAGATTATCCATCTTCCGCTCAAATGTTGCGGGCGCGTTGCAAAGACCAAAAGGCATGACACAGAATTCGCAAAGGCCATCAGGTGTGATGAAGGCCGTCTTAGGCTGATCTTCAGGTCCCAGAGGAACTTGCCGATAGCCATTCCGTAGGTCAATAGAAGAGAAGTACTCTGCACCTTGGAGGCAGTCAAGGGCATCGTCGATTCTCGGTAAGGGATAAACTTCTTTTCGAGTTATTTTGTTAAGACGACGGTAGTCAACACAGAAGCGAATTGACCCGTCCTTCTTCTTAACGAGAACGACTGGAGATGCCCAAGGGCTATTCGAAGGCTGGATGACGCCACGCTTCAGCATGTCAGCTACTTGGTCATCGATAACCTGGCACTCGGCTGCGGACACGCGATAGGGTCTTTGACGCAATGGCACATTGGTACCCGTATTGATGCGGTGAGACACAGTGGACGTGCGGCTGAGGGGATTATGCTGGCAGTCAAAGAAATAACGGAATCTTCTCCAGCAGTCGTAGAAGCTGAGCACGTTGCGAAATGGTTAACGTGTCGGTAATGAAGCTGCTGAGTACGTCAGGCCTAGTAGTCTGCGGCGAAGAGGCACGAATTATTCCGGTGACTTCATGTTTGGCGGAAGGACCAGTCGTCATGTCAAAAATTGCAGAAGGGTCGAGACTGTAAAGCAACCCGACGCACTCACTTAGAAGTAGTGTTACAGGACATGGCAAGAGGTTCGAGATGAGCAGTCTGCTGATGCCGTCAAGTTCTAAAAGGGCATAAGTTAGCGGCGAAGACTTGCGGTGAATGAAAAGGGTAGATGGCGTGAAAAGGGCACTCGACTCGGCGAGCGAGTTGCAAGATACCATGGTAAGGGCGAAAGATTGCGGTGGTATGATGACGTCTTCAGCAACAAATAGTTTGTCCCCGGTTTCAAGAGCATCATTTAACGGCGCGTCGCCAAACACTTCAAATTCTACCTCAGCGCGAGAGCAGTCGATGACGGGCTTGTTAGCGGAGAGAAAGTCCCAACCAAAAATGAGGTCATGGGAGCAGGAATCCAAAACTAGTAATTCAACGACATAGATGAGGCTATCAATCGCGATGCGAGTAGTACAGGCAGCGGCTGGCATGACGTGCTCTGCGCTGGCTGTACGAAGTGATTTACTTGCTACTGGCATCATAACCTTTTTAAGCAAGTGGCAGAGTCTGGCACTGATCACTGGAACTGTGGCACCAGTGTCGACAAGGGCAAGTGCAGCGACGCCATCCACATATACGTCGAGAACATTCGTTGGGGAAGAGAGAGGCCTTGGTCTTTTCGCGGGCGACGCCTTTCCTGCCTCTGAAACTGCGGCGATCAGTTTTCCCGCTCCGACGATGAAGGACGATGACGCATCGGGAATGGCGAGCGGCGTCGAGGTCATGGCGAGTGACGGTTAACAGAAGGGCGGTGGTCGGCGTATGAAGACATGTGGTCAGGAGGCTGAGATCCTGTGAACGAAGGGCGCGGTGGCACATAAGGGGCAGGTTCGAAGCTCTGGTGGTAGCTCTGGTGGTAGACAGGGACGCGTCGACGGCAGTATCGCGCTATGTGGCCAGGTAGGCCACAGGCAAAGCATATGGGCCGATTGTCGACTGCACGCCATTTAGACTACTGTGGGGGGTCCTTGGCTTAGCGAACTGAGCAGTAGTAGGTCGTAGTGGCACGGCTGATGGCAGTGACGTAAAAGTCTGAAGAGGTGGTCGAGCGGCCACTTCAGCATAGCTTAGAGGTGCATTTACCTCGGCACAGGCAACAGGGGTCGGCAACGGTGAAGCGTCACGGGCAGATGGCAGAACCGCGCAAACTTGCTCCTGGATGGCCCGGCGAATGTTTGCTAGAAGAGGTGACTGTGGTTGGCCGACTGTCGATAGCAGCGATAGCTGACGAGCGACTTCAGTACGAACAAACTCCTTGATCTGCGATAGCAGGGACTCATGGTCAGATGTGGTGGTTAGGCTTGAGAGTGTGTCATCCGCGACGTTAGGGCGTCGCGTGAGAAGACGCTGTCGTCGGAGCTCGTCGAAACTCTGACACAACTCGATGAGCTCAGAGACGGTTAGCGGGTTCTTCGAGAGCAGCACTTGAAAGGCGTCGTCGGAAATGCCTTTCATGATGTGTCGTACCTTGTAACTTTCCGCCATCGTCGGGTCGACACGCCGGCAGAGGTCGAGGATGTCCTCGATGTAGCTAGTGAATGTCTTGCCTGTTTCTAGGGACCGACTTCGTAGACGTTGTTCTGCGCGAAGTTTGCGCACACCAGGGCGTCCAAAAACATCTGCGATGCAGGCTTTGAAGGTCGTCCAGGTGGGGATATCCGCCTCATGGTTTCTGTACCACAGCTTCGCAACATCCGTTAAATAAAACATCACGGTACCAAGCTTTGTGGGATCGTTCCATTTGTTAGTATCGCTGGCTCGTTCATAGAATTCCAGCCAATCCTCAACGTCTTTCTCGTCGGTGCCGCTGAAGATGTCGGGTTCTCGCAAGAGCTTGGCACCGGGACATGTCCTGCGTGGCGAAGCCGGTGGGGGTGTGAAGACAGCGTCGTCAGACATGACGGACGGCAGCTTTCGGCTATGCAGTTCCAAGACTGGGGAAGACCACAGCACTCTCCACCCAAACAAAATGTAAATGCAAGGTCAAAAGCGGTATCAGCGTCTGTACAAAACCAGCAAGAGCTGGCCGGGTGTACGGGCAACGTCGCAGCAACAACCAGGCAGTCTTGCTTGTGTCTCGCGCCAGCGTGTCGATGTCGCTTTAGTAGTGGGCATTCCTCTTCACTACAATACCATTACTTGAGCTCCCGCAAGGAGCTTCGCCATGTTACCAATAAAGCAGACAGAAACCAGCTGTTTTTCATTTATTTCAAGAGCTACTTACTGCTTCTATTCCCTATATCCATGGTGCGGCCACAACACTAGAATAGTCACCAGCTCGTGTGAAGCAGATGCGTTTTTTATGTTAACGAAAGGCTAGCTAGGTTTCGAATGGCCTTCATACCTGATTCTTTGAAAGAGGAAGCATGCTGGATCAGGCATCCAAACAAGTCTGTTGTTCACAGTGAACGGGGGTCTAGACCTTAACCAGTCCTGTGGCAAGAAGTGCATCGGCCAAAATTGCCAGTATTTACACGAGTTGCTGAAGAACCACGCACACACCATCTCAATGGTTTCGAGACACCTTGTGATTCAATGCCGAGACTGCGGCAACAATCCCGACTTTCAGCATTGTGCTGTGGTCAAGCGTCATCGGGACCAGGCGACAAGTGTATCTGATGAGGCTTCAGAAACTACTAGGCTAGGCACCCTGTTTTTCAGCTCACCTTGAATTTCTTAATCGCGAAAAAGAAATAGATTTCCTTCGTAATACTTGCACACGTAATGTTAATGGCGTGCTATCATGTTGATTATCGATGAATACGTTTTCTTTTTTTTTGATACTGCACATTCATGTATTCTGAAAAATAAAGTTAGCTGTGAATTACCGCTGTCGTCAATGTGCGGCTTTCTCCTAACCCCACTCTTTTGTGCTTTTTTATGCGAACTTTGAGATAAGTGAGTGAATAAACATAGCTTTCTAGCTTAACAACACCTTTTTGAATATACACTCACAGGTAAACAGACTACCATTATTAGTTCGAACGTGGGAGAGGGATTGTGGGGAGGGGCGTGCAGGAAAGCAAGCACCACAAAGAGATAGGGCGAAATACATGCATACTAACACACATACAGTCGTAAAGCAGCATTTCAAAGATGACAGCATACTACGTTTTCTCAAAACATCTTCTCTTGGTCTCTATAAAATACGAATATGTTCGTATTCGCAGCAAGATACTCTTGTGATGGAGGAAAAAATTCATGACATTACAAAGGGTAAAACTCGCTAAAGATGATATTTGCCTTGACGAATAAGGTAGGATACATCCTTACCTCTGGCTCATATGAAGAGACGAAATACATACAAGCTCTATACATTGCAGCTGCTTTCTGCCATGAAAGTTGGTTAGTCGGTGGTATGTTTTCGGTGTTTTCGACGATGGCTCGTATGCCGAGCCTATGGGTAGTGTACCCCTGTACGAAAGAGAAAGATGAAAAACTTGTTCAATACAATAGCGCCTATTGAAAATTTTCTTTCTCACGTAAATCATACCTCCTTTTTGATCACTGAGTGGGTGCTGTTAAACATATGGGCCTATTGCCTTACCCTATTCTCTTTGTAGTCACATCGCATGAAAATGGAAAAGTATGATGATCCGCTACAGGCGAATAACTGATTTTATAGGAAGGCTGGATTAACTAACACATTTCACTAGGTTATGCTAGAAAAGCTGTATTATATACACAGTGTAAAATGAGTGAGCACATATAAGCAAACTAGCAACACATATGAAAGCACCAAACGGAGGCGAACACCAACTAGCGAAAACGCTCTAAATATACACATACTATAGCAACTCAGACAAGCACAAATGCACAACCTAGTGCATCACTGCCAGATGCACAATTTTTTTTTAGGGACTACAGCAGGCATGCTTACGCAGAGGGAATCCAGCTACTTGCTACATCAGAATCGCCTAAATGAGTTTGCGTTTCATCTGCCCGCAATGTTTCGCGGTAACGGTGCATAATTTAAAGTACCGTTTAGAGCTGTGGGCTCTACAGTACAAGCTGAGATTGTAAGACAACGAATTCAATTACAGAACACCCTCTGCATACGCTGAAATCTGCCTCTCTTGCTATGTTGTTCGAGCTCTGTAGTTTGAGCGTTCACGCGCTGACAGATCACTGATAGTTTTACTGGAGCAGATAGTATACAGGCTGTACAATGTATTAAGCTAATGAAGTTCCTCTACCTGTTCACTTCGAGCCATGTAAATATGTCAATTATTTTTAATATGTGGAGTGTAACGTCCCAAAACCTCCTTATGTTTATAAGAGATGTGGTAGTAGAGGGCGTCGGAAGTTTCGGCCACCTGAAGGCGTCGATTTTAAATGACCAACTGAAGCCAACTACGGTCCTCTCAAGAAAAAGCAGGAGAATAATAATGTGCCCTGTGATGTGCTGACACGAGGAATTAAGGCACACATATATTATAGGTAGACGCCACAATCCTTTTCTCCACGTGCGTAATATTGGTACACCTTTAGAAAGGCCAATGCCTAGAACTCAAGTCCACCTCGCTTTCATAGCATACAAAAAAAAACGTCACGTCACTTTTCTGCTGACTTACACATAGCTTTCACGTCAATAGAAAAATTCAGTGCTCTGGAATATGCCACAGGTGCAGCCACATATATTACAACATTTTTTGTGTAAGCTGCCGTTTATATGGGTCTCTTATAATGACCAGCAAGTACCCGACAGTGTCCTTAGTAAGATGTTACGCACATACACCGCGAGTTTACTGTTGAGAAAATGTGCGGTCTATAGTCAAACTTCTAGTGAGGCATGCTTAAGTGTTGCGTGAAGGCGGTATCGTGCGGAGGGCTCAAGCGTTGACGCTAGTGAAGAAATGCGCTATCTGTTTCCCTGAACACACGCTCTAGTGAGGCAACCGTACGAGTCACACGAAGGCAGTATTACGTGGAGGTTTCAAGCGTTGACGCTAGCGATGCTGAACACACGCCCCTGAGTTCTGCTAAACCAATACTAGCGAGAAGGAACTGCGTTTGCGAGCAACCAATAACATGTCCTCCTTATCGTCATTGGATGAATCTTATCATTATCGTTCGCCTAGACCGGAGGAAGTACAGTTGGAAAGTTACTGTGGTTCTGATGGCAAAGCCGTTTAGCAGATCGTTTGTTGTGAACCCAGTACTACAAATCGTTATTATGCCAACAGGTATGCGCCGAAAAATTCGATGAATTCTTCTACGCGTCTTGGTCTACTGAAAAATAAAAAATGGCAGCATATCCACGGAGTGAATGATGGAGAGTGGGGCGAAGCATTCGTCCGTCCATGCGTCCGTCTGTGTGACCGTCCATGCGTCTGTTTGTGCGCCCGTCCCTGCGTCCGTTCATGCGTCCGCCCCAGCGTCCGTTCATGCGTCCTTCCATGCATCTGTTTGTGTGTCCGTTCGTTCATCTATTCAACACTCCAAGTCCCACCATCTCGCATCTTTTTATCATATATTCCCCATATAGAAGCACCGCCATCCAGCGGACTTTCCAAGGACTAAACGAGAGGTGGCACACGCACACTTTCTTACGGCCTGCGCTTTGGGTCCACTTTCCACCTTTAACCACCTCGAGTTCATGGTATATTCTAGTTCACTGTATTCATGACACTGCGACCAAACGCTCGCTAAACCTTTCGAAAACCAAGGAGGTTACGCCCAGCGAGTATAACGTAGCAACCTTTCCCTGTCAGATAGGGCTCAATTTACATGCCAATGGCTGCTAATGAGAAATGAGAGACAGGAGAATTCGGCTTTTACTTTCTTACGGCTTGCGTTTCGTATCTACTTCTCATTTTTAACCACCTTGAGTTCATTCATGGTATATACAAGTTCATTGTATTCATGGCACTGCGGCTCAACGCTCGCTAAACCTTTCTAAAGCTAAGGAGGTTACACCTAGCGAGTATAATGTAGCATTCCTTTCTTATCCGCTAGTGCTCAATGTACATGCCAATGGCTGCTAATGGGGATCGCAGCGTGCGCGTTAACTAAAAGCCGAATGCTCATGTCTCTCATTCCCCATTAGCAGCCATTGGCATGTACATTGAGCACTATTTTTTATTGTTAAACAACGCACAGAAGAAATCTCTCACTGGCACCACCTTGGAGGTCAATTGTTATACCTATTTCGGGTATGTGCCACTGGTGGTTACATACGAGGGACGCCCAAGCCATGCCATAAGGGGCTTCGCCCCTAAAATTTTTGAGTATACTTGAGCTCCGCCTTCAAAAGCAAATCACGATAGCATAATTGGGCCTCGTTAAAATGATCTTCTAAACTGCTCGTTACATTTAGTTGTCGGTGCATGCCTCAAACATTCCGAGCATAACTTGGCTGTTTTAAAGACGATAGTCTTTCTTGGGGACTTTCAATGAAATAAGTTTGGTTTGTCTGAACATTTATTTGTTTGCCCTTAACGGTATTTTAAACGGCACCAAAGTAGCCAAAAGACACTCCAAATGGCTAAGCCCATTCGCAGCACTCACCAACATTGCTCAATGTTCAGCTTTCATACTTGTGCGATTGTCAATTAAAAAAAATTCGGCAGCACCCACGTACAGAGTGGGAATCGATGATATGCGAAGCACGAATAATGAAGGCTGATATAGCACTTTCAAATCCCCACAACGTTAAGAGGTGTAGGTAAATTAGACCGTACACGACTTCCGTGTCTTGATTATCTTGTTTGGATGTGTCGTTTACCCTCGTCATGTATTCCCGTCACGTAATGCCACATTTAGTATATATGGAGCTAGAAAAACGGCCGCGAGAACGCTATGAGCATGGTATGTTGTCATGTTTTTACATGACACGCATCTCATCATTGTCAAGTTTGCACCAATCGTATACCTCCATCATCCATTGACGTCACGTAACGCCCAAGTTGGAATATGTGTAACCTGCGAAACGGCCTCCGGTGCATCATGAAGGGCGCAATATACTCCAAAGTAACGTTGACGCACGCGTACGCTGTGCACAGCGACGCTACGTTAGTAAACCGCGTGCACTCTATAGCCTGAAGCCGAGCGCGATCGGCGTGACCAGCGTCCGTCGTCACGGCTTGACGGCAACCGGCGCAAAATGCGACATGCTGCATTTGGCGCTAGTGCATTATCGAGACAGCACTGCGCCTGCCCCTTTTCGACAGAGAGGGACGCCGGACACGCTGAAACGCGCATGCGTCAAACCACCGCAGCGCACGCCTGCGAGTATGTGGGGGGACCGGCGCCTGGCGTGGCAACGACGGCGTAACGCGATGAAACAAACGCTGGTGTGCACATGCGTCGGGTCACGTCGAAGTGAATTGGCGTCTTGACTGTGGCATGTAGTCAAGTTCTCACATGACACGTATCTCATGATTATCCTATTTGCACCAGTCACACATCCTCGTCATTCATTGGCGTCACGTAATACCAAATTCGGCATATCTGAAGCTAGCGAAACGGCCATGAGCGCATCATGAGTATCAAATGTAGTCATGTTGTTACATGACACACATGTTGTGATTATTATGTTTGATGTGTCATTTACCTATCTCGTCTATTTGCGTCGCGCGATACCAAGTTTGGTACATGTGAAGCTAGCAAAACGGCCACCAGAACATGAGCATGGCATATATTCATGTTGTTACATGACACGTATCTTCATCATTATCACGATTGCACCAGTCAGATGCCTTCGTCATCCATTCATGCACCGTAATAGCAAATTTGGTACGTGTGACGCTAGCGAAAATGCCGAGAGCACTTCATGAGCGTGGCATGTAGTCATGTTGTAACATGACAGGCATGTCATAATTTTCATGCTAGGGTCGGTCGCTTGTGTTCGCCGTGCAATCATGTCATACCATACCAGTTTTGCAACATTTTCAACAAGACATGTGAACGAAATCACCACAAGAGCAACAAGATCATGAAATGTAAATTTCTACATTCATGGAATACATATTGTTATTTTCATGTTATGACTAATTAAATTTGCGCGTCATATACTAATGTTATGCCACACCAAGTTTGATATTGATACCATTATTGAAACGGCCAGGAGAGCTAAAAGTCGTAGGCAGCTTGATAGATAGATAGATAGCTAGATAGATAGATAAATAGATAGATAGATAGATAGATAGATAGATACGCTCATAGTCGCCGAAGTTTGCTAAGAAATGCCTAGCGTTTAAAAGCAATTATTGCACATATTCGAGGCATCATAACGACACGTGAATATTATGTATGTGTATTTTTTACTAGAAAAGGCATGCTCAAGAAATTTTATGGACCGTAGCGTTTATGACGCAGCGCTGACCATGCAACGCTTTCACGAAAGTCAAGCGTTTCCAAAGCTTTGCTAAGACGACACGGTGTTGGCACCTATCCGTCGCCTTACGTTCTAAACGTTATCACCTCAGAGACGGCAACGCGTGCCATGCGCTTGATTTTCCAGGATAACGGCCACATAGCGCCCATATCTCACGTGCGACATCACTTGATGTGCTTGTTCGCCTCCGCTGCATGCTCGAGGCACTCTAACGCAGCGTCTCCAGAATACCATTCACCGATTTGTTTTTTTGCGCAGAAAGCTAATAAACATTTTGTTCATTCTCTCCTGGCGCAAAACTACCGTCTTTTGACGACACTTGCAGTGTAACATGAAGATACAGGGCAATTTTTTCATAGATAGTTTTGTAGGGTTTAACATCCCCAAACCACGATATGATTATGCGAGACGCCATAGTGGAGGGCTTCGAAAATTCTGACCAACTGAAGTTCCTTCACGTGCACACATTCTGAGTACACGAGCCCACACCGTTTTCGCCTCCATCGAAAAGGAGCCTCCGCAGCCGGGATTCGATCCCGCGACGTGTGGGTCAGCCGCCGAGTACCTTGGCCACGAGACAAACGCGGTGGGGTACCTTGGCCATTTTAACTATGATTCAATGCTTATTGATAGCAGAATTATTAGGTGCCCACTGTATTTCACGATTATTCCTTTTGTGAATACGTGAAAGGCCCACCACACGTCCGTATGGCAACACACCAACCAATGTAGCCTTCGCCTTTTTGATTGTTGTGCAACTGATGACGATTCAATATGGCTGAGCGCTTTCCAACACGTCGGCCGTCAAGAAGATGCCACTCGCTGCTAAGAAACAAGTTTGACGCGTGGTGCAATTCTGGGTTTCCGCCACCTTAATACACGGGGTGTTCCAAAAATTGGGTTCAATATTATTTTAAAATTACCGGAAGGAGGTACCAGCATACTACTTGCCGCGTTGTCTTCCTGTGGCAGGAGGCATCTTCAGATGAGTACAAACGATATTTATGGCAGTAATTATAAAAACGAAGACAATTAACTCTTTACTAGCGGTAATAGCCCGTCGGGTCAAATAGGCGAACTCAAGCCCTTCCTACGAATAGTCCATAGTCACCTTAAAATTTTGGAAGAAGCGACTACGGCGCGAAAGCCCAGTACGCAAGTTAACAGAACAAAACAAAAAGTTGGAAGATCCCAAGTTCAGTGGGAATCGATGATATGCGAAGCACAAATGAGGAAGGCTGATGTGCCACTTTAAATTCAGCACAACGTTACGAAGTGGAGGTAAATTAAGCCGCACACGACTTTCATGTCATGATTATTATGTTTGATTATGTCATATACCTCCGTCGTCTCACGTCACGTAATACCAACTTTGGTATATGTTGAACTAGTAAAACGGCCACCAGCGTGCTATGAGCGTAGATTGTAGTCATGTTTTACATGACAGGCATATCATGATTATCATGTTTAGATCTATCAAAAACCTTTGTCATACTTTGACATTACATAACACCAAATTTGATATGTGTGGAGCTGGCGAAACGGCCACGGGTTCATCGTGAAGGGCTTAATATACTCCGACGTGTAGTTTACGCGCGCACATGCTGGGCGCAGTGACGCTACGCTAGGAAAACGCGAGCACTGCATAGTCTGACGCCAGGCGCAACCGGCGCGACCAGCCACCAGCGTCAGTAGGCGCCACCCGGCGGCAACCGGCGTGAAATGCGACACATGAAGTTGCTCAGACAGCACTGCGGTCTGATTCTCTTCGTGACAGAGGGACGCCGGGTGCACTCAAACGTGCATGTGTCAAAGCAATGCAGCACGCACGGTGCCTGGCAGGGCATTGCGGGCATGACGCGACCAAACGAACGCCGGAGCGCACGCGCGCCGGGTCACGGTCAAAGTGTATTGACACCTTGAGCGTGCCATGTAACTATGTTCCTTACATAACAAGCATATCATGATTATCACGTGTGCACCAGTCACGCCCCTTCGTCATCCACTCACACGATGTAATACGATGGTTTGGCATATAGAAAGCTAGCGAAACGGCCGTGAGTGCATCATGAGCGTAGCATGTAGTCATGTTGTTACATGACACGCATCTTTGATTACCATGTTTTCACCAGTCACATACCTTCGTCATCGATTGACGTCCCGTTATACCCAAGGTTGGTATAAGTGAAGCCAGCGAAACGGCCGCGAGCGCATCATCAGCGTGGTATGTATTGTTGTGATTACATGACACGCATCTGATGATTATCATGCTTGCACCAGTCACATACCTTCGTCGTCCATTCACGTACCGTAATACTAAATGAGGTAAATGTCAAGCTAGTGAAACGACCGCGAGCTCATCTTGAGCGTGGCATGTAGTCATGTGATTACATGAGACGCATCTCATCATGTTTGCATCAGTCATATACCTTCGTCATCCATTCACGTCACGTAATACCTTATTTGGTATACGTGAAGCAAGCGAAACACCCGCGAGCGTACGATGAGCGTATAGCGTAGTCATCATTAGCATGACATTACATGACCTGCATGTCATGATTTTCACGTTAGGGCCTGCCACTCATGCTCGACATGCAGTCATGTCATATCATACTAGTTTTGCAACATGTCATGGGAACGAAACAATTTTGAGAGCAGCAAGACTTTGAAATGTAATTTATGCCATTCATGACATACATATCAAGATTTTCATGTTATGACTAGTCACCTATGCTCGCCATACAGTCATGTTATGCCATACCAAGTGTGGTTTCGATACCATTACCAAAACAGCCAGGACAGCTAAACGTTGTAGGCGGCTTGATAGATAGATAAATAGAGAAATAGATAAATAAATATGTAGATAGATAGATAGATAAATAAATATATAATAGATAATAATAGATAGATAGATAAATAGATAGATAGATAGATAGATAGATAGATAGATAGATAGATAGATAGATACGCTACGTGGCGCCGAAGTTCGCTCACAAATGCTTCGCATTGAAAACATGGATTATAACTATGTCAACGAATTAATAAACCACAAGAACACAAAAGTAAAATGCGTCTACCCCGAGGCGAATAACAGTCTACACTGCTTTCGTTTCACCACAAGGACGATGAAATGAATGGGACAGCAACAACGCATTATGCCACATGTACAACGACAAGCAGCTCAAAACATCAAACAGAAAGCATCGTAGGAGTATACAGAAGACGATACCTGACTAATAACTGGTACAGCACAACACGTGAAGCGCGTTGCTCGAATACACAAAAGAAAGACCCCTAAGCGAACGCACAACTATACCCAGGATGAGCGGGAGCTGTGATAACTCGTGTGTGAGCAGTGCGCTTTTTTCGTAAACGTGGCCGGGGCAGTGAGTGAAGTGAATTTCGTGCTCTCTTTAACTATATACTGTAGCCCCGCCACAATGGTCTAGTGGCTAAGGTACTCGACTGCTGACCCGCAGGTCGCGGGTTCCTATCTCGGCTGCGGCGGCTGCATTTCCGATGGAGGCAGAAATGCTTTAGGTCCATGTGCTCAGATTTGGGGGCACGGTAAAGAACCCTAGGTGGCCAGAATTTCCTGAACCCTCCACTACGGCGTCTCTCATAATCATATGGTAGTTTTGGGATGTGAAACCCCACATATCAATCAATCAATCAATCAACCAACCAATCAATCAATCAATCAATCTTTCAATCTTTATTTACTGTAACTTCAAAGCAAACTTACGGTGGAACCACAAGACGATTATTGCTTCCGCTGCTTAACTTTTCCGCCGCTAATGACCAGATCACTGCGGAGGCGTGAAGTACTTAGGCGACATCTGCAGATTCGCACACTTTACTTTTTTCCTACCACCTTCACTTCATGTACTCTTCTTTTTACTCATCCTACTCCTGATAATATTACTGTCTTAAACAAAATATGTGTGGTTACCCTTAGGACCTCCATCCGCCTTTTCTTCGAAAAGTATTCAGTAATGCGAAGCAGTGAGATGCTTCGTTCATCATCGTAATTATCATCATCAGCCTGACTATGTCCTCTGAAGAACAAAGGCCTCTCCCATGTTTCGCCAGTCAACTTGGTCCTGTGATTGCTACTACTTATTTATACCCGAAAACTTCTTAATCTCATCTGCCAACCTAACCTTCTGTCTTCCACTGACCCGCTTGTCTTCTCTAGGAATCCAGTTAGTTACCCTTAATG
Organism: Rhipicephalus annulatus; assembly: GCA_013436015.1. NCBI lineage: Eukaryota > Metazoa > Arthropoda > Arachnida > Ixodida > Ixodidae > Rhipicephalus > Rhipicephalus annulatus. The sequence continues at coordinate 330,652 of WOVY01015984.1, read as the reverse complement.
ACCAGCGGTTATCATACCCGGCCCATGACCTTTCCTCTTGTTGATTTTAACTATAATATCCTTAACCCCGGTTTGTTGCCTAATCCACTCTGCTCTCTTCTTATCTCTTAAGGTTGCACCTACCCTTTCGCTTTCTGTTGCTCGCTGCGTTGTCCTCAATTTGAGCTGAACACTCTTTGTAAGTCTCCAGGTTTCTGTTTCGTAGCTAAGTACCAGCAAGATGCTTCTGTTATATACCTTCCCCTTGAAGGATATTGGCAATCTACCTGTCATGATTTGCGAGTGTTTGCCAAATGTGCTCCACCCCATTCCTATTCTTCTAGTTACTTCAGTCTCATGGTACGGCTCCGTGGTTATTACCTGTGCTAAGTATACATAGTCTTTCACAACTTCAAGTTCACTATTACATATCTCAAAGTGTTGTTCTCTTCCGAGGTTGTTGTACATTACTTTCGTTTTCTGCAGATTATTTTAGGACCTACTTTTCTGCTCTCCTTGTCTAACTTCGTAATCGTGAGTTGCAATTCGTCTCCTCAGTTACTCAGCAATGCAATATCATCGGCGAAGCGCAGTTTACTAAAGTACCCTTCATTAACTATTATGCCTGACTCTTTCCATTCTAGGCATCTGAAAACCTCCTGTAAGCACGAGGTAAATAGAATTGGGGAGATTGTATACCCCTGCCTACACTCTTCTTGATTGGTATTCTGTTGCTTTCTTTATAAAGCAGTGATCTCGCCCTGATCTGCATGACTGCTGATATTTCTATTGAATCAAACGCCCTCTCATTGTCTATAAAGGCTATGTATAGTGGTTGGCTGTATTCTCAGAATTTCTCTACTGCGCGATTGATAGCATGAAGGTGGTAGATTGTTGAGTAGCCTGTTCGAAATCGTGCTTGTTCCTTTGGTTGATTGAATGCTAATGTTGTCTTGATTCTGTTGGCACCTTTGGAAATAGTTTGTGTAATACGGAGAGCAAGCTGGTTGGCCTGTAATGCTTCAAGTCTTTCTCATCTCCTTTCTTTTGTAATGGGATGATGTTAGCCTTATTCCAAGATACTGCTACTCTTACCCTCAGGAGACAATCTGTCCTGCATCTTTCAGCAGATCTGATGTTACCTCATCCTAACCAGCAGCTTTGCCTCTTTGCATGCTTTCCAGACTATTCTGACTTCTATCATTACAGGTGAGGTGTTGTCTGGGTTACCGCTAGTTTTTAAAATAAGGTAGTAGTTGTGCTTGCTACTGTACAGATCTCTGTAAAAATCGTCCGCTGATTTTACTATCCTATTCATATTGGTAATTACTTTGTTTTCCTTGTCCTTTATTGCATACTTCTAATTTTTGCCTGTCCCAAGTTTTTCTTTCACTGCATTGACGCTTCCTCCGTTCTTTAGAGCGTATTCAATTTTCTGCATGTTATACTTTCCTACATAGGATACCTTGCGCTTATTAATCAACTTCGAAAGCTCTACCAACTCTAATTTGTCTTTTGTACTGAAGGCTTTCATGCAGTGACGCTTTCTAATGAAATTGTTTGTTTCACGGGACAGCTTTCTAGTGTGCTGTCTAACTACAGTACCTTCAACTTCCACTGCACACTCCGTGATGATACTCCTACGATTATTCTTCATTGCGTCAACGCTAAGGCTGTTATCGTTGATATGAGCAGAGTACCTGTTCTGAAACAAAACTCGGAATTCCTCTACTTTCCATCTTAGTGCTAGCTCATTAATTGGCTTCTTGCGTATCAGTTTCATTCCTTTTTCAAGTCTAGGCGAATTCGGGACCGTACCATTACTGCATCGTACCTTGCCAAGCACTTCCACATCCTGCACGATGCCTGCGTGTGCACTCAGTATAAAATCTATTTCGTTCTTATTTTCGGCATTAGGGCTCCTCCATCTCCACTTACGGCTTCCACGCTTTCGGTGGAAGGCATTCAAAATCCGTACACTATTGCATTCTGCGAATTCTGCTCGTAGCTCCCCTCTGGCATTTTTAGTACTGATGCCTTAATCTCCTACTGCCTGGTTTCCAGCCTGTTTCTTGCCTACTTTTGCATGGAAGTCTTCCATCAGTATACTATACTGTGTTTTTACTTTACTCATTGCTAATTCCATGTTTTCATAGAAGCTTTTAACTGACGCGTTATCATGGCTGGATGTTGGCGCATAAGCCTTTACCACCCTCATCTTGTACCTCTTATTGAGTCTAATTACGACACCTACCACACTTTCATTATTGCTACAGTATTCCTCTATGTTGCCAGCTATGTTTCTGTGGCTAAGGAACCCCCTTCCAGTTTTCTTGTGTCAGCCAAGCACCGATAGCAAAAGACGTGCCCGTTCTGTTGCACTGCATAGGCCTCATCTGTCATCCTAACCTCACTGAGCCCTATTACATCCAATTTATTGCCCTCTAGCTTCTCCTGCTTCATTACGTAGCTCTAAATTAGACGTACAGAAGGCAATCCTGGGTTTGACTGAAAGGTTTCGGAGGACTACTCATTGTGCCAACCTGCCCCCATCGCTATTCCAATGACCCTTAAAAAACTTTAACTACCTACCTAAAAAGACCACATTCACGAGATAAGCTCGTGCGCACGCGCGACCGTGTCTCTAGGAGGCGTCCACGTATCACAACGCGCTGGGCCACGACCTTTAGAGCGTGCCGTTCACAACATCTCGCTATTGATGACGAAAACGTAGAGATGTTGCTGATCTCCTGAGGACCGCCAATGGTATATGGTGTGTATAAATATCTCGCCGTTAGGAAACTGACAACACCCGCTTCGTGGCCTGGTGCTTTCGAGAGGCGCACTGCGGAGTGAGAGGTCAAAGGCTTGACGCCCGGTGAGGTAATGTTTTCGCCCTCGTTTTTTTGTGCTTTATAGTTCCTATACTTATGCAGTTTATTTTACAATGCCATATCTATGATGGAAATACGTCATCAGCATGGCGTATCCTGACATAAAACACTCTCGTGTAAAACGAAACTACTAATGTAATTTACTGGTAACGCGTCACCATTCATGCTTGAAAAAATTCAATTGCAGAAATATTCTTGATGCATGTTAAACACCCAAATATAGTTCATAGTCGTAAAGTGTGCAGTTATGTACAGCTTTGATTCAATTGAACTAGTAGATATGTTCATATATATTTGCATCTTGTTCGAACAATGTTCGAGGCCAAGTTGAACGAACAAGTAGTCTTGCTTACGGCCAATCTGCTATAGGCACATACACAGAGTCTGTTTTGAAGAGTCTGTTTCGAAGGTGTTGAGTATTTCAGGCAAGTACACTTTTCTTGCTTAATTTTTGTACACAAAGATGGCATCCTGCTTCAGAAGTTCCTGGGAAAAGAGAAGGGGGCGTAGGCTTGTACATCACAGTTCAGCTGCGTGGAATATTAACGGAACAGCTTTGAAGCGCTCGTTTCGCGAAAATTCCGGTGTTGGCGTTGGTGTCAGCGCCGTTGGTTGTGCGTGAAAAATTGAGAACGATGCAAATAGTATAATTGAATGATAAAAAGCCCGGCGAAGAGTGGGGACTGAAGCAGGGTTGTTGGATTAGAATGAGCATCGAACCGGGTCATTTGCATGGCAAACAGATGTTCTACCACACGGCTACACCTTCGCTTGTGAAAGCAGTGACAAGAACTTCCTCTGCTTGGAAATGCAGCAAACATAGCTTTCATGCTTCACAAACACACGCGTCCTGTATATATGCTTCACAATTCAACACGAAATACTGCAGTAATATTGTGTGCTCTAGCGTTTATGGCGATGGGATGTCAAAATATGTGATTATCATATTTGGCTCCGTGGTTGAAAGTTGGTACCCTCCAGCAAACGGCACACACGCTACTGCGCCAATTCCCTTAAGACCACGTTGCGGGTTCATAGCAAATTCGAAAAGGTTTCATGCGCTAATGGTTTGAAGTACGCACTACGAATAAGATGTCGCTATCACGTTCAGCTACTAAAAGCGAAGCTCTAGGGTCTCCTAATTTTTTTCTGAAGCATCGCTACAGTTATTTAATATTCCTTTAACAGTAGTTCCCACTAAAACGCATCGTCAATTATTTGGTTCATTTTGGGGAAGGTCGGTTGTTCTTTAAACAAGTATCACAAGAGGCCCAATGTTACCGCCAAATATTCCTTCACCGCACGCGACACACCTAGGCCGAAACGCATCAGTAATGTTGAAGACATTTACCAAATCAACACACCAAATTATTGTAGCAGTGTGATCACACTTAACCCTTTTAGAAGAAGTCGTGTATACCGCATATTCTAAGCTTTATTTTTCTTTTTTTGTATAAATAAGGCAATTGGGACGAAGTGAAATAATTGCTCCACAAAAAGTGTCATTTGTTATTCTCACTTACGTCACTGAAAGCGTTCCAACTTCCTCTGTATTTGTTGCAGACGTACTTGTAGAAATGATCGCATGGATCAATGTTGAAGTCTAATTCTGACCGTAGCCACTGCGCCACGGCGCGGCAAGAGGGCGCGTCACAGTCGTTTCTCGACGTGTGATGGTGCGGAAGAGCGTGTCGATGTTCCTGGCGATGTGGAGAGCGATGGAGGCTCTGGCGATGCCCTGGTTACCCTGGTCGTCGAAGCTGGGGGAACACGGAGGGACGTGAAAGTGCTCACCTGAGACGAAGACCGAGAGAAAGAAAGTGGTGAACTTACAAAATGGTGGATCTACATTAAAATTAATTGGAACACAGAGGAAACCACTAAACTTATGGAATCGCGCAGAGATTTAATTAGCGGGCGGCCGCATAAATGAACAGACATTGCTTTGCACTACGCCGACAAAACCCAAAGTAGCCACCTCTGGAGTCATTACTGCGACATAGGCCCTACTTTGTTTGTGGGAGGTGATTTCTTGAATGACGGTTATGAAGCACTAACGGCGGACGTAATTTATTGATCAATCAGTGATACGCCAGAAACAACCTCTGGCATGTACTGACGTGAACAATGACTCGTTAACGCCAAAATGTATGAAAATAAACGCGCCTGGCACTACTTGCGCTCGAAAACACGTTAATTTACTTGACGGGAACCTAATCAAAATTGAAGTTAAACAGTAATACGTATTCTTTTGTGGTCCTGTCATGGCAACATGAGCATTAATTGCAGATTATCCAGCAGCGCCAGCAGAGCGTATCTAGTATCATCTGGTGAGAATTGTCGCTGTTTCGTTGATAGCAAGTTTTCCAACTTTAGTATGGTTTGATTTTGCATCACATTGTGATCACTTGGGGTCGACTTCTGTGAGGAGCGATCAAAATGAGTGGCTCCCTGTTCAAAGTTTTTGTGTATACCTATTCGTTTGAATTATCAGGAGTTTTTCCTGATAGAAATATACAGGGTTGTGCCGCTACCAGGACTTTGGTTCAAATTACCGAGCTTTTGCTTGCTGCTAAGCATATTCAACAAAGTAATGTAAGGGGGCATAAGGCATAACTCAACGAAATTAAACACATATATGTGTGCCTGTCCCGTTTTGACAAAATTGAGGTAATGATCATCCATCATGACATAGCCGTAAATCTATGGGTATCATCCCAGATGCTGTTTGTAAAAAAAACAATATAGGGAGAGCTCAAAAGAGAACGATGAAGTAGCTGTAGTCACAATTGCAGAATATCATTAAGTTTACAGCAAACGTAGCGTTGGAGCCCACACTGAAGATACTGGGGCTAGGTTTTCGACAAAATAAAAAAAACAGTTTGCATTGCTAAAAACGTACCTCCCACCTCATGAGACGCTTTTCTCCCAATGTCGCGATTTCTCAATACTTTACCGCACACAAAGATTGTTTTCTAGATACGGCACACAATAAATGCTAGCTGGCGAGTATGATAAATATTTCCAATAGAATAAATTCTAGGGAAACAATTAGAATGATTTGCAGGTCATTGAAACCTGTGTACACATGGCGCTGGCACGTCAGTGCCACCTTATGGCGAATGCAAAGTGGCCTTCTTTCACTTATTATTTTCTGCTCCTTTCGTGTTTTGTAACTTACCAGATCTTCTTGTTTTTCTTTATTACCTTCGTGTTTTTATATACGGCCTTCTCTATCCCGCTCGCATCGTAACCTTCGCATCACTGCTTTTGAGCTTTACCTATCTTTTCATACCTGGCTGGATTATACTGTATTTGGTTGAAGAAAAGAGGTGTAAATTTAGGGGCTTGTTTTTTTTTTGCTATCCACAAAGGCAATTTGATCTAAGAGACAGTCATGAGAAAGGTTTCAAATCATGCCTGTATCTGCTATGTGGTGCCCACAGGTGGTGCTATATGTTCTCAATAGGCACGGCGCGCTGAGAGTTTAGGTTCGTCAGCTGACACGAAATTTTAAAGCACCTGCAAATATAGGTTGTTCTAGGTTTTGCAGCGTTCTACTAGCGGAAATGTCGCTTGGTCCCTTTCTGAATTAGTGCAGCGTAACTTACCTTTGAAGAGGCTAATTTCGGAGTTATGCACTTATTACTATTTTACCGAGTAACTGATTGCTACTATACATTAGGCTAACGAGGTTAATTAAAGTATTTACTTTGATGTGTTATGAGTTTGCTGTATTTACAGTAATTTTTTCGCAACCATACTTTGCCCAGGGTCATAGGGCTGGCAATTCTCTGGGGGCGAATGACATCCAACCACCCTGAACGCGAGGTTGCGTTGGTAGCGTGCGTAGTGTGCATGCATATACTAGCTATGAATATAAAATACTACCAACACGAACAAAAAAGTGTTCAAAAATACACGGCCTTAATTATCAAAAACCTGATAACATTCATCGATGAACGGAAAGAAAGGAGCAGTCCTACTAGACTAGAAACTGAGATTTACCTTATCTCAAGATACATTGAACCAGACCTAGCTCCCTTCTGTATTCAAATGGACGTAGTGTATATCCATATATTTATGGGACAACAGAACTCAATGAGATACCAGCAATCGGCAACACGAGTCGCTGCACAGTCACCTCGAGAACTGTTAAGGCTATGCCTGTAGCAGTGCTGCTACACAGCGCTCACAAGCTTGCAGCTTTCGGAGAGGCCCGCTACACATGAGAGGGTCACTTCAACTTTGCGCTCGCTAGACAGGTTCTTCAACGTGAAGTAAATCTGATGCGCTTCTACACTGAAACTTTTGCGCAGACATCAAGATGGCACAGACAAAGGCTTCATAAAGACAAGTGCAGGTTATCAACTGATGTTTATTCAGTAAGAAATTCAATAGCCTGCACTGGTCATTGTGAACTTTTCGTAATTTTCCTCGTGTAGTGCGCGCAGAGGTATCCGTATGCAGCCAAACCTAATAGCCAGCGTTTCCATATTATTGCTGATACGGTTCACTGAAGAGACTCAATTTTCGCACGCATAGCGCGGCTATTTCTGCTATGGACGTCAGACTATGCCCAGGTGGTGCTGCGAAAAACACCGCCACCAGCGCCCCCATCACCACGCTGGCCATAAATAGGTAGCGCACAGTGAGCCGTCTGCAAGCGAACGTGCATAGGCCCGCCTCTTTTGTTGGTCTTGAGGCCCGGTTCCCTGAAAATCGATACCTAGCAAGCTTATTCTTTCAATCCGACCTTGCTTCATGAAAATTGGAAGCCCATAAAAACAAAATGCAGGAATAAGGCAAAGGACGTTCCATTTACTTCGGCGTGCTGCAACGACAATTTAAGCGCAAGCGAGCGTCGCATGACATTGAGCTCAAAGCAAGCACTCCGACAGGCGTTTTGTAATGCCTACATGCATTAAACTTGGGCATACATATGATGCGAATGCGAGGAAGTGCATGCGCCAACCATATGTGTGATTAGTGGTACGAAGCTCGCTTTATCCGGCACGAATGACCCTGGTGATTTTCGCTTTGCAGTTGCATTCTCTATCGATTTTCCCGCTTCCTTTGCATTGAGCTGTTTTGGTACGCATGCTCGAATGCTCTGTTGACGGTCGTATTCCATTTGTATATACTGCAAATCGGGATACATGTGTGTCGCCTCTCTCAGTGTTAAAAAAAACCGGTTCCTCCGAGATAGCTCCGGCAATCGCAGAGACCAACCGCAAAAAAAAAAGAAGAAACACGATTTTGGTTGGGATCATTTTGCGATTTACCTGTATCACGCACGTGTTCACATTTCCTAGTAAAATCCGGGACTTAGAGCAATCAAACCCTATGTGTGCTGGCAACAACTTCAGGTTATTGGTGGTCACGACGTGTGCGACGCCCGAACCACTAGTCGTGACCTGTCTACTATTGTACGTCGCGCACCGTGGTCAGATGGTCTGTTAAGCTTCATAGTATATGTTACAATGGTTCTCTGCTACTGAAAACAATAGCAGGATACCTGCAATTTCACACTATGTGAACGGCTGTGGAGAACGAAAGTGGTTCGCTTACCCAACACGTTCGTGACGTGTGCCATGTCCGAACCACCGGGCAGCACCTGTCTACTGTTGTACGTCGCGCACCGTGGTTAGAGGGTCTGTTAAGCTTCATAATAAGAGTTACCATGGTTATCTGTCGAGGCTACTCAAACTAATAGCAGGAGACCTACATTATCACACTTATGGAAACGTCTGTGGAGAACGAGAGTAATTCGCTTACCCAACAAGTTCGCAACGGCCTTTATTTAGCTCTCGCCATTCTGCTTTGCAAAAGCCGTGGAAATAAATAAAACGGAAGTTATTTACGTCCGTGGCAATTCAGAACGCAACAGCAACGAAGAATGGGGTCTTTTTTCGTAGAGTACAGAGCTGCTGCGTCTGCTCTTGTTTTCGCCATCGTTCTGGCGAGTGAACTAGCATGCACTTCACAGCGGTTCTGTGACGCGTCCGACTAGCGGAGAAAAATTTGTAGCTCTTTTTCTGATTGTTCAATGCGCATGTACTTGTAATATTTTGCTCAAATAATGTTTTGTACGCTGCAGTTGCACCTGGTTGCATAGCAAACTATGCAAGGGAGTCGGGCTTTGCACTACTCCAAACTGCGTCGACAGGTGGCAGCTGCGTGTCCGCAAAACTCCTGAGTCTGACGTCTACTTCGCAAGGGAAATTCAATATGTCGATGAGCAAGGGGCGGTCCATGGTCAGCACCCTTTCGCCTTTGAAAAAGTGAAGCGATCTGACGCCAGTCACGAAACTTGAACACAGCACGCACAACAGTGACGCGTTGACCCTCTTAAGTGTAGCCATCTTTGTTTTTTATACCACTGTTGTCAGCACACAGAACGTAACTGTGGATACGTAAACAATACTATAAACACATGAACATATACAGTATAATAAGGGAAAACATAACCTGCAACATATCTATGATTAGTTCATAATATTCCTACCACGTGACTCGGGGAGATTAAGTGCACCTTGCTACGCCGCCAATAACTTGATGTCAGCGCAAACACACATGCGTCATCAGTTTTTCTGGACTCGTAAGATCAGCGCCCGGTGTCCCGCATGGCGCTTTCGTCAGAGTTTTGCGAGGTGACGTGGCCAGGGGTCTTTACATAGCCACTGCAACTGCTCCTGCGAACCTCCTTGAAGTTGAATTTGTGACTGGCCACTATGAAAATACTCGTAAATACTATGGCATGGTCACACTGTATTTAAATCGTGATAGGTTGATCATAAGTGTATCTATTTCAGAACGAAACAGGTGTAAATTTCTCGTGTCCGCGTTTCTTTAAATGAAGAACTTTCCAGGCTTCACTGGAAGTGGGACGCTTTTTCACCAGCACTCATGACGATTCTCACATGGCTCAAATGTCAGGAATTTGCAAATTCTCGCAAAGCAAACAGCAAAATTGTTTGGGATGATATGAGCACCATGTTGGTAGGGAGCACGTTGAACGTACTCATCGTGTTGAAGCCACATAGGCTGTGGTAGCTATGTGCAAAATTATCGCATAGGCGTGCTGCAAGTAGTGCTGAGAATGTAATAATTTCGACCATCCTGAGACTAACAAGAAACAGTCAATAGATATAACCATGTCATATAACCAAGTCATTGGGTATGACCAGGCTCTTTGAAGACGACAGTTTTTGTGGTGCGTTGTGGTGAAAAGCTCGCACATATATCAATAGAGCGAGAATAGCTTCCATCAAGTTATTACTGGGCTGGAGAGTATTAGAATACAAAATCGTCACGATATTGCATCTTATAGATAGTTCTTAGTATCAGTATATCTGTAGGTATATTTCAAAAGTGCCGTTGTATTTATGTCCTGAAATATTCTAGGGTGTGTCTAATATATCGAAAGGTGGCATAGGACAAAGGACACCACGTACCTTTTTGGTCGGAATCGAGCTGACCTGTTTCTAAAGGCAAAGAATATTTTTGGACAACGCCAAGCTAGGCCATGTAATCGGAGTCCAAGGGGCGCTAAAGGTTCTCAAACACACAGAATGACAATATGGCAAGGCTCCCAACCCAATAATGACCGATTCATGGAGGCCAGTGCTCTGTTGACAAAGTTGTTGTATTTCTAGAAAAGTGCCACGCAGTCCACACGCATAGCCTTGCTGCTCGAGCGGTAAGTAGTTACGTGATTATAGTTAGGTTGAAACATAAACACAAGCAGAAGCAAAACAGAAAGAAAAGACGGCGCTGACAGCGCTGACTCAGCACCATCTTTTCTTTTTCTTTTGCTCCTTCTTTGTATCTGTGTTTCTGGTGTTGCGCTGTAAACCAAGTTCATGATAAATTGAAACCAACTGGCCCAACTTGCTGTCCTTTATATTATCCACGCTTCGTTTTCAGGCCGAGGCGCAATTGATGTTCAAGTAAAATTGCAACCTGTTTAGAGGCGAACCTCCCCAGTGGTTACCGAGCCTACAGTTTTATTAGGAAGATAGTTTGAAAATGTAAAAATTATATGGCGTAACAGTAAGGTTAAAAAAATTCGAGAACTTCAAAGCTTCGACTTGAAAGGCTACAGAATTGTCTAGTCACAGTATTATTCTCCAAGAGAAGGTAGTGCGGCCTGCCCGTCTGGTGGGAACTGCGTACACAAACGCAGTTGCCACTCTTCGTACCGGCCGCAAAAAGAGCATGATGATGGCTGCCATGAATCCTGAGGTCGTTTTCAAAGTTACTCTCAATGCCACATAAATCACAAGTGTTATTGGACCAGATAAGACACTGACTCATTGACGCGTTCAAAAAGCATCCTTGTCTCAGAGCAAGAAGGCTTAGGTTCTGTTTTGATCCCGGCATAAATTTACCCTCTTTTCCTTTCAAATAAATACATTAGCTGATTTCTGAAGCTATCCACGGAAGGACGACCTTTTTGTGGATAGCTCCACAGAATTCTGTTTAAATATGCACCCATCTGGATATGTCGCTCGCAGAAATTGCTACTGACAACGTATTTTTTGGCTCGACTCCATCCCACTCTCTCATTCAAGCAATACTTCCATCCGTTTAAGTCACCCGCGTTCTCACCGTTGTGTTAGATTTGTCCGACGGTCCCTTGAAGAGCACGCATATGAAGAGCACCAGGCTGCTCATTAGTGCTACGACAACAACGGCTAATAGCCCCAGAGGCAGAGTGTTCCAGCGGCGTTTGTGTTCCTTCCCGGCGTCATCGACAGGAGGACGTCCCTGGTATATCAGCTGTTCTTGTGACTCCTGCGTCGCAGACGTGAGGGGAAAATAGAGCGGGTTGGAGCACTGCGGATAATATTGGTAGGGTATTAGGGTAATTAGGTGGCCGCTAACTCTTCAAAGACTACATTGGCAAGAGCTCCACGTACTTGCGGAATGGTTTTATAAAATGCACAGTGGTTGATGCAGACAAAAGGATTTACTGAACGAATATATGCACCTGCTGTTTATCACCTGCGTTCTAGAAGGAAGGCATGAGGGATTATCATAAAAACGCAGTCCTGCAAGTATTCTAAAAGGGGAACTCAACTTTTTTATCAACCTGCATTCTCTTCCCAAGCCAGCTGTTATTACCACACAACCAGGAGGCTCTATTAGCGTGCAGCAGAACCAGGACCATAAAAAATTTGGGGCTAACAATGCACGCAAAAGCCCAGTGAAACCTGGAAGCTTTAAGGGACAAAAAATAATCGAACGACAAGTACACCTGCGTCCAATGTTTGCACAGGCGCTTGTGTTCCTAACCTAAAGGAGACAAAGCCAAATATGAGTCATTTGTGGCTTCAGCGACAACCCGCTTACCAAGATTTAGCTGTGACTCTTCGTTTGGTCATGTTTTCAAGCAAAAAAAAAACGGTTTTTTTCTAATGCTTTTGCAAGTCTTGAGGAGGTGACCTTTGCAAAAGGACCTTGTATATATCTCTGTGGCAATGTCGCACTACGCCGCTTTGACTCAGCGATGTCCGTCTAAAGCACACACGCGGCACACTCCGCGTTGTTCCATAATTATTGGTTTTGATGTATTTTCCCACCAACATTAAGGAGACATGCTTGAAAATAAAAATAGTATTGAACGTGTAAGTTACGTTAGCCCCGCCAAGGCGTGCATATTTTTCATTAGGTTCTTGGGACACTGCACTATGATGAGTGTGAACCATATTCAGCGACCGATCAGTGATTCTCTCCTCGTAGTCACGCTGCTCTCTATTGTTACACACTCTTCGATGTAAGCGAAATGGCCACAGCGACGCCACTCTACCGAAGATACCAGGAGAAGCAAAGGTACGAGTTATCAGTGCCAGGAGGTGACACATCATCCAAAGTTATTTATGTAAGGACGCTTGTCCAGCTGTATCTGTTCAAAAACATGGGGGAATATTTGTGTTGGGTACGCGTTGCAGGTTAATTGGTGGTATGATCCCTATTCACTAGTTGAAAAATAAGTATATCTTAAGATCGAGATTTGTGTCTTTCAATTGTTTTATGCATATTATTTATCATATATCCTATAGAGCCACGATTTTGTGTATATGCCGCATTATTTATGCACTAGATACAAGCATACCTCAAAAGAAAGTGAACGTTAGTCATACATGTGCCAACACTGATATTCAAGTGAAAAGTGCAGCTTACTAGTTGGCTCTAAATTATAGTTGACGTAACTAACCCCCTCATATGTTAAACCGAGCAAGAAGATATGCATGAGGCAGAATACTAGCAAGGTCGCTGAACGGCCACATTACTTTCTTTTTGTCCAACTGATTTCCCTTCCGGCTTTCTAAAGAATGGCAACTAGTGCTTCACGCACTCGATATAGGCGAACAAAACAGCGCGAACATCGTAGTTGCTCCAATGGTTTCCGATAAAGAGTCGCTCATCGTGGTTATGTAGCTCGGACACGTATATGCAGCGAGAAAGTGAAAAAAAAACCCAGACACATTACCATGTTTCGGTAAATTGCACGTCGTCGTTCCAGGGATGAAGGGGGCGGTCGTATTCGTAAAGAGAGACTCTGTAGGATGCAAATAAAGCAGTGTGTTAAGCTACCGAGAAAAAATCAGCCCTGACGTGTTCTCCACCTAGCACGAGCAATGTCCTCTTCACCTCTTCTCATGGCTCTTACCCAATGCAGGGGATTGACCGAGTGTTAGGTAATTTTTTAAAGTTTTTCTTCGCAATACTTTTTGTATAGACTAGGAATAGGTCATTCAAACCTAATCAGGCAATATTATTAAAAGAAAGTATAAAAAGATGAGAAATTAAGCTCAAAATTTTTCAGTCTCTATGATAAAATACTCTATGGCGTAGTAAACATTCCTGTGACTTTAGCGCAGAGTAGAGGTGCCAGTGAAAGAACAACTGATTCGGATATTTCCAGACCCAAGTTTTGAAGAAGTGGTTATATGAATCGTTTCCTCAATAGGCGTGTACCGGTGACAGGATCGAAATTAATGACTAATTGTTTCATCCTCCTTACAGAAGAGACACGGAGGAGACAGCGCTTAACTTATTATATGCAGGTAAAAGTTGAGGGATAACCCGGCAGAAACGTTTGGTCATGGCTACTTCCACTATTCTGAACCGTGAAAACTAACTGATCCAGGAAAAGGTTAGGAGCCTATATTCTGAAGAAGCTGTCAAAACAGGGTCTGATAAGCATTTTTGTTAATGTTAGCGGGCAGAATCGTGCAATTGTATTGTATACTGCCCGTGGGAAATCCGGAATGATTACCACCAAAGGCAGCGCCTTTGCTAAAGCATCAGTGCTCTCGTTTAAAAGCATACACCTGTGCCCTGATACCCAAATTAGGTGGGACATTGAAGGTGTGCGGGAACTGTTATTCTGAAAATATTTAGTAGATGTTTCACCAGATGCAGAGAGAGAAGTACACAGAGATAATAGGTCAATGATAACTGCTACTACTGTAACTAAACTGGGTAACTTTTGGAAAGTTAATATAATGGCGAGAAGTTCAGCTACAAAAACTTGAATAAAATCAGGCAGTCGTAAAAAAAGACCACTTAATTGCAGAGCATTATATTCTTATGCCAGCTTTTGGTTTGGTTTGTTATGCATTCGTTGCAATAATCACATTAGTTGTGTAGAGAGAGAGAAGATTATGTGCCGCAGTGGGTCACGCCTTTAGCGAGAGGAGCCGAGCGCGAGCTGTTGCCCCGAGCGCTGTGATTCCTGGGGCGGTTGCTGCCGCCCGCTTTCCGCATCAACAGACCCTCTGTTCAAGTACTACTTACGCCAATAAAGCCTGTTTCAGAGTGATGGTGGTGCTGGGTAACTAAACCTGGAACTCCGCAACAGGAAACTACCTGCCACCCCAGAAATGGCTGAAGAAAACACCCAGCAAGGTACGACCCAGCATCCGATGGTCATCGTGCCCATGGCGCTACGCGTGCGCGATCCACCTTTTTTCTATGGTACGGATGAGCAAGACGTAGAAGATTGGCTGTCGACATTTGAAAACGTAGGCACAAGTAACAAGTGGGACAATCCTTCGAAGCTGCAATATTCTACCGGAAAGAGGTAGCGAGTCTCTGGTTTAACAACCACCACTCGGAATTCGCCACTTGGGGTGCTTTTAAGCTACGCATTACCGATGTGTTTGGTTGCCCCGAGGTATGGAATTTTCGTGCCGAACAGCGCCTACGGGAACACGCACAGTTTCAGGGAGAAGGCTTCACAAGCTACATTGAGGATGTGCTCGACTTGTGCAAGCGGCTTGACCCTTCAATGATAGAAGCAGACAAGATCAAACACATCTTGAAGGGCATTGACGATGACGCCTTCCAGATGCTGCTGGCCAAGGGCCCACGTACAGTTTCTGAACTCGCCACTCTTTGCCAGAGCTTCGAAGAGTTGCGCAAACAACAAGTCATGACACGGCGGCCAGCGGCTACTGATGAAACTTTCGCGACAATGACCCTCGATGGAGACCACAACACAATAGTGTGAGAAATCAAACGATATGTGCGCGAGGAGGTGGCCCAACACCTTTCGTGTCTGTCGTATCTACCAGCAACGAAAACTTCTTCTGAGCGATTCACGCCCGCCATCAGGCAGGTAATACAAGCGCAGGTCTCTGAGACACTGCCGTCCGTCTCTCAGACAACAACTGTGCACCGCGCCATTGACTTATGCTGATGTTTACAGCGTAGGTCAAGTTTGCTACTACAGGTAAAAAGCTTTCAAAAAGAGGTGTCTGAAGTTTGTGCTAGAACTGTGTGTTCACCTTTAGAAGCATGAGGCATCGGACGTCTATCTGTGAATGACGGAAAGAAGTGACTGGCAAGTCGTTTTAGTGCGTTGTATATTTTATTTTATTTACTTTTATTTATTTAACACTACTGCCAATCTCATCAGAGATTATAGCAGGGAAGGCACATGAAAACGAATACTTCTTTACACAGATTCATATTGATAGAAAACACAAAAAAGCCGTTACTACAAAATGACATGCAAATCATAGGTTATACAATGCCGTTAAAGAACACGCAATCAAACAATTTCAGTAATGGCGAAACAAAACCATGAGCTAGGTTATCGTTAAACACGACCGCGAAAAGATAATGCATGCATTGTTATTTGAATGCATGCATAATGCATGCATTCAAATAATTTTATGAACAATAATCTAATCAAAAGACATGTCACTTGAAAATAACAATCATAAAAAGCAAAACTTTTGAAATAACAATATGACACTGACTCGTTTATTTGGTATATTGATGATGTGATGTTAGTGCGATTTGCGAGGCAAGCAATTCGCTTTCAATCGCAGCTGTAAACAAGTTTATGGATGATTCAGTGCTTAAGGTGGGTTTCAGCGAGTTCCAATCTTTAATAGAAGAAAAAAGTGAGTATTTAAAGCAATTAGTTTTTAAAGAGTATTTTTCAAGAGTATGGAAATGATTATGACGGGTTGGTCTTCCGTGAAGAAAAGATAGATACGTTGAGGTGTCTATTTTTATCATGTTGTGGAGTAATTGAAACATTACCTTTAGTCTTATTAGGTTTGTTTGGTATTGTAGTGTTAAAGAGCCAGCGTTATTGAGTAGGTGCGTCGTTGAGTCCGTCAGTCTATACTTGCTAGAAATAAACTTTATTGCTTTTCTTTGAACCGCTTCTATTTTAATAATCTGTTGGTGGGTATAAAGGAGCCAGACAGGGCTGGCATAATCTAATACAGATCTGACGAGGGTAGTATAAGCTATTAGTTTTGTATTTGGTGGTGCGAGTTTAAAACGTCTTATCAATAAAAATAGTCTTTTTATGGCTGTGCTAGTAATATTATCAATGTGGGCATCCTACTAGATGTCATTTGAAATCGTTATTTCTAGATATTTGTGGCTAGAGATTGTGGCTAAGGGGCATTTGTCAATCGTGTAAGTGAAGTTGGACCTGTATTTTTTGCTAGTTATTGTCATGGAGACACATTTACCAATATTAAGGGACATTTGCCATTTTTTGCGCCACGTGTGTACGTCTTCTAGTGCGTGGTTAAGAACGAGGTGATCCGAAGGAGTATTAATTTCCTGGTAAAGTACGCAGTCATCTGCGAAGAGCCTTAGTTTTACTTCAGTTGAGAGAGGCAGATATTGTGAATAATATTGGTGCTTAGACGCTGCCCTGTGGCACGCCTGACGTGACTGCTGCTATTCTAGTGGTGGTGTCCAGTAACTCTACAAATTGTGAGTGATTCGTCAAGTAATCTTTAATCCAGTGAACAATGGTGCTATATCCAAGACTAACTTGTAATTTAATTATAATTTTTTATGAGGAACACGATCAAATGCTTTTAAAAAGTCTAAGAAAATGAAGTCAATTTGTTTATGGTTATCAATGGACTTGGCTGCATTGTGTAATAATTTTAAAAGTTGAGTGACCGTTGAAAAACTTTTCGGAAACCATGTTGTAAAGGAGACAGGATTAGATTTTTTCTAAATAAGTACTTATGTGTTTTCATATCATATGTTCTGACAATTTACAAACAGAACAAGTTAGTTATTTGGGCTTGTAGCTCGAAACCATGGTTTTGCTGCCTGCTTTGTGTATCAATATAATTTTTGCCATTTTCCATACTGCGGAGATAGTGCATGATTGCAGTGATTTATAAAGATTACACATAAATATTTAGCTACCTTTTCTGCATACCTTTTAATGAAGATGTCTGATATGTTATCAGGTCCTGGGCCCTTCTTGGTATCCATATTTATTGGTAAATTGAGCACGCCTTGCTCGGTAATTGTCAAGGGTTCTATTGGTGAATGTTATGAAGATTGTATGGGTGGTATGAATTCTGTCATCTACGGTAAAAACTGATTAGAAGTAATCATTCCCCGCCGCTGTGGTCTAGTAGCTAAGGTACTCGGCTGCTGACCCGCAGGTCGTGGGTTCAAATCCCGTCTGCGGCGGCTGCATTTCCGATGGAGGCGGAAATGTTGTAGGCCCGTGTGCTCAGATTTGGGTGCACGTTAAAGAACCCCAGTTGGTCTAAATTTCCGGAGCCCTCCACTACTGCGTCTCTCATAATCATATAGTGGCTTTGGGACGTTAAACCCCACATATAAATCAATCAATCAATCAATCAATCGAAAGTAATCATTGAAGGAGTTGGTGATATCATTGTTGTCGTTAGAGAAACGCATCATCTTTTCTTGGATTTATGTATTTCCAATATTTATTTGGAGCGCTTATCAAAAATGTGGGAAGTATCTTTGCAAAGTAATTATTTTTAGCATCTTTTTGTTCACTTCTCATATCGCTAACAGCTACAGTCAGATAGTGTCTACTAAGAATAGTTGATGTCGTGTTCAGTTTTTTTTTCCTTAGCGGTTTTACCTTTCGTTTCGCATGCGTCACGTCGAGTGTTATCCAGGGGTTTATTCGCCCAGCTTTTTTCTTTTTGATTGGTACGTAGCGTTTTATGCATGACGTCACGCTGCTTGTTGATTGATTGATTGATATGTGGGGTTTAACGTCTCGAAACCACCATATGATTATGAGAGACGCCGTAATGGAGGGCTCCGGAAATTTCGACCACCTGGGGTTCTTTAACGTGCACCCAAGTCTGAGCACAAGGGCCTACAACATTTCCGCCTCCATCGGAAATGCAGCCGCCGCAGCCGGTGTTCGAACCAGCAGCCTGCGGGTCAGCAGCCGAGTACCTTAGCCACTGGACCACCAAGGCGGGGCGTTATGATGCGTGTAAATCTACTCCAAAGTGTTTCGATGTCAATGAATATGTTATCTGTAAGTGATACGAATGAATCATATTCAAAAGTAAGACAGTCTATTATACTTGTGTCGTCAGCATGAGTAAAGTCAGAATAATAAAGCGACGCCTGTTGATGAGATTTATAGTCATTCACATGTACAATGCAATAAATTAGGTTATGATGTGAGATGTTCTCCATTATTCCTATTGTAGTAGTTTTTTGCGGGAAATGATCACCTAAAAAAACTAAATCAAGAATGTTCGACGATGATGCATGTACTCGCGTGAGTTGGGTCGCTATCGGATGTAAATTGACATTGAGCATGAGATCACATATCAATTGCGAGCTATCAGACTCGAAATGCGTAGCTTGCCAGTCTATTTCTGGCATATTAAAATCACCCAAAAGGATTAGTCTGGCATTTGATACATGACTCTGCATATAACTACAAGGTGAAATAATGACGTCACTAGAAGCAGATGGGCTACGGTATACACAACCCACAGTGATGCCACGTGAACCGATGTATAATCTGCAAAATATTGCTTCTAGACCTTCAACTTCTGGAAGAACCTTGAAAGAGAATTTTTTATTGACAAAAGTGGCGAAGCCACCACTACGTGTGGGCCGGTCTTTTCGTAGTATGGCGTAGTTGGGGCTACCTATTTCCTGAATATGCATGTCACTTGACAGCCAAGTTAGGGAACTTCTACAAAATCGGGTTCTAGTTCCAGTAATAATGATTCAAGCAAATCAGATTTGTTCAGTATACTACGTGCGTTTAGATTGATGAAGGTTACTTTTTTGCGGGGCCGTATCTTCTGCAGTTCGTCTTTCTGGTTCTTTTTTGTTCTGCAGGGGCACTTGCGCCATGGCTTACGGGAAGGGCTTTATTATATTCCTCATCCCAGGAAAATGTTTCACCATTAATCCGTAGCTTGTCATAGCCTAATGACACTTTTCATACACAGCAGGAGGCTATGACATGTCATAGCCTCCTGCTTCTTTTTTGATTTACCATACTTTCATAGTTTTTTTCTTATGCCACGAATGCAAGCAGAGAAGTCCTCATTAATGAAGTAATTGCTGTCTTTTAACTTGTATCAGTTCTGCAATACTGTTATTTGGTCGCGATGGTCAGCAAGCCGCAAAATAATTGGCCTGAATTTGTTAGCTTTTGGCTTTTCTAGTCTAAGCATCCCTTCTACGGCAACTGTCTCGGCTTTCAGATTGTTTTTGAGGATACTGTCGTTCACTGCTTTATCAAAATTGCCACTGTTCTGTTTCTCGCTTTCTGGAACACCGTATATTATGAAGCTGTTCCTTTTAGACCGATTTTCAAGATCATCAATCAGAAGTTCAAGTTTTCGAACCACTTCCTGTAGGGCACATATTCCGGTTTTGCAGTTTGCTATTTTGCTGTCTAGGGCAATAATATTACCAGCTTCGGCTCAATAACCATAAGACGCTCCTCTTTTATTTCTTTTAATTCGTCAGCAATGCTTTGTAGCTGCTTCGCGAACTATATAGTGAAAATGAGTTGTGAAAAAAAGTGCGACCAGCCTGTTGGTTCTAATGGGCGCTAGCGACGAAATTGATGGGTTAGAAGTGAATGACAAATGAATGAGTGTGTGAGCTAGTTCAAAAGCAGCTGCCTAAAAGGAAGTGCTATAAATGATGACGTCAGACGTATTCACTGCCCAAGGTATCGTCCGACAATTGAGGTACGTGCTCGATATACAAGACCAGCTCTTGTACAATAAGGATGCTGGGAAGTGATAGGCCCTGTTATCTCGGAGGGAGCTATAAATGGTTGAGAGAAGGCGATCGACAGCAAGGCAATCACTGTTTGACCTTGTACTGTAGGACAACTACTAAGATGACATTGGGACATGCTGAACTGCCAGAGACGCTTGGAAAACGCTACAGGACATGCACTCCAAGTTTGGTTTCTTGCATATACTTTAGCTGATGCGTAGTTTTTCCAACCTAAAACTGTCGAGACAGGAGTCAGTGCATCATTACCTCGAAAGATCTACACAGGAAAAATCAAAGGCGAGTTAAGCATTTACAGACTGAGAGGTTGCATAATTGATGCTTATGAGGCTTCCAAAGACGTGTGAGAAACTCATTCTGTAGCTTGAACTAGATGAAGAAATGCTTACGAGCCAAACAGTGAAGACAAGATTGTTGATCTTGTCATAAAGTTTATTTATATTCAATGTGTATTAACTACTACAAGATATAAAGGAAACAGACACCGTGATGCAATTGCTCACACAACTGCCTACGTTTGCCACGACACAAGCCCATCGGATAAGTGCACTTCTTTCATGAACTGGAAAAAAGGAAGTCTGACAAAGCTGGTGAAGAGTTGTTATAGCAAAATCATTTTATTTCTTTAATCTGCCTGAATGAATGAAACACACAAGCATGACTGGGACATCAGAAAAATGCAGAAAGGGCAACCTACTGTTTGCTACGACAAGGTGCACTTTCGATACAGATTCATAAGTGTCGGTTCCATGCAACGGAATGCCCTCGCGAACTCTGACATGTTTTTCAGGCGTACAATACTACGTGAGCGACATGCTGCGTAGCATTTAGTTGTTTCGCGGAGATGCGCGCACCATTTCACACAATAATTGACGAAGAACAGTTGTTCTGAGGTCACGTCAAAGCCTGCCATCTTCGCGCTCTTGTATTTGTCGGCCAATAAAGTGAAGGTGTCGTACGCAATCCTCGTTCCCACAAAGTCGGCCAGGTTCTCAGAGTCCACTGTGTCATTCAAATTCTCCTGTAGATTCGTGGCAAGCTGCAAATAGGAGTCAGGCCTATTTTAATATTCCAAGTTTGAACATCGCTTTGAATAAACAAACTACAGGCAAACAATATCGAGTTCACCACCTTCAGTTTAGCAGCGGTAGAGAGTTCCGGAGAGGGATGGATGGATGGATGGATGGATGGATGGATGGATGGATCGATCGATGGATGGACGGATGAACAGATGGACGGATAGACGGATGCATGGATGGATGGATGGATGGATGGATGGATGGATGCATGGATGGTTGGATGGATGGATGCATGGATGGATGCATGGATGGATGGATGGATGCATGCATTCATGCATGCATGTATGTATGTATATATATTGAAATACAACGGTATGTATGTATGTATGTATGTATGTATGTATGTATGTATGTATGTATGTATGTATGTATGTATGTATGTATGTATGTATGTATGTATGTATGTATGTATGTATGTTGTATGTATGTATGTTGATACTGTATTTAGAGCTCTAAGAAATGCGATTAGAGCGCACTTGGATGTCGCCACATTAAAAACGATAGCCTTTCATGGGATAGTTTAACACAGAAATTTCTGTCTGTCTGTCTGCCTGTCAGACATAATCACCAGCCACCCAACCAATGTTCAAATTTTTGCAGAATGCCCGGCCGGCTGCATTCATACTTGCGAACATTGTCAATAAAAAAGCAAATATTACATATATCTGAGCTTTAACATCAATACATAAGTATCAGGTGGTGTGTTCCTTTACTTCAAAATATATAGACACGTAATTATAAATATCCAAGTGCGTTTTACGCTGTGCGTAAAGTGTGACGCATTGCACGAAAAAGACGGCTGGCAGAAAACTATCGTCTATTGACAAAGTTTGCAGTAAAGCACGTGACTACAAAGCGAAATTTTTTATACTTTTTGAGAAGAGAGCGACTAGTGCCCTCGTTATGTTGATGTAACTTGGCGTAGCCGTGCTCCCTATGTCGAAATTATGAGATATTAAGATTAAAAAGAATCATGAGACGATACTACTATGGTCTCGTCACATTTTAATTTTTTTCTTTGCCGGGTCACCAGAGCCTAACTCAATCACTCTGTTACCACTGCTATTACGTAATGAACACAGCACTTAAGTTGTTAGATAGAGCGATGTTAAAACACTGGCCCATATATGAGAGGAGAAGCTCGGGCAATGGTCTCGCCTTACCACACTATCATCGGTCTCTGTTGTAGAAAATAAGCGGTTCACAACACAAAAAAACATAGACGGAATGGTGATGCAGTTCATATGACCGGGAAAGGTGTTATCAACCTCGAGAAAGTTTAGCGCCATCTTATGGAAAATGTGTCATCGATAATAGGCTGTGGTGAAGCAACTAATATACGCTGCTGTGACATCGGCTGTGCTTGAAGGTCAGATTGACGGCTGTCACAGAATGAGCGCTAAAAATGAGCGCGCCGCCAAATTCTTGCGACAACGGGCGGGAGAAACGTCGCGAGGTCAAAAGAAAAAAAAATTGCCCGCAGCTTCTCTCGGGGGAACACTGAGGAGGATGCGGAGCGTATAATTGATTAACGGGGTGTTAAAGTGCGACTTACTTGGGTCGATGGCTAAATTGGTTAACGTGGTTGTGAAATGGGGTGTTAAATTGCGACTTACTTGGGTCGACGGCTAAATTGGTTAACGTGGTTGTAGGAGGGGGTGTTAAATGAGTGAACACGTACACACGTATGCAAAAGGGCGGCGCTGGTCGAAGGGACGTCGATCATTGTGTTTGTGGATTCGTTGGAATTCATTTCACCGCGACCTTGGACGTCGACGCGCCGTACAAACCAACCGACGAGCGGCAACTGAGCGAGCGAGCGCCAACCTTGAGTATATATACAGCGCGACGGCGCATGCGCTGTCAGCTGTCGAATGTTCTCGAAGGAGAAGCGCGCGCGGCACAGATGGTGGGCGACGGCGCGACGGCGCATGCGCGCGCGTAAGCTGTCGAATGTTCGAGAAGCGGTGCGGACGGCGCGGACGGCGCACTACAAGGCGCGAGTATAAGATGCTTCCGCATCTAAAAGAAAACAAGCATCCAGGGCTCCCCGGGGCGCGCGACGCCTCTCCTCTCGGAAGCGGCGAAGCGATGAACCTCCTCACCCCACAGCGGCGGCCGAGCAAGCCCGCGATTTTTCTAGAACGAACGGGGCGGGGTCATACCGAGCTGAGTCATCCGACGCAGAGGGCAGACAAACCGTCTCGCTTCTCCCCAGCCTTCGCTGCGTATCGCGCCGACGAAATGACGAGAAATTTCTGGAAGGTGGCGCGGAAGGTATTTAATCAAGCGGCCGAGACGAGAAAGCAGGAGGAGACGGAAGTGAGCGCCAGAGCGCGTAGGGATTCCGCCGTGTAGTCGGCGAAGGTTTTTGGTCCGTAGGGACGAAGCCGGAGATGAGGAGAATTTCCACCAGTGGGTGAAGGCTCGGGCTACAGGCAAGAGCGTGTGTTTACCACTATTGAGCGAGGACGCGTGGCAACAGCTGCGTGCGTGAAGCCGACGTGTTCCGGCGAGGAAGTTGAAGTTTGAAGAGTGGCCAATTGAAGACGAGAGGTTTCCTGGAAGAGAAACTTCGGCGAGGTTTCCTGGAAGAGAAACTTCGAGGGCTGCGGAACAACAACAACGCTGGACTTTGCGTGAGTGATTCTCGGAAGAGTATCATCTAGACTTTGGTTCCAAGAACTTTGGACTGAATAGGTTTTCTATCTCTTTAGTCTTTAAGTGTCTTGGTTGTTCAATGCATGCGACTGCATTGTAGTGCGTATTGTTGTCCGTGACCGTTGTTTCAAGTGTGGCTGATTGTATTGTGTGGTACGTTGATTGATTGGGTTGATTGTTGACATATTGTATGCAACTATTGTGGAGTGTGAGTTTTTGTGTATTGTTTTCGATCTGCCATTATTGAGAATATAATTTGTTTGTTTATCAACTCTCGGCTCTGACTTGTTCTTTGGGCCACAGCCGGCGTCCGCTGGCGCACCAAAAAGGACCACTTCTAAATTGTCCACGCTTTCGTGGTGCGGTTCGGGGGGCCGATACTTCGGCTCTTGGAATTAGCCCGGCGATCGCCTCCCTAATTTTCGGGACAGGTGTGACAATTAATCTGGCATCCGCGAGACAGGAACTTTTGGTGCACACTGTGTCCAAAGTAGTGAGAAAGAGCCTCGAGTTGTTAATAGTGCTATCGGAACGATTTTGTGTGTTGTTCAGTGTTCTCGTTAACGAGTGCAGCGGAGTGTTCCGATAGACTGATTTAGGCAGATACTTTTTGCACGCGGCAAGGTTTTATTTGCGAGTTGCGAGACACAATGGATCTCGAAAAGTTAGTTGCGCTTGGTGAAAAGATGGATCTTTCTGGCGCCGAACTACGGAAGTGGGTAAGCCAGAAGGAGAAAGAGGCGGTGGAGAAAGAAAAGCTGGCCGCTGAGAGGGCGAGAGAAGAAAGAGTAGCAAAGGAGCGACAGCTGAAAGAAGAAAGAGAGCAGCAATTGAAGTTGGAGCTGGAGAGAGAGAAGTTGGCAGCCGAAAGGGCGAGAGAAGAAAGAGAAGCGAGGGAGCGACAGCTGAAAGAAGAAAGAGAAGCGGAGGTGGCTGAAAGGGAACGGCAGCGGCAGCACGAGATGGAACTCGAGCGGCTTCGTTTGCAACAGCGAAGTGAAACTCCCGTCCAAGCTAGAGTGGAAAGCAGCGAACGGGAAGATCATGGCTTCCGCTTGAACCCGAGCAAACTGCTCGTAGCGTTTGATGAAAGGAAGGACGACCTTGACGCGTACCTTCACCGATTTGAGACGATTGCGAAGAGCCAGAATTGGCCAGAACAGCAATGGGCAACTGCTTTGAGTACTTCCTTGAGTGGTGAAGCGCTCAGTGTGTACGGTAGGCTGACGCCGACCGATGCAGCCAACTATGCAAAGGTGAAAGCTGCTTTGCTGAAGCGATTTAGATTTACTGTAGAAGGATTCCGGGACAGATTTCGGACAGGAAAGCCAGCTGATGGGGAGACGGCCACGCAGTATGCCGCCCGACTTTGCCATTATTTAGACAGATGGATTGAACTTTCAGGGACAGCACAGGAGTACGATGAGCTTAGAGAGCTCCTAATTCGAGAACAATTTCTTACTAGTTGCCAACCAAGCCTGTCACTGTACTTAAAAGAGAGGAAGGCTGACTCATTTGAAGACATGCTTGAATTGGCTGATCAATTCTTGGAAGCACAAGGTGGAACTAATTTGGCCTGGGTCAAGAAAGATTGTCCCGATGATTCGAAGAAATTGACTCCCGAAGAAAAGAAGCGTGCACCAGAGAGCATTCCACGATGTTTTCTGTGCAACCGAGTGGGTCATCGCGCAAAAAACTGTCCAACAATCTTTACGAGCCCTACGGCAGTAAAATGTTTCAAGTGTGGTCAGACTGGGCACAAAGCAGACGCATGTCGAAACGGAGTGAGTCAAACTCACCAGGTATCCTGTGTGCAAGCGGCACCGAAATCCGGTAATAATGCCGTCACCGATGGATTCGTAGAGCTGAAAAATGGGGAGAAATTTCCTATTGTGGGTGCTGTAATGTCAAAACAGCCAACCGGTGTTACGAAAGGAATGCCAGCGCTGCCTGGAAAAGTTGCGGACAAAAAGATTACGGTGTTAAGAGATACCGGCAGCTTCACTGTTATCGTGCGGAGAAATTTGGTACGGTAAAGTGAGCTAACAGGCAAAACAAAACCGGTTTGCTTAATTAACCGTACATTTCAGATGCTTCCCGAAGCAGAGATTGAGGTGGAAACCCCGTACTTCAGCGGGAAGGTTACCGCTCTGTGTATGACGACCCTCCTTTACGACTGTCACAGAACGAGCGCTAAAAAAAAGAGCGCGCCGCCAAATCCTTGCGACAACGGGCGGTAGAAACGCCGCGAGGTAAAAAGAAAAAAAAAGAAAGCAAACATCCAAGGCTCCCGGGCGCGCGCTCTCCCCGCAGAAGCACGGCTTCGCAGACGAACCTCCTCACCCCACAGCGGCGGCCGGGCAAGCGCTAGAAATTTCCAGAACGAAGGAGGCGTGGCTACGCCGAGCTGAGTCACCCGACGCGGAGGGCTGACAAACCGTCTCGCCTCTCTCCAGCCTTCGCTGCGTATCGCGCCGACGAAAGGACGAGAAATTTCTGGAAGGTGGCGCGGAAGGTATTTAATCGAGCGGCCGAGACAAGAAGCAGGAGGTGACGGAAGTTAACGCCAGAGCGCGTAGGAATTCCGCCGTGGAGTCGGCGAAGGTTCTGCCCGTAGTGACAGAACAGGAGGAGACGGAAAGTTAGCGCCGGAGCGCGTAGAGATTCCGCCGTGTAGTCGGCAAAGGTTTTTGGTCCGGAGGGACGGCTCGAGCTACAGGCAAGAGCGTGTGTTTACCGCTATCGAGCGAAGACGCGGGCAACAGCTGCGTGTGTGAAGTCGACGGTTTTCCGGCGAAGAAGTTGAAGTTTGAAGAGTGGCCTATTGAAGACGGGAGTTTTCCTGGAAGAGAAACTCCGGCGAGGTTTCCTGGAAGAGAAACTTCAGAGGGCTGCGGAACGACAACAACGCTGGACTTTGAGTGAGTGATTCTCGGAAGAGTATCGTCTAGACTCTGGTTCCAAGAACATTGGACTGAATAGGTTTTCTATCTCTTTAGTCTTTAAGTGTCTTGGTTGTTCAATGCATGCGACTGCATTGTAGTGCGTATTGTTGTCCGTGTCCGTTGTATTAAGTGTGGCTGATTGTGTTGTGTAGTACGTTGATTGATTGGTTTGATTGGTGTCATATTGTATGCAACTATTGCGGAGTGTGCATTCTTATGTATTGTTTTCGATCTGCCATTATTGAGAATATAATTTGTTTGTTTATCAACTCTCGGCTCTGACTTGTTCTTTGGGCCACGGCCGGCGTCCGCTGGCGCACCAAAAAGGACCACTTCAAAATTGTCCACGCTTTCGTGGTGCGGTTCGGGGGGCCGATACTTCGGCTCTTGGAATTAGCCCGGCGATTGCCTCCCTAATAAACGGGACAGGTGTGACAATTAATCTGGCGTCCGCGAGACAGGACCTTTTGGTGCACAGTGTGTCCAAAGTAGTAGGAAAGAGCCTCGAGTTGGTGATACTGCTATCGGAACGATTTTGTGTGTTGTTCAGTGTTCTCGTTAACGAGTGCAGGTGAGTGTTCCGATAGACTGATTTAGGCAGATACTTTTTGCACGCGGCAAGGTTTTATTTGCGAGACACCATGGATCTCGAAAAGTTAGTTGCTCTTGGGGAAAAGATGGGTCTTTCTGGCGCCGAACTACGGAAGTGGGTCACCCAGAGGGAAAAAGAAGAAAAAGCAGCCGAGCTGGAAAAAGAGAGGTTGGCGGTCGAAAGAGCCAAAGCGGAAAAAGAAGCTGAGGTGGAGAGAGAGAGGTTGGCGGCAGAGAGGGCGAAGGAAGAAAGAGAGCAGCAGTTGAAGTTGGAGTTGGAGAGAGAAAGGCTGGCCGCTGAAAGGGCGAGAGAAGAAAGAGAAGCAAAGGAGAGACAGCTGAAGGAGGAAAGAGAAGCGAGGGAGCGACAGCTGAAAGAAGAAAGAGAAGCGGAGATGGCTGAAAGGGAGCAGCAGCGGCAGCACGAGATGGAACTCGAGCGGCTCCGTTTGCAACAGCGAAGTGAAACTCCCGTCCAAGCTAGAGTTGAAAGCAGCGAACGGGAGGACCACGGCTTCCGCTTGAACCCAAGCAAGCTGCTTGTAGCGTTTGATGAAAGGAAGGACGACCTAGACGCGTACCTCCACAGATTTGAGACGATTGCGAGGAGCCAGACATGGCCGGAACAGCAATGGGCAACTGCTTTGAGTACTTGCTTGAGTGGTGAAGCGCTCAGTGTGTACGGTAGGCTGACGCCGACCGATGCAGCCAACTACGCAAAGGTGAAAGCGGCTTTGCTGAAGCGATTTAGATTTACCGTGGAAGGATTCAGGGACAGATTTAGGACAGGAAAGCCAGCTGATGGGGAGACGGCTACGCAGTATGCCGCCCGACTTTGCCATTATTTCGACAGATGGATTGAACTTTCAGGGACAGCGCACGAGTACGATGAACTTAGAGAGCTCCTAATTAGAGAACAATTTCTTACTAGTTGCCACCCAAGCCTGTCGCTGTACTTGAAAGAGAGGAAGGCTGAGTCACTTGAAGGAATGCTTGAATTGGCTGATCAATTCTTGGAAGCACAAGGTGGCACTAATTTGGCCAAGGTAAAGAAGGAGTGTCCCGATGATTCGAAGAAATTGGCTCCCGAAGAAAAGAAGCGTGCACCAGAGAGCATTCCGCGATGTTTTTTGTGCAACCGAGTGGGTCATCGCGCGAAAAACTGTCGAACGATCTTTACGAGCCCTACGGCAGTAAAATGTTTTAAGTGTGGTCAGACTGGGCACAAAGCAGATGCTTGTCGGAACGGAGTGAGTCAAACTCACCAGGTATCCTGTGTTCAAGCGGCACCGAAATCTGATAATAATGCCGTCACCGATGGATTCGTAGAATTGAAAAATGGGGAGAAAATCCCTATTGTGGGTGCTGTAATGTCAAAACAGCCAAACGGTGTTACGAAAGGAATGCCAGCGCGGCCTGGAAAAGTGGCGGACAAAAAGATTACGGTGTTAAGAGATACCGGTAGCTCCACTGTTATCGTGCGGAGAGATCTGGTACGGGAAAGTGAGTTAACAGGCAAAACGAAACCGGTTTGCTTAATTGACCGTACAGTTCGGATGCTTCCCGAAGCAGAAATTGAAGTTGAAACCCCGTACTTCAGCGGGAAGGTTACCGCTCTATGCATGACGACCCCCCTTTATGACCTTGTCATCGGAAACATCGACGGGGCGCGAGGACCGAATGATCCGGAATGTTTGGGAGAAGACCCTAAGATAGAGCCCTCGCCAACCCAGCGACTGCGAGATACAGTGGAAGAGCATCCCGTGACGGATCTCACTAGAGCCCAAGGTGAAGCTGCGGCGCAAGAGACAGCGAAGGAGAAGACGATCGGGTCGAATAAGTTCACGGGCCAAGCAACCGGACTTACGTCGGCACGACCTCAACCGAGCGACAGTGTAAAGGAGACGGAGTTGGCCAGCCGGGCAAAATGTAGAGGCATTATCAAGCGGGTAAATAAACAGACAGGACCCGTCGAATGTAATGACCCGTTAACGGTGTCGGAAGTGACAACGATGGCTGAGACGCCGCCTCAGATATCGTCGTTGGAAAGGGCTCGCCGAAAAAGAACGTGGAAACACAAGAAAAGATCGAGCGAGCACCGCAAGAAAGGGCGCAAGCGCCGCGCAAGGTACACAGGATAAGTGCTGAAGTCGAATCAGAATGTGTTGGGCAGTGCTGAGTGCCATATGTTGTGTTAATGTTGTGTTATCCTGTGTCTCAAGTGGATGTCGAGCGAGTCAGTGTTCTGTGCGATGATGTGATGTAAAGTGTTGTATAATTGTTGTATAGACAGAACTTTGCACGTTTGTATTGTTTGGAATGTGTGATGAAGTGTTGTAGGCATGTACCTGTGGCTATATTTCATGTGTTGTGGAATTGAACTACAATGTAAGATTGTATTGCGTGATCTATTGTGAATGTGAAGTGTTATGAGCGACTGATGGTGTTACAGTCTGTGAGAGTGTGTGGTGACTTTTCGCGCTCGTTTGTGTGGTTTTGAATATTATGAGATAATATTCTTAAAGTGGGGGGCAGTGTCACAGAACGAGCGCTAAAAAAAAAGAGCGCGCCGCCAAATCCTTGCGACAACGGGCGGTAGAAACGCCGCGAGGTAAAAAGAAAAGAAAAGAAAGCAAACATCCAAGGCTCCCGGGCGCGCGCTCTCCCCGCAGAAGCACGGCTTCGCAGACGAACCTCCTCACCCCACAGCGGCGGCCGGGCAAGCGCTAGAAATTTCCAGAACGAAGGAGGCGTGGCTACGCCGAGCTGAGTCACCCGACGCGGAGGGCTGACAAACCGTCTCGCCTCTCTCCAGCCTTCGCTGCGTATCGCGCCGACGAAAGGACGAGAAATTTCTGGAAGGTGGCGCGGAAGGTATTTAATCGAGCGGCCGAGACAAGAAGCAGGAGGTGACGGAAGTTAACGCCAGAGCGCGTAGGAATTCCGCCGTGGAGTCGGCGAAGGTTCTGCCCGTAGTGACAGAACAGGAGGAGACGGAAAGTTAGCGCCGGAGCGCGTAGAGATTCCGCCGTGTAGTCGGCAAAGGTTTTTGGTCCGGAGGGACGGCTCGAGCTACAGGCAAGAGCGTGTGATTACCGCTATCGAGCGAAGACGCGGGCAACAGCTGCGTGTGTGAAGTCGACGATTTTCCGGCGAAGAAGTTGAAGTTTGAAGAGTGGCCTATTGAAGACGGGAGTTTTCCTGGAAGAGAAACTCCGGCGAGGTTTCCTGGAAGAGAAACTTCAGAGGGCTGCGGAACGACAACAACGCTGGACTTTGAGTGAGTGATTCTCGGAAGAGTATCGTCTAGACTCTGGTTCCAAGAACTTTGGACTGAATAGGTTTTCTATCTCTTTAGTCTTTAAGTGTCTTGGTTGTTCAATGCATGCGACTGCATTGTAGTGCGTATTGTTGTCCGTGTCCGTTGTATTAAGTGTGGCTGATTGTGTTGTGTAGTACGTTGATTGATTGGTTTGATTGGTGTCATATTGTATGCAACTATTGCGGAGTGTGCATTCTTATGTATTGTTTTCGATCTGCCATTATTGAGAATATAATTTGTTTGTTTATCAACTCTCGGCTCTGACTTGTTCTTTGGGCCACGGCCGGCGTCCGCTGGCGCACCAAAAAGGACCACTTCAAAATTGTCCACGCTTTCGTGGTGCGGTTCGGGGGGCCGATACTTCGGCTCTTGGAATTAGCCCGGCGATTGCCTCCCTAATAAACGGGACAGGTGTGACAACGACCTTGTCGTCGGAAACATCGACGGGGCGCGGGGGCAAGTGATCCAGAATGTTTGGGAGAAGACCCGAAGATAGAGCCCTCGCCAACACAGCGGCCGCGAGATACAGTGGAGGAGCATCCCGTGACGGATCTCACTAGAGCTCAAGGTGAAGCTGCGGCGCAAGAGACAGCGAAGGAGAAGACGATCGTGTCGAATAAGTTCACGGGCCGAGCAACCGGACTTACGTCGGCACGACCTCAACCGACCGACAGTGTAAAGGAGACGGAGTTGGCCAGCCGGGCAAGATGTAGAGGCATGATCAAGCGGGTAAATAAACAGACAGGACCCGTCGAATGTAATGACGCATTAACGGTGTCGGAAGAGACAACGATGGCTGAGACGACGCCTCAGATATCGTCGTTGGAAAGGGCTCGCCGTAAAAGAACGTGGAAGCACAAGAAGAGATCGAGCGAGCACCGCAAAAAGGGGCGCAAGCGCTGCTCGAAGTACTCATGATAAGTGCTGAGGTCGAATCAGAATGTGTTGAGCGGTGCTGAGTGCCATACGTTGTGTTAATGTTGTGTTATCCTGTGTCATAAGTGTCGAAGTGTTGTGCTGTGATGTGATGTATAGTATTGTATCATTGTTGTAATGAGAGAACTTTGTACATTTGTTTTGTTGGGAATGTGTGGTGGAGTGTTGTACTCATGCGCTTGTGGTTGTGTTTTCCCGTGTTGTGTAATTGAATTACAATGTCCAATCGTATTGAGTGATATATTGTGAATGTGAAGTGTCATGAGCGACGGATTGTGTTACAGTCTGTGAGAATGTGTGGTGACTGTTCGCGCTCGTCTGTGGGGTTTTGAATATTATGAGATAATATTCTTAAAGTGGGAGGCAGTGTCACAGAATGAGCGCTAAAAATGAGCGAGCCGCCAAATTCTTGCGACAACGGGCGGGAGAAATGCCGCGAGGTCAAAAGAAAAAAAAAGAAAACAAGCATCCAGGGCTCTCCGGGGCGCGCGACGCCTCTCCTCTCGGAAGCGGTGAAGCGATGAACCTCCTCACCCCACAGCGGCGGCCGAGCAAGCCCGCGATTTTTCTAGAACGAACGGGGCGGGGTCAGACCGAGCTGAGTCATCCGACGCGGAGGGCAGACAAACCGTCTCGCCTCTCCCCAGCCTTCGCTGCGTATCGCGCCGACGAAATGACGAGAAATTTCTAGAAGGTGGCGCGGAAGGTATTTAATCGAGCGGCCGAGACGAGAAAGCAGGAGGAGACGAAAGTGAGCGCCAGAGCGCGTAGGGATTCCGCCGTGTAGTCGGCGAAGGTTTTTGGTCCGTAGGGACGAAGCCGGAGATGAAGAGAATTTCCACCAGTAGGTGAAGGCTCGGGCTACAGGCAAGAGCGTGTGTTTACCGCTATTGAGCGAGGACGCGTGGCAACAGCTGCGTGTGTGAAGCCGACGTGTTCCGGCGAGGAAGTTGAAGTTTGAAGAGTGGCCAATTGAAGACGGGAGGTTTCCTGGAAGAGAAACTTCGGCGAGGTTTCCTGGAAGAGAAACTTCGAGGGCTGCGGAACGACAACAACGCTGGACTTTGCGTGAGTGATTCTCGGAAGAGTATCATCTAGACTTTGCTTCCAAGAACTTTGGACTGAATAGGTTTTCTATCTCTTTAGTCTTTAAGTGTCTTGGTTGTTCAATGCATGCGACTGCATTGTAGTGCGTATTGTTGTCCGTGTCCGTTGTTTCAAGTGTGGCTGATTGTATTGTGTGGTACGTTGATTGATTGGGTTGATTGTTGACATATTGTATGCAACTATTGTGGAGTGTGAGTTTTTGTGTATTGTTTTCGATCTGCCATTATTGAGAATATAATTTGTTTATCAACTCTCGGCTCTGACTTGTTCTTTGGGCCACAGCCGGCGTCCGCTGGCGCACCAAAAAGGACCACTTCTAAATTGTCCACGCTTTCGTGGTGCGGTTCGGGGGGCCGATACTTCGGCTCTTGGAATTAGCCCGGTGTCACAGAACGAGCGCTAAAAAAGAGCGCGCCGCCAAATCCTTGCGACAACGGGCGGGAGAAACGCCGCGAGGTAAAAAGAAAAAAAAGAAAGCAAACATCCAAGGCTCCTGGGCGCGTGCTCTCCCCGCAGAAGCATGGCTTCGCAGACGAACCTCCTCACCCCACATCGGCGGCCCAGCAAGGCCGCGATTTTTCTAGAACGAAGGAGGCGTGGCCACGCCGAGCTGAGTCATCCGACGTGGAGGGCAGACAAACCGTCTCGCCTCTCCCCAGCCTTCGCTGCGCATCGCGCCGACGAAATGAGGAGAACGTTCTGGAAGGTGGCGCGGAACGTATTTAATCGAGCAGCCGAGACAAGAAAGCAGGAGGAGACGGAAGTGAGCGCCAGAGTGCGTAGGGATTCCGCCGTGTAGTCGGCGAAGGTCTTGGTCCGTAGGGACGGCTCGAGCTACAGGCAAGAGCGTGGGTTTACCGCTATCGAGCGAAGACGCGGGCAACAGCTGCGTGTGTGAAGCCGACGGATTTCCGGCGAAGAAGTTTGAAGCTTGGAGAGTGGCCATTTGAGGACGCGAGGTTTCCTGGAAGAGAAACTTCAGGGGACAGCGGAACGACAACAACGCTGGACTTTGAGTGAGTGATTCTCGGGAGAGTATCATCCAGACTTTTGTTCCAAGAACTTTGGACTGGATAGGTTTTCTATCTCTTTAGTCTTAAAGTGTCTTGGTTGTTCAATGCATGTGACTGCATTGTAGTGCGTACTGTTGTCCGTGTCCGTTGTTTCAAGTGTGGCGGATTGTATTGTGTAGTACGTTGATTTATTGGTTTGATTGGTGACATATTGTATGTAACTAGTGTGGAGTGTGCATTTTTGTGTATTATTTTCGATCTGCCATTATTTAGAATATAATTTGTTTGTTTATCAACTCTCGGCTCTGACTTGTTCTTTGGGCCACAGCCGGCGTCCGCTGGCGCACCAATAAAGACCACTTCTAAATTGTCCACGCTTTCGTGGTGCGGTTCGGGGGGCCGATACTTCGGCTCTTGGAATTAGCCCGGCGATCGCCTCCCTAATAACGGGACCGGTGTGACACCCGGCGATCGCCTCCCTAATTAACGGGACAGGTGTGACAACGGCACAAGGTGTCTTCTGGGTTCGTAGCAGCAGAGGCACAGTTACAGGTCTCTGAATGTCTAGTTTCAGACGTCCATGCTGGATCAATAATGAAGAAGAACGCCACCAAAGGTCTCTCTTTCTACACCATAATCACGATGAGAAGCAACACATCGGTGCACTAGTGCGCCCCAATGAAGACACCAGTTAGGACAGCTTATCACTGGAGGAAGCAAATCATAAGGAGGAGGGTAAAGTTGTACATCCATGTGTACTGCGAAGCTGTGGCAAAGGCTAGCAGGAGTGATGAGAGAGTGAGAACGAAGAAAAGCGGATAAAACAGAATCCTATAGCTGCACTGTTATACAGTGAGCAAATGAGTAGTAATGAGAAGTGATGGAGAAGACTAGAGATGATAAGAGGAGGGGCAACGTAAAGCATTGCCTAGCCATGTAGGGTGGTGGTGGTAAAGTACAGCAACGCTGATAGAGAAGGAACTGAGAGTGAGGGTGGAGGAAATAATGTGGGATTGGCCAAAACACATCATACACGCGAGCAGTAGAGCATACCAAAAGGGTTAAAAAGATCAATGAACGTGAGGAGTAGTGCGAAGAAAGGTGTTAGTAAATTTGCGTTTGCTTCTTCATTCAATTATGGTAGGGTAACGATAAAAATCACAGAACATATACGGAGTGAATGATGAGTGGGGCGAAACGTGGTGGTGGTAGCGGTTAGAAGGAAGGGGAAAAAGGCACCTAATTTATGTCTGCCTTCAGGCGACACGGCGCAGTGCCTTAAAAGGCGAAGCGTCTATTTATCCCTGTGTGCATCTGTTCGTTTGTCTATCTCTGTGTTCATTTGTCTGTCTGTCTGTCTAGTTATGCCTCACGCAGGATAAAGTTAGACAAATAGGAGCTTCACCCCTAAATTAACACACAACTATGAAAACAGGACACCATTCAGCAGAATCGTTGAAACCTTGACTGCTTTATTGTTCATGTGGAGGAGTAGTGGTGCGAAGGTGGGCGATGTATGTATGTGAGGGGAGGGTGTGTCTTGATGGCCGATGAAGGTTTCTTTTCCCGCAATCAATGTTGAGCAGGCTACGAAATTCGAATACACGCACCCCCTTTCCAGTGAGCATGACTGTTGCAGAGGTACAGGTGAATCAGAGCTTCGTCCTCCTACGCATTCTTTACAGTGATTACTTCAACGCCGGCTATGAAGATTTTTTTCAACACCATTCCGCTTAAATAACCAATTTCTTTTGCGGCCGTTGCTCTGTATATAAAAACTGTCAAACACCCGGGACACATACCCGCATATCGCGGCCCGTGCTGTGCAGGTATGTGACACGATAGATAGATAGAAGGATGAATCGATAGATAGACAGATAGACAGACAGAAAGACAGACAGACAGACAAACAGACAGACAGACATACATACAGACAGACAGACAGGCAGACAGACAGACAGACAGACAGACAGACAGACAGACAGACAGACAGACAGACAGACAGACAGGCAGGCAGGCAGGCAGGCAGGCAGACAGACAGACAGATAGACAGACCGACAGACAGGTAGGCAGGCAGATACATAGATAGATAGATAGATATAAATAGATAGATAAATAGATAGATAGATAGAAGCGCAAGATTCAGATCTGTTCCTAGAAGAGGCGCAACCAAATCTGCTTACAAAAATGCCAACTGCTCTTATAACATCACTCCTTTCCCATGCCGTTGAAAATAATCACCTGCACCAGCCTTACCTGTAGAGATGCCCATATCACTGTTGTGACGGCCGCGAAAATGCACCTGAATAAACATTTGCAGCAGTTTTTAACGCGCGCTTATTTTCTCTCCTGGTGATCCATAGTTACAACACCATGGCTCCAAGTAATTATCATGAGATGAGCAGATTTAGTGCGTGGATGATGATTACGACAGTGACTATCACAGGATGCAACTACTTACGATAGATTTATGTCACTTTCACAAACACAGCACTCTTTAAGTGTATTCTTTGCTGAACTCCTCTGTCCAATACCGGGGTTTTATGTGCTTTATATCAAATGCATGCATAAACTCGTACCAGATAGCCTGCAGTAAGAAAGAGGAAGTGTCGATGTAGGGTATTACTGGTATATTTTGCGCACTCTGTCAATTGGTAATACGTGGAGTAGCTAACTAGCACGAAGCTACAACGTACTGTAAGACTTGGCACGAGGTGTTGTAAAGAGAACGAATATGTTTGATCTCTATGGTTGTGAACATCACGCCAGCAAGTCGGCGTGATGTTCACTACTTATTGACTACACCATCGCACATTAATCTGGCCTAATATATATCTTCATTCGAAGGTCCACAGCAAATTTGCGGGCACATGCTGCCACCCAATACGGATGGCACGCTGAGTCTGTCGAGCTGTTGCGAATGCTGAAGTCGGCTTTTGAACGCAGAAGTCCGAATTGTTACGCTGGGACGTATGCTCGGGTGCACTGACGCCCCTTCATTAAGTGAAGATCTTTGGCACATTCCCGAGTGATGGTGTAAAGCTTGATCTATACGTGGCAAAGTTACATACAGTCAATTGTTGCATCGTTTTACAGCACACAGGCAGCACAAAACACCTGCAGCTCACATTACACAACACTTGTCATACGTTTGAAACATCACAGAGCAACTAGCACGCTGCCGTAGTTCTCAGCCAACATTATTTAAAGTAAATTTTGGAACCAATTTTCTTACCAAGTTTGGTTTAAACAAATTTTGGTACCAATAACACAATCGAAACCGTTAGAAGAGCTACAAGCCATACGTGGCTAGATAGATAGATAGATAGATAGATAGATAGATAGATAGACAGATAGATAGATAGATTAGATTATAAGGATAAATCGATAGATAGATAGATAGCATTTAGTTGCCAGGCGCACAAAGCTCACTTTGCTTGCTGGGGAGGCCCCGTTT
Organism: Rhipicephalus annulatus; assembly: GCA_013436015.1. Classification (NCBI taxonomy): domain Eukaryota; kingdom Metazoa; phylum Arthropoda; class Arachnida; order Ixodida; family Ixodidae; genus Rhipicephalus; species Rhipicephalus annulatus. The sequence goes on along the minus strand of WOVY01015984.1, from coordinate 293,106 downwards.
TTGAAAAGAGCGCACTTTTCCAACACAGCGAGGTAACAACTGAAACACTCGTTAGTTCTCACTCATTTTGGTAGCTGCGATTACATTTGGTGTGTCGTTTTTGTTTACACAGAGCATTAAGCGTTGAGCTGTAAACATTGTTAGTTAGCTCTCGTCCTGTGTATAATGTTTTTGTGCGTCATTTGTGAGCGAGCAGCGAGCTGTACGTTTCATTCTAGTATCCGTTCACAGAGTTACATTTCATCTTGTTCCTATCTCATTCATCGCTTCGTCCTTGCAGCGAGTTTCAAGTTTTTATTCAGGCTGTTTTTTTTCTACCTAATATGCCCCATAATGAATATGGACACTGGCGTTGGCCGAGAACTGTGGCGCATGCGACCCTTCTTCTGATGCCACAGCAGTGTCACGATCTTAGATTAGTACATTAGGACCCTTGAGGAATAACAACGTGCAGATGGTCTCGCTGCATACGCGCACTTGGTAGATCACTTGGTAAATGATTTAGTGAGATTGGTCCCTATGAAATTTTAAATATGTTTTGCGTTGAAGAGATCAACGCTGTTGCAAGTGTGAATTTTCGAGTGTGCATGTTCTATGTTTTCAACGTATTGTCATCTTCAAATACTATACACGTATTTTCGAAACCTATGAACCAACTATAGCGCCACCACATGCTTAGCTCTAAAATTAAGCGATATGTTTTGTTGGCTGCATACCATTTGAACAACAGAAAACAAATTCTCCTGAACTTTATGAAATGGCCTTTTTATTTTTTTCTGCAGTGGACGCTACCGACGGTACCCTGCCTAAACTTGACCAGGTTTACATGACGATTTTCAACCTTGGCCTAGAGGCTAGTCCGTACGTTTTACCAGGTATGAAAGCATTTTTGCCTGTTCGTTTAGGTTATCAGAAACTTGTTTTGGGGCCAACCTGGCTTAAAATATATGCCACTTCACAATAAGTCATGATGATATTTTGATTCTTTATAACGACGAAGTCAAGCTGGATGACAGGGGCAGACATGTGCCACCATTGCAGCATCTCATAACTTAAATTTGCTATGCTGGGCGGGCAAAGTGACTGGCTGTTGGCAACCAGCACATAACGCGAGAAAACACCTCTGCAGCACGTTAGTAACCTATGGTACCGTACATTTAGAGCAACTACAGTTTTTTTATATTACAAAGATAATGCAAGGACATTGACCTGCAGAATGCTTTTACGATGATTACTACGGACATTGCACGCATAAAGTTAATTGGAACTGATACGCTAATCACTCACGGGAAACAATATCATGTGCTAATCACTCACAGGAAAAAACATCATGTGCGGTTGCCAGAAGTCAGAGTATGCATTAATCTGGTTTTGTATAAAAATATTTCAAGTCAGAACAAAGAACTTCTCAATGGGTACTTCGTTTTGTGAGGTATAAGTTAGGGAGGGGTAAATTGAGACATAAATATACCTCGGCAATTTGATTTCGCTGGCCTCTGTAGCTAACAGGAAAACTACTGTTCTTTGTTTGTCTTTTGCAGCAGGAAGTGCCGGTTGTTTTCTACCTTTTAATCTGTAAAGGTTGATGGTTGCTCACTGCATTCACGCGGGAAAAACTACGCGACTTTTGTCAGTGTTTTCGTGACCCGTCGAAAAGGGAAAAAAATTCTTCTCGATTGGTTTTTCGGATCCATGCACGAAGCTACTCCTTCTACAGTACAGCAACGTAATTATTTATTCTGTTACTTCAGACTACGAGCACATAACACAAAAAATTTAGTTCATTTTGTGCCCGGAGACAAAGCAATTTTTTTCAGATCTGATATGTTAGAAAGGAAGAACGTGGTAGAAAACGCAGCCAGTTGCCTTAGAGAGTGTCCTAATATTTGAACAGTTTATTTACACACATCATATAACAAATTTAATCATTTAGAAAGGTTCGTACATACAGAGAATTATTACATAGAAATTACTTGAAGGAAACCCGCATAAAAGAGGAGTCATTACCGTTCATTACATGACTCCCTTCTTTGGCGCTGCATCGATGTTTTTCCGTGTTCTTAAGGATGCTCTGAAGACACGTATAAAAAATAATTAAAGCTCCAAGTTAAGTCGTTCGCGAACACGTCACAGGATTTAGTACTAACAATGTTTCTCTGATTCTCTTATTAAAAACAAGATACAGGTGCTAGAAAGACTGAATTTAGCGCAGTTTTAAATTCATTGTCTCACAAAGCCTAGTTGACAAAGTAAAAAGCAATAAAACGCAGGAGCATATCAGCATGGAAATGGCAACAAGAGGTGAAGCAGATACGTCGAAACATATCTCGCGTCAAATTGTTGATTATTTCAATGAGGTGGGAGCGTTCAACAAAAAAACTATTGTCACAATCAAAGACTGGCGATGTTTGATCTGCAAAGAGACTTGGAGCAACACAACACCGGCTCCTGTATAAGTTCAACGCGTGCTGTTCAAGGACTGGGCTTCTTAGGACTGCGTAAGTACCCGCAGAGGGAATTTCAAGCTTTTCTAGGGCGAAAACTAAAAAAATAACTTTTTTTCACACTATATAGTATTGTCCCACGTAGCGTTTCATTTAGTCCTGCTGGTTGTGGAAAAATTCGATATCTGGCGATTTTTTTATTTATTTTCAAAATAAAGTTCAGAATGGTGGCAACATGGCAATATTGAGGTAACACATACTTTTTACCACAAGGATACTTTTTGCATTGGTTTTTTTGTAAGGGGTCTAATAAAAACATATTTACTATGGTATTTTAAAATTTTTGTCGGATTTCACCTCTCCCAACTCTACTCGTGACACAAAGCATTCTCTCGCGATCTACCCAGAACCTTACATCATCCCGCTCGCTTGTGAAATGCACTGATAATGCAAGGACATTGATAATGACGCTCCTGATAATAACGTGACAGTGAAATGCACTGTCACGTTATCTCAGGAGCGCTCGCAGTATATTGAATTGAAAGAAACAGAGACATATCTCGTAGCAGACAGGCTCCCTGGGGCATGAAGTTCTGAGTTTACTGCTTTATATTTATATAATGATAATAATATTAACACGATAATTATAATAATTACCCATACATTAGTTACAAAAATTCGTAATAATTGAAACGAAACACCCTTTTAAAGAAATTTTGTTGCTGTAATCCTGCTCTGAAATAGTTTTAATATAACCTGTCACTACGAGCGCGAAAATGTGGTGTCAAAAGTTTTAGTCGTCATTTCAGTAAAATTTTAAAAATCATGCAAAATATTTTATCGAGCTCAAACTTGACTACGGAAAACGTTTTAATGTAATATTCAATGATGTGTCTACAGTGCTTTTGTTTCTCGAAGATGCCACCCGTTAGTGTATAGCATGCAGTGTATTACCGGTACAGTGCAATGTGACAGTGCAGCGTTTCGACACCAGTATATATTAGAAGTGTGGCGATTCGGGATAGTTGGTATGACATGGTGATAGTTGTAGTCCGAGAACAGAACAATGACAACGGCGTAAGAAGCAGACGAGCGCTCGTCTCCGTCTTGTTCTTTTGTCATCGTTCTGTTCTCGTGCTATACCTATCAAAAGTATAAGCTTCTGTTCACCACTGTTTTTCCTTTCTGGACCGGTGAATGGCACACCTGTTTTTCTAGGTACTCCAATGCCACCTATGGAGGACCGGACCAAATTTTGGTTGAACCGAACGTACTCACATTGTTTGTGAAACTCTTCAAGAACGAGTCGATGGGCGAAAAGGGCCTACAATACCTAGTAGCCTGGAGCGTCTACAGGCAGTTGGTCGAGTTCCCTGACCTATACATGTTTCTTCGGGGCAACCTTGCAAGGAACGGTTGTTACGATCACGTCAAAAAGTCATGATTTCGGCGGTTATCACCCCCTTTTTTCAATCTGGCAAGTCTATTGCAGTGCTTGCCTTTCGTGGTATTCGCAAAACCTTCGTCAGTGTAGCATTCGTCGGTTCCCTTTGAGTTGCATTGAGCATACCACAAAGCGAAGCGGGTGCCAGAAAAGGCACTTATTCAATAGGTGACGTTCTTAGTACACTTCGTTGTTACCCAGCCGAACCAGAAAGCCATCTGGACATCACCTAACGTTGCAGATATCTTGTGCTTAGTTCTTGCGAAGTCATCTGTGGTTATCATAATTTGAGTTCTTGCGAAGTCATCTGTGGTTATCATGATTTGGCAGCAATAAAGATGCTATCGCGTAACATCATGATTCGACGTTTTCACTAATTCACGTGGAAATTTGCTCTATTCGTGTTGACAGTACCACTGTACGCTAGAATATGGGACTCGCGAGGTATTTATTGTTTTCCCCTATAAAAAATAATTTTAACAGCAGGAGCATGTGCGCGTGGAACTTTGCAGTCTAAGAGACAAACAACGGGTGCCAACGAAATATATTTAAGCGCAAACTGCGGAGCTACAACAAAAAGTCATACCATATTCATGGAGTAAATGATGATGAGTGGGGTGAACCATCTGTTTTGCCGTCCGTCTATCTGTCCGTGCGTTCGTCTGTCTGCCTGCCTGTCTGTTGTTTGTCGGTCTATCTGTGGATATGCTGTAGTTGGCTACGCTGGAAGGACAGACTACCCCAGACCATTAGGAGCTTCGTCCCTACAAAAGTGGCAGACGCCGTGTACCACGGAAATCGACGTTATGGGAAGCATATGTGTAGGGAAGGTTACAGTGGTGTATCTCTATTTGAGCAAACGTTACGAAATGACTCTCAAAATATCTGCAAATGTTTTACGCACACACATATTTTGAACCATCTCATATGCTTTATACAAGCAGTTGTTAACAGTGTCTTATGAATGACAACACACACATGAGTATTACCAACATCCGAAACGGTAAGCTGATATGTAGCGCTTGTGTTTCTGAAGATGGTAGACCTGGCTTATGCTACCTGGACGAACTTCAGTGAATGGCACCGAACTATAGTTGGCATTACCCCACGTAACAGCTGCATCATAAGAGTACTTATGTAATGTTTATAAAATTCGATAGCCAGCTCAGTATTTTGTTGGGACCAAGAAATTTATTCTTTGATATCATCTTGTCAACTTTTCCGATGTAAGTTTTTCTTACTGCTTTTGCGATCATCGTTGGCTCATACAGGCTCAGCATAGCCTAGGGTGTAAGGGTACATGCCACATGTGCCTGAAGGAAAGCGTCTGACGACTTATGCGACAAGATTTTCATGACATTGATATCAATAATGTTCTGATATATTCGTCCAATCCTCTTCCTGGCCCATAGTTGATTTGAACTACCCAAATTGTGAACGCGATGCCAGAGTACCCTGAAGAAAGCTGCTGGATAGATAGACAGATAGATAGATAGATAGATAGATAGATAGATAGATTGAAAGATAGATAGATAGATAAATAAATGGATAGATAGATAGATAGATAGATAGATAGATAGATAAAATGGTCAAAGTGTCTGCAGCCTACTGAGAAAGCCTTCACATTTGTAAGTAGGAGTTAAGGTAGGGTGCCTGGCTTGATACTTTATTAGTGCATTGCTGGTACATCATGCTACGTGAGTTAAAAATGCTTGCGTGCAGTCAATATGATTTAAAGGCGTTCAGTAAAAGTGAAACCACAATAAGTCCACCAACGAAACTAATTTATTCTATATCTATTGGAATATTGATATCTGAGGAAGCACCTACCTGATATTACGGAAGTGAAGTATAATCGGAAAGATATACATCGTCATGTTCATTTAAAGTAAAATAAGAGCCAATGCAAACGAGTGTCCTATGTTTCACGTCTACAGTGGATTTTAAGTAGTTCGAGCATAACAATGCCAATCGAGCTAACTATGTCTTTTATCTTAATATGTTATCATTGGTAACAATTATTTTTACAAAATGCTTCTCGCTTTCTTCTTGTATTTGATGGGAGGAACTTCATTCTGAAAATCCGCAGCCATATCTTTCAAGCAGCTTGACCTGAGGAAAATCTTAAAGATATACAAAACAGCAAATTACCTAAATACTGCTTCGTATTCCGCGTAACAATATATTGTGCAAGGATTGCCCTGAAACAGTAGACTTACATGATTCTTCACTGAACAGACATTGCAGGATACAAGGTAGGAGTAATCAAACAGATGGTGTCAACAATACGCAGCACATACCAGAAAGCTTTTGAATCTTCAACGTGGATTGGACGCAGAATTCGAGAGGCTGCTACACAAAAGCTGAAGAACATTACGTCCTATGTAAGAAGTCCCGGCAACCGACTAGACTCCAAGTACGTCGAAGAAGTCTACAGTGAGTACATATTACAATGCGCACACTCTTTAGTACGTTGATGTCAGCGTTCCGGGATTCGTCAGCTTCATTGCGACCAAAATAGCTTGCTATTTGCCTAAAGGGATACATTTTCCGCCGCTTAAAATTGAAATTGATTATAACCTTTTATATTTCACTCTAACAAGCTACCTCTATATTGAGCTCTATATCTTAGAAGCAGTAGTCGCCAGAATTGCAGTCTACAGTGTTTTAGGCCTACTGTAAGAAGTGAGTGTGCGGCAGTTTTAGTTTTTTATATTTTATTTGTCTGGTAAGCTTAGAGAGGCATGCCAGCCATTGCGCTGCATTCGCTCCGGCGCGTAGCATTACTTGGACAGCAGTCAATCGAAGTGTAAGAACGCATCGGCCCTGACCGCAGACACTCCGGTGCCTGCATCGCGAAGTGATGGGGTGCCAGAGATTACCAAGCTTTTCTGGTTTCTTATCAACTCAAGACAAAGGAACTAAAACCCAAGTGGGCGACAAAAAGGTATTGATGAAAACGCCATTGTGACGACGCCCTGATTGCCTCACTGCACTTTCACCCTGTGCATGAATTGTCCTCTTCCGGAACCCAGCGCGGCAGTATGACCCTCGCATCGGTTCAGCTTACGACCCGACCATTTGCTTTTCGCACTCGTAACAGTCGCCATTAAGAAAACGAGGCTTGCACTGTGACACCGTGTGAACACCGGCGACTTCCCGTTCCTGTCCGGTGTATTTTGAGTAGGTCTTGGAACTTGGTGGGCTTGTGACACCCGAAATCATTGCCCACTTCGCAGTAAAGCGCGACCCAGATGCGTGACTTGCTGTGCGATGGTGCCTGCGGCGTGACGATGTGCCGGCAGCGGCATGCAGCTTGCGGGACACATGGTGACGAAGGAGCTATCAGCGGCAGGCACCACCCTCAAGCGGCGCATTGACATACACGGTCGGACGACTTCGTATCCTCGTAATGGAGCTCAAAACAAACAACATTCAACAGCCACGGTTGGTTCCGCAAAATCATGAATAAAATGCCTTTGTAAACGACAAGGACGCCGTAACAGTGGCAACAGCTTATTATTAACGGCTCCGACAGGTAGACCTAGCATGGCGGGCGCCGGCCGTTGCCTACGCAGTTCACACACGCGAGCTCGTCTTGGAGCGCTTCTTTTGGCAACACCATTAGGCTTTGCACTTGTACGTAATGCGTTAGCATACAATAATACTTTTTCTGATGTCATCGATGTGATGAGCTTGCTTTTTTTACCTGTGAAATAGCCTTGCATACTTGCTCACAATCTCGCTAATCATTTCAAAGCAGGCGTTGTCTTGCAATAAGGGCATACTTCAAACTTCGCGTTATTCAATCTGGAATACTTTCACGTCACAAAAAAAGGCACTAACTGTTTGCCAATCCAGGCTCCCTCAACTCCATCGTTTTGCCTGAACTTGCCTGATGGGTGAATGAAGCAGCGACAAAGAGATTGCGCCACCAGCGGCGTTACGCCTCTCGTCTGCTAGCGCTGTGATTGGCTTTGGCCTTGTGGTGGTACGATGTGACGACAAAAATATCTGACCCATTTGATGCACGCCGGACAGGCGATGCGGTAGTGCGATATGATGAGGCGTGACGAAACGTCATCACTCAGGCTGCCGCATCATCAAGCCAGACGCTGCATCGCATGGAAAATCGCATGTCTGTATCGCGCTTAAAACGGGTGTCCGGTCGGCACCTTTGATGAATGCTGTCGCGCTGGCATGCCTTCGGCTCTGTCCACGCTGCTAGTTTCATGCTGGTTCAAGGAAACCACCACGGCGGAAGTTGAGAGAACGAGCTCGTAAGTAGAACTGCGTGCGGGGAGCGAGCAGTTTCACTTGAAGCGCACTGCGGACAGGCGGATTACTGTCCCGTCGGCAATAAGTTGACAAGTTATCAGGTATGTCTTATGGGCACAAAGGCTAGAACGCGTAGCTTTTTTATATAATTGTGTGCCCACTGAGTTTGCCCTTGACACGTCGACCTTCGTTTAGTTTGGTTTTATTGGCATTCAGTTATTGCGTTATTTGGGGCTGGGGGCATTAGCCCTCAACGTGGTTGAAAGTGGAGTCCTCGGGGTTGGTTCTTGAGTTGCTGACTGCGATGTCCTATCACAGGACAAAGTGACAATTTTGTATATGTGAGAGAATAAAAGCAGCCCCGGTGTTCCGCTAAGCGTTCTGAACCGGGCTCAAGGTGTTGGACACCATCGGCTAAGCCAAATCTCGCTGGGTCACCCTACAGACGGTTATTTTCCGAAGAGCTTTCTTTTTTGTAACATTTAGGTCTATAACTATGTATGACATTCTGTACCATCTTTGAATATAAAATTTTATCAGCTTCACTAGAACTTCTCCAGCTTTTTTACTTCCTCTTCGAGCGACCATCGAGTCATTTGCCGCTATTTGCATAAGGACAGTACGTTACTTCTACTCACTTTGCTATACCACCACGGGCGGTGCGTCTTGGTCACCGAGTGGGGAAAGTTGCTTTCACAACATCGAAATAATCTGAATTTTAATAGTGAGAACTTGAGTTAGTTCGTTTTTTTCTTTATGTAACGAACAAACCTAATACACCCTTCATAGTGAGGCATGGTCATAATACTAATGGAAGTACTAAATAATTTCTAATGAGGTGTGCTGATACCATTGGATGGTATGAACTTACAGCCCACATTTCCTCGGTCAATAGTAAATGTAACAGCCATCCAGATGGGTATTCGAAAGACAAATGCACTCATCTAGTTCTACAGCAACCACTTGGCAAGTAAAACTTTCATGCTTGGAACAGACTGTAAAAACGGTAAAATAAGGGTACCGTTCAGATTCGCATTCTTCGAGTTCTATATCAAGATGGCATTACTTTCTGGATAGATAAGGCCTCTCAAAAACTCAGGAATACAAACAAAAGAATATTTGTGTCCACGAGCCCGTTGGTTGCCTAAATATATTCAACAAGTTGCACCGTGCAAGCGAATTTCACGTGTTTAGACACTTGAGCAGCACTGCCGAAGTAACAACAAATTGAAAGGACAACAAATTTTCTATTGTTGTAATGTGATATAGGTAGCTAATAATTTACACTTTGGTCAAGATGAGAGTGAATAAAATGTAGATTGTCAGGTGGACGAACGTATTATCCTTTATAATTAGGTATTAAGACTGATCAGAGTGTAGTAAGAATTGAAGTAATATTTCTCATTTTTCACTAACATATTTGATAAATATATTGTATGAAATGTACCTAAAGACCAATAGAAACATGGTTTTGTAGCATTGATATATGACCCAGGCGGGAAGGACCACCAGTGAAAGCAGAGAAGGATTTGTGTTGTTGCTTCTCACGATCACTCTGCTTGACAGCTGGTCAGCTTTACCTCTGAGTTTTCCTCAGTAAACGCGTCCTCGACTCACCGATAAAGGCGCACTATCAAGTGGTGTAGAGTGCTGGATCCCTTTTCCATCCTGGAGCTCCGCAACCGAACTTTACCTTCGCCATGAGGATGCCCACCGACGTCGCACAGCAGACCGCTCCTACATCCCCAAATACCCGCTGTCCCAGCATCTCGAGATAGCGTGATCGAGTTTTGTTCGGTTGCACCGATGAGCAGAACTTCTAAGACTGGCCTCTTCGTTCGAGCGAGTAAGCGTCAATAATAGGTAGGACAAAAACGACAAACTTGGCCGCGTCCACTTCTACCTCAAAGGTGTAGTGAAGCTCTGGTTAACAACCACGTAGCTGAGCTGACCGACTGGGCCACTTTCAAAACTACCTTCACGGGCGTGTTTGAACGACTGAGAGTGCGCAAGCTCTGCTCAGAACCGCGCTCGCGGGATCGCGTCCAACTGTCTGGGGAAGGTTTTATGTCATATATGGGGAACGTACTAGGCATCTGCCGTCGTTTCAATCCTGGCATGTCGGCAACCGTCAGGGAAGAAAATATTATGAAGGGCATCGAGGACGCTGCCTTCTGCATGCTGGTGGTGAGAGACTCGCAAACAGTTGCGGAAGTTATCCAAAACTGCCGAAGTTACGACGAGTTGTGAAAACAGCGCATTTCAACGCGACGCCCGACTTTCGACAAGAACAGCATGTCAACATAAACCGTTGGTGCAATTTCTCCGGAACAGACAGCATTGACGTCACTAATCCAGCAATTCATCCGCGAGGAAGTGGCATGCCAGTTATCCCTTGCGTCTTTCCTTCCCATCAATACTCATGACTGACCTCGTCGCTGCAAGAAACCATCGAAAAGCATGTCTGCGAGGCACTTCCGCCCACGTACCAGCCACCACCTGTCTCCCCTCACGTGACTTACGCTTACGTTGCGAGAAGGCAAGCACATGCGTCGTCAAACGTCGTCTACTCTGCCCACCAAACGAGCGCCTTCTACGCAATACGCCTACCGGCTGGCTCGCATGTTCACATTTACCACCGTTGTTCAATACTTCCCAACAACCCTTCGTGCACAACGGATAACAGACCCATCTGTTACTACTGTCACCTGCCTGGACATGTTGAGCGGTTCTGTCGCAGGCGCGTCCCTCATCCAGGTACCATTGATGAAGCGTACGGCTACGCCCACACAGAGCAACCACAGACGCTGCCACTGCATGCAGCTTCGGACACTTCTTCGCCAAGCCACTGCGCCTTCAACCCACGCTGATCACCTTCGCCACGCCGACGCTCGCCTTCACCGATGCTTCGCTTTGCACCACTTTCCCAAACAAAAAACTGACCATTGCAGTTCCGCAGGCAGGAACTGCCCCACTATCCAACTCTACAAGGCCTCATTCTCTACTCACTAATGAAATAACTGTCTTCATTGAAGGTTTTGCCATTCAAGCATTAATAGATACCGGGGCTGCCATGTCTATATTGAGGGAAGCGATGTGTCGTAAGTTAAAAAAAAGTGACGATTCTGCTTTCCGGTCTCTCCCTGCATATGGCGACAGCGCACCACGTAAACTCTTCTACGACGTGCACGGCTCGACTACTCATCTAGGGCGTTCTGTACGTGGTTGAATTAACCGCTTTTAACACTGCTCACACGACGCCATATTAGGCTGGGACCTCTTTTCGCCACATCATGCCGTTGTATATTGTGCCTTAGCCGAACTAGAATTACCATCGCTCTCCGATGACGATTCGAATAAGCCTTCTATTTCTAGTGTTGTCGTTGCCGCGGATATCCACTTATGTCTTCTGTTATTGTGCGGATCTCGTGGGAGTGTGCCGCTTTTTCGAACGTTAGTTCACGCCGTCAGGAGACTTCACTTCTCGAAAAACTTTCTTTTAAACTTTTGCTTTTCTGATGGTTGAAATAACTTACGTAACCATTTATGCCACAAATTTACTTTCAGGACCAGTCACAACATTTCCCGGCGAATGCATCGGCTGCCTTGAAGACACTGATTGTGTTTGCACCAGTTATCTGCCCGGTCACGCAACAAGCCTTCAGATCGCGAGTATTACTCCCACTCTCACGTCTGCAACCTCTTCTCTAGAAGCCTTCCTGCCATCGCTTGATTTGATTCTTCCTGTTGTCCAACGAACCCAACCTTTGACACTTCTCGACCACTTCCGGACGTATTTACACTTCAAACAAATGAATCTTGGCTGAAAATCTGCCTTTGTTCATCGTATTGACACCGGCATCCACACACCATTGCGTCAGCGTCTATACCAGGTCTTTCACGCTGAACACCAAGTTATTGACGATCAAGTGTCTGATATGCTCGATCGTGGTGTGATACAGCCTCCCATAAGTCTGTGGGCCTCCCCTGAAGTAATGGTCAAAAAGAAGGACGGGAGAATTCGATTCTGTGCTGATTACAGGCGCCCTAACAAGATCACTCACAAATATGCATCCGCTCTGCAGATTCGACGATGCTCTCGACTGCTTGCAAGGAGCACAGTTCTTTTTCTCACTGGATCTTCGATCAAGATACTGGCAGGTACCCTTGGATTAAGCTGACAACGCCAATACTGCGTTTGTAACTCTGGACGGCTAGGTACGGTAAACTCGTACGGCTAGTATGAGTTTACCGTGATGCCGTTCGGCCTTTGCAACGCCCCTATCCCATTCGAGCGTCTTATGGACAACATACTTCGATGTCTAGAATAGCAGACATGTCTTTGCTATCTGGACAACGTCGTCGTTCTTTTTAAGACTCTCATACCCATCTTCTGCGCCTCGCAAATGTCCTGAATTGCCTCACACATGCTGGGCTCATACTAAATTTGAAGAAGTGTCATTCTGCCGCCCGGAAGCTCGCCATCTTGGGGCATGTTCTCAGAAAGGACGGTGTTCTATTTTACCCTGGAAACTGTCCGTGCAGTCACCCAGTTTCCGAAGTCATCGACACTACAGGAACTCCTGAGCTTTATCGGCCTATGTTCATACATTCATTGATTTGTCCGTAATTTCGCATCCGTAATCTCGCCTCTAATACGGCTACTTTCTGACAGCGAAGGCATTTCGGCGTGGTCTTCCAATCGCGATTACGCATTCGCAAAACTACGTCATTTGCTGACCTGACCACCAGTTCTGTGTCACTTTGATTCAGATGCCCTTACCGAAATCCACACCGACGCAAGTGCAGTCAGCCTTGGTGCTATTCTTGTTTAACGGAAGTCTGATTTTGACGAGTACATTGTTTTTTATGTCAGTAGCACTCCTACCAGAGCTAAAAGGCATTATTCAGTCAAAGAAAAAAAAATGTCTGGCCGTCGTATGGGCAATCACAAAATTTTGACCCTACGTCTATGGCTGTTCATTAGACGTCGTGACTGATCACCACGTCCTCTGCTCGTTGCGTCACTAAAAGACCCATCTGGCCGTCTCGCTCGCTTGGCATTACACCTCCAAGACTATGATATCTTCACGTCTCTCCAGGGGTGTCGACAAGGTTTTTTGACGTCTGAGCAACAGGGCGCTAACCAAGCGCGTCGGTTGGGCTTGATGATGATGATGATGAGGCTGAACCTTCGCCTTTGCTGGCACTCGCCCACAAAGGGGGATCGGCCAAGAACCGGGTGGCAGGATCATCAAGTGTGTTCAGTCAGGCATTCAGGTAGTCTCGTAGCCTTAAATAATAACAATAGGCTAACAGGGTATTCTTTTTGTTGCCCTTATGTACTCGCACACAACAGAGAAAACCTCCCTGGGGCTATAACCTAGTGTAATCCCTCGGAAAGATAAAAGTGTAATCCCTCCGAAGGATAAACGCTTGCAGAAAGTCCGGGCCAGTAGTACGCCTCACTTTGGCGAGCGTTCGCGAGTAACCTAGATGAACAGATGTGGGCTCGTCATGACACGCGGAGAGGACTTCATCCCGCATGTCCTTCGGAACAACGAGAAGGTGAGCGCGGCTCGTAGAATGAGCGTTTTTTTGTACAGGACATTATCTCGGAGGCAGAAAGATGTCACGACGCGAGATAGATGGCGAGGTATAACGGCGCTATGACCCTCCAGATAGTCGATGAGCGGTAGAATCTCTTCATCCTCTCGCTGGCGTCTCCTCAAGTCAGATGAGCTAAGGGCGCCCAGGAAACCGTCATCGTCCTCTTCTTCTTGATTGACTAAAGGTATGGGAGCACGCAACAGAGTATCGGCCTCTTCGTGCTTCCGTCCAGACTTATATACGATGGTCACATCAAATTTCTGTACACGCAAGCTCCATCGGGCCAGTCGTTCAGAGGGATCACGTATGTTTACCAACTAGCAGATGGCATGGTGGTCCGTCACCACTTTCCCCCATACCAAAAAGGTACGGGTGAAACTTGGTGATCGCCCACACTACTGCGAGACACTCTTTTTCTGTGGTCGTGTAATTCACCTCAGTACGGGAACAGTGAGCGGCTGGCATAGGCTATGACTCGTTCTTTGCCGGGTAGATGCGGGACGAGCACTGCGCCGAGGCCAATTTCACTGGCGTCATTTTGCACCTCTGTGTCAGCATCATAGTCAAAATGCGCAAGAACAGGGGCTGACTGCATCCGCTGTCGTAGCTCGGCAAAAGCAGCCTGTTGCTCGGTAGCCCATACAAACGGTGTGTCGTCGCGTGTAAGGCCAGTCAAGGGTTCCGCTATCTTCGAAAAACTTCTAATAAATCGTCGATAGTAGGCACACAAGCCCAGAAAGCGCCGAACAGCCTTTTTGTCTGTAGTGCCCGGAAACGCGGCTACAGCGGCAAGTTTGTCGGGGTCGGGTCGGACTCCTTTCGCGTTTACTACATGGCCAAGGAATTTAAGCTCTTTATAACCAAAGTGACACTTATGTGGTTTGAGTGTAAGATGTGCTGATTGAATAGCCTGTAGCACACTCCTGAGGTGGTGAAAATGTTGCTGGAAGGTTTCAGAAAAAGCGACAACACCATCAAGGTATACGAGACAAGTTTGCCACTTCAGACCAGCAAGCACAGTTACCATCATTCGCTGGAAAGTTGTGGTCGCTGAACTCAAACCAAACGGAAGGACTCGAAATTCATACATGCTATCAGGGGTCACAAAGGCTGTTCTCTCGCGGTCTCACTCTTCAACCTCAATCTGCCAGTACTCGCTTTTTAAATCCAAAGAGGAAAATAGTTGGTGCGGCGTTATCTGTCTAATGAGTCGTTGATTCGTGGCAGAGGGCACACGTCCTTTTTAGTCACGCTTTTCAGCTTCCGGTAATGGACGCAAAAACGTAGCGTTCCGTCTTTTTTTTTGACTAGGACGACCGGAGAGGACCACGCACTGTTGGAAGGCTCGATGATGCCGTCGTCAAGCGTTTCTCGAACTTGCGTACGAATGGCTTCTCGTTCCTTCGCTGACACGCGATAAGGCTGTTGGTGTACTGGTAGCGGGCGTCGTCTTAAGTGATGATTCTGTGCCTAGTGATCGAAGTCTGGCGCACCTTAGAGGAATGTAGCGAAGCACGACTTGAATTCAAGAAAGAGTTTTCGCAGTGCTGTCTGGTTTTCTAGTGTGAGGTTAGAAATAATATCGATATTGTTTAGAGACGTATCGGCGGCCTCCACTGTGTCCGACAAAAAGTAGATGGGAACGGTTCCTAATTTATCTGCAAACTCTAACGAAGTGCCACGGAAAAGGTGTCGGTGTTCGTTGCTGAAAATAGGTGGCAATATCCCTGACGTCTACAGGTCAGGCCGCGGATATTCATATGCCGACGCTCTTTCCCGCTCTCCACTTCGCCATGACCATGGAAGTGATTCTGTTTCCAGCCTTGATGCTGTGGCACTTTCGCACATCGACATGCCTTACGTGCAGCGCCAAGGCGCTTTGATAGTCTATGATAGAGTTACCATCTCAGTCATCCAAAGTTATCACCAATCGTTCACTGCGACGCGCAGCTCAACACTTCACCATCCGCGACGGACTACTAAATTGTCGCAACTACCTTTCAGACGGCCGCAAGTGACTGCTTGTGATTCTTCGCCACCTGAACTCTAAGGCAAATGGTGTTAAAAGGATGTGTGGTTCGTCCTTTTGGGCACTAATTGGAGCTGCCACAACCATTATTCTTTTAGGAACTGACAGAACCTGGTCCAAGTAGTTAGTCCCCACAGACTAGCTCAAGGGACAAACAATTAGTCCTCGAATTTACAACTTATTAGGCAACCGTTAACCCTCACACATACACCTTATCGGGCAAACGTTAGTCCTCACAGAGTCGTCTCGCCGGATGAACGGTTGGTCTACTCAAATTTTTCAATCTGATGATCTTTTTATCCCTATTTCAAATATTGTTTTTCTATTTACTCTCCGCCTGTACTTAGCACTTTTTCACCTGTTTTTGTGCGCAGTGAGAAACAAATGGCGCGGAAAAAAACACGTACAAAACTATTCAGCCAACTGTGTGTCACTGCTTTCACAGTCACTGCAACGACGAAAGCCAAAAGTGAGACATTCAAGTCTTTTGTTTTTCTCTGTACTCACGAAGTTTCCCCATTCTTTAAAAAAATTCATGGTAATACGTACGAGTCTAGCCTCGTTGTCGCATTAGTACAGTCCTTGTGAAGCTCTTCCGATGGAAGCGATAGATGACCGGCATTGCAGACGCCAGCGCACCGAGCCTTCCGCATGTTGTGTGCCCACGGCTGCTCAATGAGATATTAAAAACTTTATTCACACATGAGAAAGGATGAATATGCATCGGTAAGACAAATAACTGCAAGGTGAGCTGAAAAAATGTGTGTAAATTAGGACATGTAATTTCACCGTGGTGTCACATATCCGTCTAAGACGCACTTCGATCCCCGTAGCGCAACAGCTTAAGCGTGGTAGCCGCAGTCATAACACCGAGCAGCTACAAACCACCGTGCCGCCAGCGAGGTCTAAGCGAGCGCGACCGTTCAGCTCGAGCAAGCGAACGCAAGACCAAGCACGGCATTCCAGGCAGAGCGTCGCCCGCCACGAACAGCGCCAAGCTTGTTCGGAGTAAGCGCCTAAAAAGCTGACGGTAATGCGGCCCTTTTCGACAAACTCGAGCGAGTGCAGTGAGAAAACACGAATCCGCTGCCATGGCAGCCGCCAACGGTCTGGGCCGAGCTGTTTGCGACTTATTGGCGAGTAAACCTACTGTAATGGCGACCAATTTAACAGACTCAGTTCAGACGCTAGCGAAAGCTCCCGCCAGCCCGTGCCTGTCCACTAACAGCGCGTGACACAATAAAACCAGGTTCGTTAAGAGCAACCGCAACGCGTTTTAGAGGACTCGCAAAGCAGTGATGAGGTATCCGTCGGAAATCGTCAGCGCAGAGCTCATCATGGCGGCTGAAGAAAGGTGATCACTCGATGAGCGAGCCCCTGGGAAGCCGAGGGCAACGGCGGCCAACTTCCGAGTGGTCAAAAAGCACAGGTAAACTACAGACGCCGAATCCGACATTCGCGGTGCTTTTCGTGCGTGCGATATACAAAACGACAGCGCCCGCTGCCGGCAAGCGCGATCCGTATTGTGAACACCCGACAAGTACGGCAGAATAGAGAATGATCACCAACTTGTAAAAAAAAATGCAGCGCTGATGTCTGCCCTGAGTCAGACTGAAATAATGTATCCGACAGGCATGTGGCTGCTCAGCCGCCATGTTGGCCGTTATTCACAACCAGTGGTGTCATCAATTGGTCGTGACCATCTTGACTAAGTCAGGGATATGCAGCGCGGCGGGGCGACGTGTCGCGACCGGCACCAGATTTCATAGATGCGGTGAAACGTGAAAGGAGCAGCCCACGCTCTTCCAAGTGCACATACAACAACCACGGTGTAAATCTTGGATC
Organism: Rhipicephalus annulatus; assembly: GCA_013436015.1. Classification (NCBI taxonomy): domain Eukaryota; kingdom Metazoa; phylum Arthropoda; class Arachnida; order Ixodida; family Ixodidae; genus Rhipicephalus; species Rhipicephalus annulatus. The sequence goes on along the minus strand of WOVY01015984.1, from coordinate 275,456 downwards.
GTCGAGCTCTCTAAGCGCGACGCAACGCGTACTGTCACCAGCAAAGTAGGGGGAAGAGTGAGGCAGGAGAGAGGAGGATGGCTAGTTGCCTCGACAACGATTTGCGCACAGCTCGGATCTTTCACGCGGTTTATGTCTTTGCAAGGAAAACGGAGACTAAGTGGTTTGCACTGCGGCACCCATACCTCTGTGGTTACTGCGCAACGGTCTATCTGTTCATCGCGCGCGCCCATTGGGCTCTGTTACTCCCTTTTCGGGTAATTTTGCCTTAAAATGTACGTGTTGATATCTGCGACTCCTTTCACGCGGATCCTCAATGCGGCCACACTGCTGTGATTAAAAACGTATGCACGCATCCGGCCTCGGTACTATTGGCGCGGAATGTATCGCTTTGTCCGCCACTACGTGCGAACGTGTTCCAAATGTCAACTCCGCAAAAGCCCGCCGCACATAGCCAATGGACAACTGCAGCCGTTACCTTGCTCCTCCCGACTTTTCGACCGCATCGGAATCGACTTGTATGGTCACCTTCCTTACACGTCTCACGGAAACCGCCATGTGTTTGTCGCTATTGATCACTTGACACGCTATGCATAAACTGCTGCGCTGCCAGAGGCGACACCATTTGAAGTTAGCTTTTTTGTCCTTCGCAGTATTGTTTTTGCAATGGTACGCCTCGTTAACTACTCAGCGACCGTGGATACACGTTCCTCTATGAAGCCGTACAAGCCTTTCTTCGTTAAATCAACACTGTTCATCGGACAACGAGCGCATACCAACCGTAAATGAGTGGAATGACTGAATGGTTTAACCGCTCATTGCGTGACATGTTATTCGTGTACCTGTTTGCTGACCACACCAACTGAGACTGCATACTTCCCTTTGTAACTTACGCATACAACTGTGCCACTCAGTCTAAGAAAGGATCCTTTCCGTCATCTTCCTCTACGAGCGGGAACCTTCCTCATTCATCGACACCATTTTCTTGTATCGACTCTACTCTTTGCAATCCACAACTCTATCCGAAATCACCAACTATGTGGAAGAATGCCGATAACTCACACGTTCCCTAGCCGCACAAGATCAGGTGTACCAGAAGGACCGTGTGGACAAAAACTTGTTTTCGCAGTCATATTCGCCTGGCACGTTGGTAGGCCTTCGGGTTCCCTCATCTGTTCCTGGTCTTTCCACCAAGCTACAACCAAAGTACGAAGGCCTCTACCAAGTCCTACGTCAGGCCTCACGGGTAATTATATTGTTGAGCCGGTTAAACCGTCGACAGACCGACGTCGTGGGCTGCGAGGCTGTTCATGTCAATCAATTGAAGCCGTACTACGACCCTACTCGTTCTACACGTTCCGTAGGTCACTAGGACGGCTCCTTTTTTTGGCGGTTGGTGGGAGAGAAGAGATTGATATGTAGCATTTATATATGGCACAGGCAGGAACGCCAGCGAAAGAGGAGAAGGAAGAGTGTTGTTGCTTCTCGCGTTCGCTCCGCTTGGCAACTGGTTGGCTTTACCTCTGCGTTCCCCAGTAAACCTGTCTTCGACTCAACACTAAAGGCGCGCTATTAGTTTGAATGTGCGATGTGCTTAGAATAGGGAGTGTAAATGGAGCCATTACAACGTCTCTGGCCATAACATCTCTTTTACTTGGCATTATTGAATAACCCAAGTCGCGTTCTGAAGAAAAAACCGAGGAGAATAAAAGTCAAACAGAATACGGAAGTTTTCCAGCCTTATCGAGGAGCAATGCCAGAAAAGCTTTATTGTCTTTCAATGTTACCTAAATTAAAAAAGGGGGGGCACGTTCGCTGCCTTTTGGGAATAGATGCTAATTGAAGCAATCGGATGCAAAAAAAACGTGTTTAAATCATCTACTGAGCGAGAAGCTATGAATTGGCCCTACAAATATGCACAATTGGACCAACACATACACAAAGAGCCACATATGCTTTATATTAGCAGTTGTTTGCACTTGCGCAACGATGCCAACAGCAAAATGATATTACAAACACCAGAACTTGTCACCTGACGTGAAGCACAGCTGGGGCTCACCAGGAGGCCAGCCCCAAACACTGCTGCAAAGGTCAACATCAGCGGAAGGCGCGTCAGCGTATCTGACGGTCACTCGAGATGACGGCGGTATTTTTAAAGTAAATACGTAACATTTTTAACATCTATAGTCAGCACTGCAATCAGAATTGACGTTTCACAAACAGGAGAGTCTGTTTCTGAGACTTGGCAAGGCGCTGGGGTATAATAAGTGATTTCCACGCAGAACGCTAGGGCTCAATTTCTGCTCGGACCCTGAAATTAATTATTTGTATTCGTCCGGTCAACACTGAGTTTGTCAGGTTTTTCTAAAAACTCAAGCGTTAAAATTACCTATGTTTGTTCCCACCATTTCTGGATAGATATAAAATGCCTGTCAGCTTGAGCACATACCCGCTTATGAGTGGCACAAATCTGCCCCGGCTATGTGCCACTATTATTGTGAAGCATTTGTAAGCCAACTTCGGCGACTTTAGGCATATCTATCTATCTATCTATCTATCTATCTATCTATCTATCTATCTATCTATCTATCTATCTATCTATCTATCTATCTATCTATCTATCTATCTATCTATCTATCTATCTATCTATCTATCTATCTATCTATCTATCTATCTATCTATTCATCTATCTATTTATCTATCTATCTATCTATCCATCTATCTATCTATCTAGCCGCTTAAGTTTGGGTGCTCTCGTAGTCGCCCCTTTAACTTGGCGTGAACATAAATTAGCATGTAGCATGGCAGGCTAAGATGGTTTGACGAATAGGACGCGCTGGTCAAACTATGAATAATGTCCCAATCCCGTAGCGCACATCGTCAAACATTTCCCGCCAGACAGTGGCACATAACAACATGCGGGTATAAACAGCTCTGATTGATATGTGGGGCTTTAACGTCCCGAAACCACCATATGATTATCAGAGACGCCGTAGTGGAAGGCTCCGGAAATTTCGCCCACCTGGGGTTCTTTAGGGGACAAGCAGCTGCTATACAGTATGTGCCGCAGATGATTGACAGTTGATATCTACCCAAAAACGACGAAAGCACACACGGACAATTCGAACTTGCGAGTCTTAACAATTACCCTGACATCAGTAGTGTCGACCCTGTGTGCCAGCCGGAATTGAACCCAAGTATTCTGCGTGGCAGTGAAGCATTGTACCACAGAGCTACGCCAGGTCTCGAAACTTCTTTTCAAATAGATTTGTTTCCTAAACGTCAATACTGGTGGTGGTGCTGCATACCCAAATTTATAAATATTGCATATATACTCCATTGATACAGCCGTCACGCCTGGTTAACGTCAATTGTGGTTAGTTGCCATGCGCTGAAGTTGACTTATGTAGGAGTGTCCAGGGCCAGAATCCTCGCGAGCATCAGCGCTTCATATCAGCTCCAGGTGTTGCTAATACGCATGTTCCAGGGGGCATCGTTGCGCAAGTGCAAACAACTGGTTATATCAACATCTGAAAATCTTCAACATATGTCTGTGCGTGCAACATTTGTACATATATAGCGCCATTTCATGACGTGTCGCCTAATGAAAAATTGTAACACAGCCACCATTCCTTCACAAGCTTCGGAAAACGTCAATTCCCAGGTACTACGGACCTGCCGACATTCTTTTGGGAGTGTTTTAACACGTACATGACAAGATTGTGACATTGTTGATGTGATGACCAGCGCATCGCGTTTGTCAAACCATCTTATCCTCCCATACTAATTTGGTGTACTCCAAGTCAAGGGGCTGATCATGACAGAAGCCACACGTAGGCTGCTGTGCAGGGTGTAGCAGGTATATTAACCACAGTTGAAAATTATGCCGGCACGCGCAGTCACGACGCGAACAAAGGTATGTTGCTAAGTGTTGCCTTGAGGTAATCTTGCTATTTTTTGTGGTGTCATGTATTGTTTATTAGATATGTTGAATTACCTAACTGTTCAAGAAACGAAGATGGTTGAAAATTTCAATGAGAATGTTGTACATCGATTAGCGAAACGTCCGAATACACGGTATTGAACTTTATATCTGTTAGGTATTAGTGTTTTTCTACTAAATACAAATGCCCTCAAAATGCAAAAATACTACGTGACAAACCTGCCTACATGCCAGTGTTCACGATGATTCTAGTGCTTCCTAACGTTCCATGCACAAACGACACGCTTCCCTCACCCAGGTCAAGACAGCGATAAGCAGTAACAGCGGTTATCGTTTTTGTGACCGATAGCGAAACGTGTTCATAGTAAAGCCGCCACCATCGTTGCAGCCCTGCTGAGACAGCACAATTGGGCAAATGCTATGGTCGGCATGTCGCTCTGGTAGGGTATTGAATGTAAACTTCTGCATGTGGCAAATGGTAACAGATAATAAAACTTATTGGCCTGTTGGAGAGCTTATCATACAATTTTATTGTTGCAATCTGCAGACTTGACAAAACAACTAGCACTGCTCACTATGGTACTTAAAGTGTGTACACAGCAACAGACCCGTCTTTGAGTAACGCAATCTTGTTGATCGCCTGCCACAGAACGCTACCCGTATGCGCCAATCGACCTATTGTTCCCAACACGGATAAAGGCCCTGTCTTTACATTAACACTACATTTGAACCGACCAGACAACCCCGCTGTACGACGAGGCTAATTGGAACTCTTATTATTCGTATGTCTACAACGATTTTACAATTTCGACTACTGACTTGCTTCGCCCATTCACATATTCATACGGGCCAGTCGCACTCATCTATGGGGGGCTCGGAATGGTACGTACACTTTCGTTTTTTGTTTCACGCACGCTTGCCTATCACAATATTAACAGGATCTAGTAATTAACATACTCAAAAATATTGACGTGAAGTAGACCGGCAACTACAGTGGTTAGCCGCTTGAGAGAAAATGCCAAACATTTCCGGAAGATGCGTGCTCTCAATTGTCAGCCACTTTTTTAGAGCAAACAAAAGACGAAGCTTTGTACTCTTGTTGTTCTGGCATCTAGCTTCTATGCCTTAGCCAAGTGATATTCTGTCGAAAGTTCTATGTACGGTAGCTAATACGGTCTTCAAGGCACAAAGCCACCAAATAGACTGAGTTTGAGCCTCAGCACGCACATCGGCCTTCGTTTGCAGGGCCTCCAGACACAGCGCGGTTGACTACCTAAATGCAGGATAACTGCGTACCAAATGCCCAACTACAACACAAGTGCCAGCACACCTTGTCGTCAACCACACAAGGACGGCAAAGGCATTTCACGAGAATGCCAACGACTGGCTGGAGCATTTCAACATGGTTGCCATTATCGACGACTACACCTGAGAACGTAATTCAAGCTATTTGTACTGCTGTTCCGAAAATTCTGCAGACACATGGTTTCATCAACATGCGGTAATGCCAACGTCGTGGGCTGAATTTCGTTGGCCCTTTCTCAACACCTTTGCCCGAGCGGATGAGGGAGGAGAGAGACAAGTCTGCAATAGAAGTCACAGTTCAACGTACAGTAGAAAGTGCTGCAAGATAGGTAGAGCTCATGAATTGACTTTTCAGGCTTGCGGACTTCTCAACGTCTGAAGACAGAAAAGTTCGCCACCTTGTGCAAGTTTCCAAGGAAAAAACCTGCTGATATTTTCACTGAACATGTCGCGTTGTCTGAGTCTCTGCTCTTCCCCCGCAATATAACTGTGGACCCTCCAGCCAATCTGGGAAGCCGACCGAGCCAATGGGCTTATGGCCGATGCCTAGGCCACGGATGAGGCCTACTCCTTCATTAACATGAGGCAATGCCAACGTCGTGGAATGAATTTCGTTGGCCCTTTCTCAACACCTTTGCCCGAGAGGATGAGGTAGGAGAGAGCCAAGTCTGTGATAGAGGCCACAGTTCAAGCACGGACGAAAGTACTGCAAGATAGATAGAGGACATAAATTGACTTTTTAGACTTGTGGACTCCTCAACGACTGAAGACGAGAAAGTTCGCCACCTAGTGCAAGTTTTCAAAGTAGAAACCTGCTGATACTATCACTGAAGATCTGTCAAGTTAACTCAACCTCTGCTCTTCCACGCGTTAGAACTGTGGACCGTCCAGCCAGCCGAGGAAGCCAACTGAGTCAATGGGCTTGCGGCTGATGCCTAGGCCGGCGCTGAGGCCCACCCCAAATCAGCTTCACTGGAGATTATCATTCACGCTTTTGTGGTTTTTACCCTGGTTATTGACTTGATATGGGCTTTGTACGTGGCGCGGCTCACTCAATGAAGTTGCCTGATCTGAGCCTGGGCCCGAAATGAGAAGACATTGTCCTACCCGAGCGTGACCCACAGGCCGGGCCTGGGCTTTCTGGTCACCCGGAACCCGAGCACACCTCCAGTTCCAATATCATGTAGTTATTTCCTTACTTTTTACATTCTAGTGGGAGGGCCTCAACGGATTTTTTTCTCCTTCATACTTGCGTGGGAAGGGGGTCAAGAAATAGACTTTGGCAAGGTAGTGTGACTAAAGGGTGAACAATAGCTGCGGATATGGTGCAGCGATACTAGCGCTGACATGCCGGTCATGCACAGTAGCGGTGCTTTCAACGTTGCGGATGCTCCAGCCAGCTAATGATCGTAACATGCACTTTGTGTGATTGGGCGAGTGGAGTGGGCCTTGGTCATGCTTTAAAGCCCCCATATTGTTCTAGCACAGCCATGAAATTGTAGCCGGGTGATATCTACATAGCTTACAACAAATTAGTAATAAATAAAAAACAGAAACTAAAAATTAGTGACAACGCTGTCACAGGCCGAATTTTGGAAGCAAGCTTTAGTACCTGGCGAAAGAAACGAGTGTTTTTTTTTCAAGATTTTGACAGCATGGAACTACCTAGCCTGTTTTATCTGCCCTCCAAGGCATTTCCATTATTGTACTTGTGGTTTATCTTGGAGCTTATAATTAATAAGTATGTGCACTGGATCTGAGCAGTAAAACCAAGAATAGCACAGTTTTTGGTATTCAGGTTCAACATCAAACCATACAGCCAATATTCGAGTTCATTTAGATATGCTTGTAATATATTAGGCTGCCATTAGGCCGCCAATCATCCTCCAGTGCTAAGATATTAGGCTCACTAGATTTCCCGAAACCTTAGTCTGCGCAGTAGCCTAAATTTATATTGAATACGGTGGCTCCTACCCCAATGTCAGGGAAACCCTAATGATCCGCTCATATGATCACTCCCTCAATCTTTCTTCAAAGAATGACAACGCATCATAGGGAACAAACACCAGCCTTTAACATGTTCGTTAGGTTAAACATACCTGCCTACGCTAACGCCTCTGAAAAAAAAACACTGGGTTCTCCTGAGCACTTCAAATACTTTCATTCCAACTGCGTAGCAAAAAACAAAGCACTAGTGACCGAGCGCATAATCCCTCACAGTTCATCTAAACGCTCATCGTTACTTTACCTTGTCACAACAGTGTACAACCGAAATTAGCCCGAGGTGCAATGCACATCAAAAGCACCTCAACACATTCGCATCAATTTTATACAAAAACCGAGTGCCAAACGGCTGACGTTATCCTTAGTGTGTAAAGACAACTCAATCATTTCGAATCATTTTTTTAAATAATTTGGTTGTATGCTAATATCCTTAAAACGCTCATTCAAGCAACATAAACGTGACAGTGATTGTATGCGATATTTCACTTAAACCTCAAGAATACTAAAAAACAAATCTTCCTCGTTGTTATCTTTGAGACCATGTGTCTCACGCAAAAGACCGTCCTTCGCATTTCTGTTCAAACATGAAATCCAAGCCGATGTCGCTGATTCTGCATATGGCTGCATGTACCTAGACATCCACAACTAGACTTTCATGTTGAACTAAGGTACCACTTGCTGTGTACAACTGTCCGACAGTTTTTTCAACTCATGTTCTCGTTTGCAGATCTCTTGCTTCAGTATATGTTTCGAGCCCATCTTCTATAGGCGGCATTTCTTTCGTTGAAATTTCTTCCACTTTATTACAGCAAACGCGGACGTAGAAAGGGGTGAAAAAAGAATTAAGAAGGAACAGGGAGAAAGGAATAGCTTAAAGCAAAGCAGAAGCTTGTATACCCATCGAAGTGGAGAGGAATAAACTAATAAAAATCCGGGCATATCGAAGTCTCTCTGTGGGATTAGCCAGGTGGCGCAGGGTCTCCCTTGTGTATTTTCTGGAAGAAAATGAAGTTTTGTCATCATCTTGCTATTGTTACGGAAAAGAAGAGACACAGGATCGACGAGGTTGTGTATTAGATGTATTTGAAACTAGCGGTAATGGCGTGACCCGTTGACAAGCGATCGCGCACAGACAACCCTTTGTTTTCATCGTCAAGCACACACGCACGTCACCCCCTAGAATATTAATATGCATGCATGTAGCATAGTCCCCGGCCGCAGAAGTGCCGTCTAGGCGCATCTGAATGTCAACGTCACTAGGAGAGTGGTAGCCCTACTTCAAGCGCGCAACATGTACAATATCGGTAGTCTGTTGGGCACATGAAGGTGACGGAACAACAGGACCCATTACATATGTCAAAGGAGTAACCACGCGAACGACTCGGTATGAAGCTGTTTAGCTAGTAAGCAGTTTTTCTGACAAGCCAGTTTGACGGGTCGGAGACCAGAGCAGGACCAAACGACCGGGCGGGAAGAGTACGTCGCGGTGTCGTTGATCATACAAACGCCGTTGCTTCTCTTAGAGGTGAGAAGGCAAGTACGGGTGATTTCGCGTGCGGGGCGGCCCGAGTGGTAGCATCCACGGCATATTCACTGCTCGGTTCTGCAGGGGACGGTATGATGGTGTCTAGACGGAAATGTTGGTTCTCGGCCAAACAACAGAAAAAATGGAGAGTAACCGGCAGGGTCATGGAGCAAAGAATTATAGGCAAACGTGTCGTATGGCAACGCAAGATTGCAGTCGGTGTGGTTGGTGGAAACACACTTAGTAAGCATGCCTTTAAGAATTATATTTAGACGCTCCGTGAGTTCATTGGTCTGCGGATGGTATGACGTAGCCAGCTTGTGTCTCGTTTGAAAGGACTGCAATGGTGTCCGGCTATGACGTTCGGCAAAAAGGTGCGGCCCTGGTCTGAAAGCAGCTGCCGTAAGGCTCCGTGTTGCAAAATGATGTCCTTCAGGTGGAAGTCGGCGACGTCCGTGGCGCAGCTTTTTGGAAGAGCTCGTGTGAAGGCATAACGCATGGCGTAGTCGTTGGCCACAGCTATGCACTTGTTACCCGAGGAAGACAAGAGGAAAGGGCCAAGTAGGTTCAAGCCAACGCGTAAGAACGGTTCTGATGGAATGTCAACTGGTTGAAGGCGTTTGGCGGGAAGCGTCGATGGCGTTTTGCGGCACTGTCTTTTCTCACAAGCCGCGACGTATCTTCTGACTGAGCGTGGCAGCCCTGTCCAGAAGAAGCGTCGGCGTATTCGGTCTTAAGTGCGTGACTTACCAAGGTGACCGGCAGACGGAAGGTCATGAAGTTCATTTAGAACTTCTGAGCGAATTTGTTTCAAAATGACAAGCAGCAGGGCCGATTCATCTGGCTCTAAACATTGGCGGTATTATACACCATCGTGGAGCACAATTGAGCGATGGGACGGATTGGAAGAGGGTGATTGAGGCGCTCAATGATAGCACGCAAGGAGGCATCATGACGCTGTTCAACACAGATGGATGTCATTTGTAAAAGGAAAAGACGCAAGGCTCGGTGTCGGTGTCAGGCATAGTGCTTGACTCAGAAACCGGGTAGGCGGGACAGGCAGTCTGCGTCCTGATGTAGGCGTCCGGACTTGTATGTCACCGTGTAGGTAAACTCTTCTGTCGCAGAGCCCACCACCTGAGCCGGCCAGTTGGGTCCATCAGTGACGTAAGCCAACATAGCACATGATGGTCAGTTATTACAGAGACATTTGTGCCATATAAATATGGGTGGAACATTGAGACTGCCCAAACAAGAGGAAGACACTCACGCTATGCATTGGAATAGTTGCGCTCAGCAGCTGTGAGGAGGCGGCTAGCGTAAGCGACAACTCGGTCGTGTCTCCAATTGGCGTTGGGATAGGACGGCTCCGATCCCGTGACCACTAGCATCGGTTCGGACTTTTGTCGGATCGGATGGGTCAAAGTGAGCCAATATCGGTGGAGTCGTCAGAAGCGTGATTAGATGAGAAAAAGCAGCAGCTTGGCCGGTACCACACGAAAATGTGACGTTTTTCTTCAGAAGCTCAGTGAGAGGTCGAGCGATGGTTGCGAAACCTTTCACAAACATTCTAAAATAGGAACAAAGTCCTACAAAACTCCGGACGTCTTAGACCGACCGGGCTACAGGAAAACTGGTGACTGTATGAATTTTCTCCGGGTCCGGCTGCACACCAGATGCGTCGACAAGGTGGTCCAACACCGTAAATTTCTGGCGTCCGAAGTGGTGCTTTGACGAGTCTAACTGAAGGCCTGCAGTGCGGAATATGTCGAGAATAGCTGACAAACGCCGAAGGTGGGTCTCAAATGTAAAAGAAAATACAACGATATCGTTAAAATAACAAAGACATGTTGACTATTTGAACCTTTGTAGCAGAGAAGTCCATCCGCTCGAACGTGGCAGGGGCGTTGCATAGCCCGAAATGCATAACCTTAAACTGCTATAGGTCGTCTGGAGTTACAAACGCAGTGTTCTCTTGGTCTTTTTTGTCTACAGCAATCTGCCACTAGGCCGGAACGTAGGTTTATTGAAGAAAAGTATCGGGCGCCGTGGAGACAATCAAGAGCATGATCATGCGGGGTAAATGGTAAACGTTCTTTTTCTCGATTCTATTCAGATCGCGGTAATCCACGCAGAAGCGCCACGTGCCATTTTTATTTTCAACGAGTACAATGGGGGATGCCCAAGGGATCGAAGAGGGTTCAATGTTTCCTTTGTCTAGGCATCTTGGCGACTTCTCGTTGAATTACTTTACGCTCTGTGGCAGACACCCGGTATGGTCGCCGATGAATGGAATGAGAATTGTCTGTGTTATTGCGGTGCTTGACGAGTGAAGTCTGGCCGAGTGGATGGCTCGCTATGTCGGATATGTCGCGGTATGAAGCTAGAAGGTGGCAGAGCGCGGCTGAGTTCTCAGCTTTGAAGGCCGCGGTGATCATGAAGCTTAAGGTTGCATCGAGGCACGTGGCATCCTGCGAGTGACGTGGGTGATCGGGACATAGGTCTGTCGCAAAACATGTGACGTGGTCGTCAAATAAGGGTCTTAGCGTGACGACTGGTATTCCTTGAGGTAGCTCTTGTTTTATAAAAGCCAATATTGACAACAGGTAAATATGTTCGCTTAGAGGCCATGGTTTACGACGGAGTGTGCGACAGTAATGTCGCACGCCAGGAGAACACCAGGAATCGGCGTCACGATATAATCACCGTCGAAAACTGGAGAGGTTGTTGCGAATTCAACGAATGTGAGGGCTTTTAGGTGGTATCCGGGAGACGTCAGTTGTGCACAGGCTGTTCGGGAGTCCAGTATGAGAATCCGGGAGAAGAGGAAGTTTTAGGCAGAGAGTACCAGCGGCACAATCGATCAAGGGCAGAATGCGTCGATAGGAAATTCATGCCGAAGATTAGGTCGTGGGGGCAGTTTTGAAGCACCGTAAATAAGACGAGGACAGGCGGCCGGCAATACTAACGCGAGCGGTGCACATTCCAGTGATGGCCACAGTTACACCATCAGCGACACGGAGGGCTTAGTTGCAGCCAGCGTGATAAATTTTTTGAGCAGGCGACACAGATGAGCACTCATTATGGACACTTCAGCTCCGGTATCAACTAACGCCGTCAAATAAATACTGTTCACATACACCTCGAATTAAGTCCGTATTGGTGGGAGAGCGTCAAGGGAGGATTTGGATCAGACGCAATTAATGCAGCACTACCTCCTTGAGCTTCATGATCTAGTTTTCCGTTCGAGAGCATCCATAGTTGACCGGCGATGGATAGCGGCGTGGTTGGGGCGATGGGGAACGGCGGTGTTGAGGTGACGGCGAATGAGTGGTGGAGCGGCTGTTAGAGATGTAGGAAGAAGGGTACACGACTGGGCGAATACCGACGGGAGTCCTTGTATGGTCGAGTAGAGGAAAATGGGCTCCAGCTTGAGGGCGTCCAAATGCTGCGGCCGTAGCGAGAAATATGGCAAACTTGGTGACAGCGGAAGCAGATCGGTCTGTCGGCTGAAGTTCTCCATCATGTCGGATTGCGGTATCGTGGAATAAAGTGTAAGTCATGGCGTGCTGCATTTATTGTCATTGGCCTGAAGGTGAGTCGGGAGGCAAAGCAGGCCACAGGAATACCAAGCTTTGCAATTTCCTGTCTCACGCCAGCTTGAATAACGGAGACCACCGGAGGCGTTTGTGCGGCGCCATTGTCGAGTGCATATGGTGGAAACAGCGCCGGACTTGAGACCCAAAGCTCTCTTTCGAACTATATGTGACACGCTGTCCTGCATGGGTGGTGCGGCACCGTGATCGGTGCAGGTTGATGTAACAGCCGTGTTTGGTAACCACGTAAATTGAGGCAGATTACGGTGGCTTTTGCCATTTAGAAGTGGCGGCATTCCTTAATAAGTCATATCTATGGTCGTGACGTTGGTGTACACGAGCAAGTGAAAGGCGTCGTCCACGATGCCCTTGAGTATGTGGTCCACTTCATCACTCTTTCTCGTATTTGCTCGTCCACTTTCCGGCGCAACGCGAGCACGTCCTGTATGTACGAGACATACGACTCAATGAAGGACTACACACGAGTGGCAAGGTCTTTTCGCGCTTCCAATTGGTGACCAGACGGGTCCCCAATGAGGTCGCGTAGTCGCTCCTTGAAGATATCCCAGCTGGTGAGCTCAGTCTCATGGGCGTCGAACCATCACGTGGGGTGCCATCCAATTAAAGTAATACATTGGCGAGCATCATGGTAGGGTCCCATCGTTGTGTCTGGCTAACATGCTCGTACATACGGAGTCAGTAGTCAACGTCAAGCCCAGGTTGTGTGGAGAATAAACCGGGATCACAAGGGTGGGGCATTGTCAGGTATGTGGCGGCTGGATCTACAGATGGAGACGATGATGGGTTGTTGTTATTGGTAGGCATGGCTAGAGACTGAACGGTGCGGCCACTGTGAAGCTTCGTGGTGAGGACGGCGAACGTTCCACCTCTACCAAACATGTTACAGAAAAGAAGAGACGCGTATCAACGCGGCTGTGGATTAGATGTATTTGAAACCAGCGGTAATGGCGTGACCAGGTCACCAGCGATCGAGCTGATGATGATGATGATGATGATGATGCCTTAATTATGGCTCTTGCCCACTCAGGGGGATATGCTAAGAATTGAGGAATATGAAATTTAAGGCCATTCGAATGATACATAATCCTTACAGAAGGAGGATAAGCACACGTAAATGCAGAAAGCGTACAATATTTTTTTTGCCATTTCGACCCGACAGAATAATATATATCTCGAATTGAAATTGCAGTAATTTTTAACACGCCTGAAGTCGATCCTTAGAATTTGCCTAATAATGTTATAATAACAAATATGCGAATGGGAATTTAGAGGCACATTGGTTTTGTCCGGTGCGATCAAGCGGAGACAACCCTTCGTCTTTCTCGGTCTGGCATCACGCGCGTCGCCACTTAAAATCTCAGTATGCCTGCATGTAGCAATATATGGCCATGAAGTGTGGTTTCAATACGTTTTACTACAATAGATGATACGGGTATCGGTCGTATGTTGTCTAGACTACAGCTTGTCACTGGTTTCTTAAGCATTGGTATAATTTTTGCAATCTTCCATTCATAAGGTACCGGTGCTCTTCTAAGAGAATAATTTACGAGACCTAAAATACCATTCAGATATTCCTGGTGTAGTATTTTTAGCATTGCATTTATTATTCCATCGAGGACTGGTGCTGCATTGGGCAATCTTTTTATAGCCTCATTTGTTTCGGAAGTCAATAATTCTGTGTATTCAGAGGTGGCTGGTACGTAAACCAAATTGGGAAGACACGTTGAGAACCTGTTTTGTAATCCTTCAGCCAATTGATTTAATGATTCCTGTAGTTATTTTGAGCTGTGAACTACTGAGACAGCAGTTTCCTGGTACAAGGATTCTTTTTCTACCACAAAAGAAATTCAATAAAGAACGTTTGTTGTTCAATTTAGACAGGTACGCGAAATGTTCTTGATCATGCTGCTCTTCCGCTCGCGATACTGTGGGTTTAAAAGTTGCCGCAATGAACTGATAATCCTTCCAAGTTATGTAGACTCTGATTACATGTAAGTCTTTTCCATGCCGCTCTTTTCTTTTTCTATAGTCTCGTGTGCACTCAGTATTTCACAATCTAGTTGTTCGCGCGAAAACCAAAGGACGTGGCGAAATTCAATAGAATTGCTCTGTCGAAACATCAGTGAGGCTGCCGAAAAAATCACGGGCACAATAGCAAGGTCTAGTGCCCACAAGTGGAACAAGGTCATTAGAAGCCTGCTTCGCCAGCGGGTACAATTCATTTTCTCTGAATAATATCATCATCAAAAATTATTCATGTCTCTTTCCGAGCTCCATTAGTAGTGTTCTAATCATTGCAGCTTAATGCGCTGCTTCAGTTAGCGCCAAAGAAGGGTGCCGTGTAATGCTCATCGCCTCTGTTCCTGGAAGGTCGACTCCGACTCTGCTCGAGCATGGTGATGTGGTCTATATTTTGACAGATTTATTTAGTTAATACACGTGAGCAGCAAAGCGTACGCAAAGGACATCGCAGCAGAGATGCTTTTATTGGATTTCTTATAATAATGTTATCTCAGGTTTTTAAATATGAAGTACGAATGAAATAAGTTGGTTGTTTAGCAGCGCAATGAAGTTCATTCACTCGTCTTAGTATCGGTGCACAGTTACGACCGAGAAAGCTGGGAAGAATTCTTGTTATCACGTAAACAACACCCCCCCCCCTCTCACAACTTCCTTCTTTTCTTTCCATTCATGGCACACCTATTCTCCTCCCCGCCGTGGAGGTCTGGTGGCTCAGGTAGTCGTCTGCTTGCCCGGAGGTCTTGGGATCGAAACCCGCAAGCGACGGCTACATTTTCGATGGAGGCAAAAATGCTGTGGGCCCGTATACTCCAATTTGCTTGCACGTTAAAGAACCTCAGGTGGTCTGAATTTCCGAAGCCCTCCAGTACGGCGTCTCACGTAATCATATGAAGGTTTGGGACGTGCAACGCCACATAACAAATAAGCAATAAACACCTATTTGCTACTTCAGTATAAAACACTTTCCTGTTGAAAAACCCCGGTGGTAATATTGGGCCCACAACCTTGTCTTTGTTCATTCCTGTCCACTTCCTTTTAATTGCGTATTTCATGAGACCTCATGTCGCTTAACCTTTTACCATGCCCCCACATTCACAGTTGCCCTATCGTACTTTGCTAAGATGAATGAGTTCATATGAAATGTAGACAAGATAGCACTAGAGAAAACAGTTCTAGCTTTGAGTAAGACAAGTCCGCTTGTCGAAAGTTTGGTTCAACACAACACCTGTTTTCGGATTTTCGTCAAGCGAAAATGAAGAGATTCATAAAGGTTCTGATGTTTGAAAGTGTGACAGGTCACCAGGAATACATATATTCACTTTAACTGTGAAAAACAGTGAGTAAAAAAGTTATGTGCGGAAGTTCGCATTGTAGGTAATATTTTCAACCTAAAGTGTAATACGTAGCTGTACCTCCAATAGAAACGCAATTAAAATACCGTGCGCGACGGATTCGATAACCACTGCGTGATATCACGTTTTAGAAAAGATGCCTCGTGCTCGGGTGCATTTCTGTCGGCGTGTCATAAAATGTTGATGCACTTAAAACGAAGTTGCGAAGTTCTATCAGGTATTGTGTGATTGAGATTGCAGTAGCTCGTTGTAAACGAACAAAATACCTATCCACACTCGTGGGCATCTTACAGTGATAGTTTTACCCAAATCATGGCTCACATAAGTCGAAGCACAGGCATTAAAGCTGAGAGTGTTTCAAACAACTGTCACAATATTACATCCTTAATGAGAATATACAGCTTTCGAAGTATTACATAACAAGCATTCCACTTGTCATATTCGCTTTGGCCCCTGAATATAACGCCACCATTATGAATGACTAGAGTGAGTTTTCAAGAAACAAATGTGAAATAAACCTTTATCGAAGCAATAAAAGACGTTTCTGCGCTCACCCATCGTCCGTCACTGTCCAAACTACTAGGAACTCCTGCAAAAAACGTCACCTTCCGTACCCATGATGACCATGGCTACTATTTTGGCACCATGTAAGAACTAAGCGCTCGCACTGGTGTACGCCCATGTTATGGTACAGGAAGTTCGATTAAAACAAAGCTTATCTCGTCGGAAACTCGGGTACAGCATTTCATAATGTTCCAACACGGAAGCGCAAGAGGTGGTTCACACATTCAGTAGTAGAATTTCTTTCGCCATTACACCTTTTTAACAGCAATGCTACGCATTAGCATTTTAGATCAAGTTTGCAGAGGAGTAAGGGCCCACATTGCTGCGCAGATTTTCCGACAGAACTAGACGGGAAAATTGGAATATGTTGGGAGATGAGTGCTCATTTTAACTTGTACGTTATTGTATAATAAATTGCCAGCAAACGCACACTCTGAGTGGAAAAGTTCGCACTTTGACAGCCTAACTGAGACAATTCACTCACCAGAAAGAATTCGGCCTGGGTTTTAGTGCATAAGCGATGAGACTCCAACGATTGTCGCACACTTACCATGCGATATTTCATATTGCCTTGGCGACGTTTCGTAAAGTCTTAAGAACGCAGTTTTTCCGACGTGACCAAAATAAGCCATGCAAAACAAACCCCTGCAAGGCCTTATTCATTGATCTATCCATGTTTTCACCAACTAGGCACACGAGAAGTGAAGTCATTATTTTCTTAAAATTTCTTTCGTCACGAATCATAAACATTGTCTGATGTGCATATGTCTCAAAGTTACAGTTGTATAATATTGGCCTTGTAATCACTTTCTCTCGTTGATGCAGTCAATGCAGCATCCGTTGGGATACTTGCCCGACAAGAACCAATTTTTTGATGATGGAGAATGCAAGGGACCTGAATACCACTGGATCAGCGTATACCTTGTCTCATCGCTCGTTGTCGGTCTAGGACTGAGTCTCTGCTTATTCGTATTTGTATCTATGTCGTCCAACCTCCTTAAAGACGACGTCACCACGGTAAGTGACCTGAAAGCATCGAACATTTGTTGGATTCCCACCTTTAAGCATAAAGTTTTAGCTTCTTTACGGACACACAAAAAATAGTTCAATATACGGCGTGAGAAAAATAAAAGGCGGTTTAATCAAGTAGTATAACTGTGGTACATAGTCTAGCCATTGTCTCGCGCAAACAACAAAGTTGTGCTCCTTGAAATGCCGCTTGGATTTGCCTTAAAATATTGTTATATTATTTCCTGAGGTCAATATTCGTAGCTAGGCCAGCGTTAACAGTTGCATTCTGAACGCTTTATCATTGCTGATATTATTTCAACTTCTGCTAGCAGTAAAATAATTTTTCACTCGCCCCATTATTGTACTTATTAAGGCGGTAAGCGTAAACTACTAACCCTTAAATCTCGGGATCAAAATGCGGCTGCTGCTGTCGCATATTGATGTAGCCAAAATGCATCTGCACAGATGTTCATGTGGATACTAAAAAAATACCACGCGGTGTAAGCTTCTGTGGCCCCCCCACCCCCTGCGGCGTCCCTCATAACCAAATCATGGATGTGAGCTGTTATACCCCATCAATAATTAATGGTGATTCATACATTGCCTTCCATTTCTAAATGCCATATGACCATATTCTGTCAGTGATGCATTTTTTGCATGGGTTTGGATGAAGTCCAGGCATATTTTTTATGTAGAGGCAATAAATTCTTGATGTGGCAGTCAGCCCACGTGCTGTGCCCTTTCGTTTACACGTCATCTAATCGTTTGCACTTTATAAGTATGAAACAGTACCAACTATCTAGCGTTTACATTCTGTCTGACGACAATGAACGCAACTACATGCTTTGTGAATGACCTGCGATAAAAACTCGATGAAGACAAGTTTATGTCACCATCAAAAAGCCTGAAAAGGGATACTTATACATAGCTATATATTCGAAGAAATCTGAAAGCGCTCAAAAAGTATTTTCTAGCTTCCCTGAACCCAAAAGGAAGTTCTTATTTGAAAAAAGGTGGGATGCGACCAATCGGGAATTTCACATTGTTGTGGGAAAGTGTATTTCAGTAATTATATTCAGTCGGGAAGGCAGTAGAAAGCCCTGTTGAAGGTATGCGAGGACGCATATTGAGATTTTGCAAGCCAGACATGAGTATACGCAGCAGTTCACATACGAAAGAAGCCATCAATGCTGATTTTCGCAAGTCGTATCTTGTCACAGCCTCACACTTTAATATTTCGCTTCTTTGACAGTTTTCTAGCGAAGTATTGTTATTCAAGTTGCTGGGAGAACATCTGATAATGGGAGCGTTTACTGTTGTTAAGATATTCTTCCACCTCACCCGCGAATTGAGTGCTTTCACCAAATAAAAAAAATGAATCCTTGACATCTGACTGTATTGATTTGCTTTTTGCCCTCACACTCAGGCGAGCACAATGCCCTCGCAATATGATCTGAGAACGCCTACGATCCGTGTCATGCGGCCAGCGCAAGAGCCTACATCGCATGCAAGGAATACGTCTGTGACTACATCAACGCAGAATGCGCATAATGTGCCGACCTCTCTTCCCGTCAAAAATGAATGTTCAACGTGTGGTTGCCGTTCACTTGCACAGCGGATACGGGAAAAGCTCGACTACAGCGTTGACCCGTGCGAAGACTTTTACAAGTTTGTCTGCAATACATTCAGAGGCCACAACGAGTTTTCCCAAGTACGTGAACATTGCCGCAGCCCCCATTGTTTTACTTGTTTGATTAGTTGCATAAGCTCGAATTACAATATATATATATATATATATATATATATATATATAAGGAAAAGAAATGTATACCCAAGCGCTCGTTTTTCCGTGTTTTGACACATTACAATGAAACCTAACAGACTTGTTAGACTTGCTCAAGGCAAGTAATTTTTTCACCCAGTTTTCTTTTCTCTTATTTACATTACATTGGTTTTATTAAATTCCCCCAGAGATTCCTTGTCTCTTAGATCTCTCTCTCTCTCTCTCTCTCTCTATATATATATATATATATATATATATATATATATATATATATATATATATATAATAGTTAAGTTTGTCCAGTCGGTCGGTTGGTCGGTCACTGAACACTGAACGAAACCGGTTGTGGACGCTCTATTTAAAACTAAAAGAGGCCGCCCAAAGGCCTCCCTTACATCAGGCTTGCAGAAGCATTATGTACTCTCCGAGCACGGGAAAAAGAGAACAAGGGGACTGTTTAGCCTGAAAACCGTTCTTCTGCATTATATTGACAAATTGTTTCTAGTGCAACTATAGCAGTACATGCTGCAGTATTTTACCCAAGAAAAACGGTTAAATACTTTTTTATGTGGGGTGACATCGGCTTCTTCGGAGTACTTTTAACTAGGTATATGCAGTCCGTTCAATTAGATGACAGTCATAGTTCTTTAGGCAAAGGAAGGTCACATCTTTCAACATTAAACATTGTTTGTTTGCTGGAAAAAATACAGACGATCCCTGCGATAAGGAAAACTACAGGCTAAAATTCTAACGAGGTCTCATCCCCTATTATCTAAAAAACTCTGAATCAGTCACATATACAACTACACCCGAGTAGCACACACCTTACACATCGGTCACATATTTCACACGTACTTTACTAATTTCGTTGGTACATGATACTGCTATTCTACAATATATATATCTAATATATTCAAAATTATCATGCATTCAGAACATGCGTTCTCAGTCTCTACAAACAAAAACATAAGTACACGATTTGAAACACACCTCGTTCTGCATAATATACATTAGAAATAGACTCATTACTGAGAAGAAAAGCACTGTTGAAATCAGTCCCGTTCTTAATAACGAATACCAATAAGAAAAATAAACCCATAGCCTACAAGTACTTTTACGTGTATATGACTACGGGTCTGCAATTACGTTCGTCCGGAAAATAAGCAATTTTGTAAGATTTATGTGATCTAGTTTTCACTGTATATTCTATGTTCAATTTTTGAAGGTTTAGCGATTGAATAACTTTGTGATGAATGTCTTGCTTCCCGTAATTTGTGCGTGTTCTCTTCGTTTCCCGGCTAAAATTTGTGAAGCGACATTTCATTGATATAGTTCGTGAGTAGGGATGCTGTAGTTTATGTTTATGAACATGTTCTATCAATTTAAGATCATGTATTTTCTATCAGGCAGAATTACGCGCTTGAGGAAAGGCGGTTCAGTTTCTAGGTCCTTATGATGACTTTTAAATTTTTCTATGATACGAAGCATGCACTTCTGTAAAATAATTATTCTATCATATTTGAACTTAGCGGTTGCCCCCACACCAACATCCTAATAAAAGTTTGACTTTGCAGTGACTCTAAAGGTGACCATAAAATTCACTTAAGACAACTGATGATGATGAAGACAATTCCAAGAAGCACTCTGTCATCACGCCAGTTTGGTTCAACGAATTCTGTGTGTGTGTTTTTGGACTGAATAATACTTTACCTAAATTCACGTGAATGACGGCTATATTCATCGTTTCTACAAGTGCAAAACATGTATCTGCTATAATGAATGCATAATCATCTTTTTGTTCAATTTTCTAGTGTCGCACGTTTATCTTACGTAATATGTTCAGATGCCTATCACGTTTTCGTATACGACTCAACAAAGTGATGGTCTTGCTACCCACTAATCGGGTGAGGTTTCTTGCAAAGATAGTGTACATGTTGGTCAAACACAGCTTCTGTGGTTACCGACTGTCTTATACACGGCAGCCCACAGGTTCCTCAGGAAGAGGAAGACAAAGCTGATTTCGGTCTCTCGCTGTGCGCGAGATTAAAGTCCGTTCATCGATCAGTACTGCCTTCATTGTGAAGAAGCTCATCGACTGGCATAAAATTGTCCTCAGATTCAGACACTTCCGTGGAGATACTACTGTGCTCTTTCGATATAAAACCCGCAAAGTTAACGGGATAACGGTTTATGTAGAGGGTCTATAACTCGTACTTTGGTTCGTTTTTGTAGGCTCAAGATTCCGTTCGCCTCTTCACCCTAATGCGTCTCATCGTTCCGCTGATTCCAGAATCCAATCAAAATTCGTGGCAGAAAGCAGCTGGGATGTACCATGCTTGTTTAAACTTTGTATCGTCGTACGAACCTGAGGTGAGCACGAATCCTGTAATAATATTAGGTACTAATGCTCTGCGAAGGTTAACATTCGTAAATGGTGTTGTTGATAGACAATTTTTTTAGACCATGTGTACGCAACGCCCTGCCGCGGTGGTCTAGTGGCCAAGGTACTCGTCTGCGGACCCGCAGGTCGCAGGATCGAATCCCGGCTGCGGCGGCTGCATTTCCGATGGACGCCGAAATGTTGTAGGCCCGTGTGCTCAGATTTGGGTGCACGTTTAAGAACCCCAGGTGGTCCGAGTTTCCGGAGCCCTCCACTTTGGCGTCTCTCATCAAATGGTGGTTTTGGGACGTTAAACCCAGATATCGATCAATCAATCATCTGTACGCAATGCTTGAACAGACGGCGCCAACAGCTGGGAAAGCAAGCATCTGCGCGGTCGCAGTGGCTTCCGCGTTAATGGGGGGGGGGGATAACAACTCCTTCTGTGAGCTTGTCGTTTTCGTAAAGCGGGCGTAAGCCAATAAAATTGAAAACTCTCGAAACGCCGGGTTTAGCATCTGGAACGTGTGAATACTTTCTTCATTAGTGCGAACAACGTAAACGACTGGCAGGAAGCACACCATACGTCGTTAATGCGGAAGTAACTGTTGAAATAAACATACAGTTTAGTTTATGACTCGATGTCTCGACTCGAGCTCGACAGTCTTAGAAAATGTCAATGGCAAGTGATTTGATGCAGTGCTATCATTTTGCCTCATACACTGTTAGATATGTAACACTATGATGATTGTAGTTATATTTAGCACAGATGAAGAAAGTGCCTTGCTAACTACATTTACTTCCATATAACGTATTGGGAAAATTGTTACAGCTCCCAGAACCCAACATTGAGTTTCGGTGCCTAACAGTTTTCTGGATTACCAATATTCTGGCACTGTGGTTCGGCACACTTTTCATGCTCCAACCTATGTTTAGAGCTTTTCACGTAACTTCTTTGCAAAGGTACCAATGTTAATTGCTACTTTCAACGCGATAGCGTTAAAGAGCTCGTTTCGCAAAAATGTTTGCGCCGGCGTCGTTAGTTGTGAGCGAAAAATCATCATCTTTGCGTGACCTAGAAATCAGCCATTTTTCGGGACCGAAAGTATGAGAAAGATGCTAATAAAAAATAAATATTTCAGGGTCTCAGTTGGAGCCTAACCCAGTTCGTTAGCACGGCAAGCGGGTGTTGTACCACACAGCCACGTCTCTGCTTGTGAATACAGTGCTTGTGAATACCTGCTGTGCTTGAAAGTGCGGTGAACATAACTTCCATACTTTGCAAGCACACGCGTGCTGTGTACATGTGTCACAATACAACATGAACTCTGTCGTAGTAATACTTGAGAGAAGCGTACATTTCCATTAGGCATCGGAACATCGAATTATCATGACTTCAAAGCTAAAAGTCAGTCGCGGACTACAAATGGCCTACACGCCAATTCACCCTCAAGGCCACGTAGTGGGTGCATAGCAAGTTCGAGAACATTTCGCACTCTAAGTTTGTGAAGTATGCACTAGGAACAGAATAACGCTATTGCGTTGAACTCTTGAAAGCGAAGACTGAGGGTCACCAATCTTTTGTTTTTGCAGCTTCTCTGACGTATGCATGTTTTAGCTCCAGACGAGCAGCATTCTTGAAAATCATCGTAGTTGCGAGAGTGAAATAATCACACGCTGTTCGTTACTCTCACTCTACTATGATGTTGAAGCAACATCTCTTGTGGGAGAACAGGGAATTTGCTTTACCAGATTTATTCACATGTGATTTTTTCCCCAAATTTCTTCGCAGACGCAATACCTAGCAAATTGGATGAGATCACTGAACTTGGACTTTCTGAATCAGACAAAACTGGCCACAGTCAACCCGGTTGACATGATGGTGCGTGGTTCCATTGACCTTGGAGTGAAGGTTTTGATTTCCATTATTTTCAGCAAGAGGCACTTTCTGAACAAGAAGAGGGTGATTCAGGTACATATATGAATATTCCTTTGTAACCCCCCGTTGTAACAGAGAGAACGTATATAATACTTGGCTCCCATTGGGAATGGTCTTTCGGGTCGAAATTACACTATGTGTTAATTTATTTCTTTCTTTTTGCCAGTTTGATTGGCGAGCATTAAGCAGGAATGGGTTGCACAAAAGGTACAAGTTTCACAAAAGAGAAAAAGAAACGAACTGTGAAGACACTTTGAAAAAGAAGAAAAAAGTCTGAAGAACGAATGTTGGATTTGTCTTGACAAGTATTCACAGCATGTGAAATAACGGAAGTAATGAGATATTGAAAACACGAAAAATCCTGCACGCGTCGATACCGGCTACAAAATAAACAGATAACAGAAAATAAGAAATTATAAATAGACGTTGCTTTAGAACAAGTATATAGTAGTAACGACTGATTGATGACAAAAAAGTGACTAGAGTGTGTAATAGAGCGTAGGCTAACACAGCGGTCTGCTCAGTAACGAAAACTATATGTCCTTTATTGGTTTTTATTGTATCGCACGCTGTCTGAAAATCATCCGATATTTTGGCAAACGCATTCAATCATGGATTAGTGAGAGCGTGCACAAACATTATTATGATTGGCTCTCTAGTACATATTAAGGCATTGCGTTCAATTTGTGGAAGCCACGAGGAAAAAAAGACTGTTTGAAGAAGCTGGTTTGGCAGGAATGTTCAGTTAGCTTCACCTAATCGTATGTATGCGTAGGGCACCGGCTACACGGTTTGATCTACGAGGCCCTGTCTACTTGGACGTGCTTATGGTGAATTAGGTACAACATTTTAAGTCCGTCTCAATGGCGTCGTATTTTTATAGTTTCAGGGCTCGCGTCATGTAATAAAGCACAAACAGAAGTGTGACGGCGGTAAGAATTGAAAATGACTGTAACTTGTTTTCGCTTTATGTCCTCGATTTTACTTACTGTTGACTGGGTGCAAGGGCTCGAGACCGAAGCAACATCTTCTAACATAATTTAATGATTGTCTCGCACGCCAACAGTTTTATATTACTAGTACTATAATTCAAGGTTCTGCTCAGATGTACAAGCATTTTCATGCTTTATTTAAATGCGAGCTATATGACTATTCCACCGAATGTTCGAACTGATCACTAGGGCATGGTGCCTATATTCAGTAACAAATGACAGGTTAAGACAGCTCATACAGTATACTAAGGGTAACGAACGCTTTTTGCGTATTATAATTATCGAAGCTGCTTATTTAGGATGAAGTTCATATTACATTCTAAGCACCACGTAGCTATAACGAATAAAGATCAATTCAGGACAGCCTGATCTGTATCGCTGCGAATTTCTGAGTAAAGTATGTAGTCGTATGCAAACAGCTGAATTTTAACTTACTTGTTTTCACTAAGTTCGAAGGCCTTAAAATTGAAGTGCAGCGTTAACTTGTGGAGCAATGGTACGCCCCGCCGCGGTGGTTGTTGCTGACAGACTTTAGTGCACCGACCTCATGTTGATATGATTTAGTTTCCAGCCGGCATTGAAGCTTGCATTCGGCTTCACTGGCATGAAGAACGGGGTCAGCTTGCCGATGTTTACATTTATGTTCGGCTTCCCCACCCTACCTGTGCTCCATGGTGTTGACGCTGGCGCTGCAATTAGCGCTGACGTTGACGCTGTTCATGGTATTTCGCACACAATTGCACAGAGGGAAAATGACGTTATCACAGTTAAAGCACACTTTGTACTGCACCGCGATTATTGCGCTGCCTACCAGCTTACCCTTAAAAAGAGTGTGTGTGTGAGAGAAAATTATATGAATTGATTTACTGCGTCGCACCTATGGCGGAAAAGAGGTGAAAGGAGGATAGAGCATAATCTTGCGTAGGAGAGAAAACTGAGGGAGAGTGGCGCATGCGCATCATGGGTGCGGACGCCGCTGAACGGACACTGCCTGGAACATAAGATTCTCTCGAATCTTAAAAAAAAAGATTTGAATGTTTCAATAGTTGCTGTTTGCCATTCTTTCCAACAGACGCGTATGCTAGCGAGTTTCTTGATTGAAAAAATCGACCACTCACGCTGCACAACCATTCACTGGCCACTTCGTATATATATAGGCACTGGATCTCGCCCTACAAAGTGGGCTGGTAGGAAATTTCTCTTGTGCATTGTATAACAATAAAATTCGCAGCGTGCGCGGTAACTAAAAGGGCATTGTGGGTCGTTGTGTCCAATCAGAGTCTTCTATTCTTCATTGCCCATTCCCATTGGCAGCGATTGGCATGTTCCAGTAGTGAACACTGGTTGATCCCTGAGTGCTTTGCGTCTTCCCAGGTTTCTCTTCTGCGTGAAGCCGCGATAAGCGCTACCTTCAACACTACCGCTAGTGTAAGCGTTAGCGGACACTGCTTTGTATTGACAGACATGGTTCATTTAGTGGGTGATGATGTATCTTTTTCCGTGTGTACACTTCAGAGCCATAGCGAAATACATTTATTCTCATTTATGCGCAGCTTGACTTCAGCAAAGAGCAAAAGAAGTGGGGAGACGAAGAGCACAGCCTACAAAATTATGTGAAATTGTTTATGTTGTTTGGTGCTAGCCCACCTCATGACCAGGAACTTGCTTCAAGGATGAAGGAATATGAAGAGACACGTGAGATCCCACTATTTCTTTTTCTTTCGTTTTGCTTATATAGTGCTAACGTTCAAAGAGTGCACGTGCCTTTTGATAAAAATTGTTAGGACCACTTTGGCCATTTTGGTTAGTGATGAAAAATCTTGACAATGCTACTACCAGGCTATCTGGTGCTGGTACAGCTTTAATATCTCAACCTTCCTGTGAACTTTGTTTTCTTTGCAACACCACTCATACAAAGAAGTTGGACTTGTTATATGGAGAACTACTGCTTGTTTTCTACATAGCGTCCCATTGTTGCTGTACCTTACCACTTAACTCAGGGTTCATTTAGAGACAGAATTTTTTTTTACTAAACTTCTGCCACTTTCCGGTCTCTGTCGTCTTCGAAACGTACTCTAGGCTGAGGCGTAAAAATTGTCACACATGAAGTGACACTAAAGCTAAAATAATACAGGCCATCAAGTTTTTTTTATTATGAATGTATTGACTGTTGTTAATATGAGAAAAATTATGGCGTGATAGGCTATAGCATACCAATGTTCTTGAAAAACTGCATGTAGAGTTGGAGGTTATAAGACTGTATATGGAGGGCCTCCATTCAGTAGACAATTGAACTGGGCACTCCGGACTCGCGGAAAATGCCAAATCTGCATTCTTTGGACTGGAAAACTAACGCGAAAATTTTTAAGAAAGTGCGATAATGTAGAATTAGTTTAAAAATGCCAAGTCGTCCCATTTATTCAACATGGGCACTTTTTTTTCTAGTGTCTTGCGTTTACCTTTTTCTCTCTTGCTGTGGTTACGAAGACTACAATTTACACCCTTTTTTACTATTGTACTCCGTGAAACTACGAGGCGACCACTGTGGTGCTCGTTCGCGGTGGCAAGTGAAAAAGTTATTTGCTCTTTATGAGGGCTTACTGCGAAAAATTTTTGCCACAGCAATTTTGGCGTTAGTGAACCACCACTCCATGGTGAAAAATAAAACTGCTAACGATCACCGAATATCACACCCGAAGTAAAAATGGTTTCTTTGTTCACTCGAGACATCTCGCTTTTCTATGAAACATTTTGCGTCGACGTACCTTGATTGCGTTTCTGCCACTTCTTAATTCTGACGTAACAAAATGACTGAAGTGTACGCGTTTGGCGAGTGGGGGGGTTGGAAGCAGTTTCAACATTGCCCTTGAAATGGAATGATCGATATTTTGAATTTCATGACACATTTGTGATTCCTAAAATTTATACCACAATACATTATTGCTGATAAAAGAGCATGTATAAAAAACGACGACCAAGTCATTGACTAGTATATATTCAGCGAATATTCGTTAATTGGT
Source organism: Rhipicephalus annulatus (assembly GCA_013436015.1). Taxonomy (NCBI): domain Eukaryota; kingdom Metazoa; phylum Arthropoda; class Arachnida; order Ixodida; family Ixodidae; genus Rhipicephalus; species Rhipicephalus annulatus. Next base: position 247,999 of record WOVY01015984.1, on the reverse strand, counting down.
AACGTCACTTTACCTTTTGGTGCAGTTACGTATTCCTTTATTCCGTAGTTTTCAGTTGCAACAACGACGGGAGAGTGAAAGCCATAGCGGTTTTAATAAAATGTGCGTTATCCATAAAGCGGCCTGCAGTGGTCTTCGTAACCACTTAAAATAACATACCAAAGAGAGGGACCCAACCATGTGCTTAAAGGCCGACTCTGGTGGTTTTTTTAGGTGAATGAATATTAACCTAATTCTTCTGGATACGTTCAACTGCTCATTTCCGGCATTCATGCTGAATGGCAGGCTTGAGAGTTTCCCAGATTCAATTCAAATAAATTTTGTAGCTTGCCTCGAAACGCTGGCTTCGCTTGCCTGGATAATGGCAACATTGTGTGTGTGACGTTGAGTTTTGCCCGGCGGAACTGACAAACTGATGTGCCCCTACAGCATCTGCTTGTCTGCAAAAGATTGTGCGGGTGCGATTTTTTTTCCGTGTTGGTGGGCGTGCAGTAGTTGGCAAGTGGTGCTGCGCTGTGAGCCTCACACGATTCAGCATATATTCGCCTTAACAGTGTAAGCGTTTTGGCCGATCGCCGCGGACAACATGGACAGGTAGTGCCAATTGGCGGGCATTACGCACCATAAGGCAGGCTCAGGCAAATGATTACGTCATACCTTGAAGCGCACTCGGCTGGGTTTCTGTTTTGTGGTTTTAGGTAATGAAAAATTATTTTTGAATTTGTTGTGCATTTCAGCTATTGGGCACGTGATAAGAGTGTGTCAGGAACTTAAAACCACCATTATCTTGCACTGCCGTGGTGGTTTAGTGAAGGTACTCGGCTGTTGACCAGCAGTTCACGGGATCGAATCCCGGCTGCGGCGGCTGCATTGCCGATGGAGGCAGAAATGTTGTAGGTCCGTGTGCTCAGATTTGGATGCACGTTGAAGAACCTCAGGTGGTCGAACTTTCTGGAGCCCTCCACAAAGACGTCTGTCAATCATATGGTAGTTTTGGAACATTAAACCCCACTTATCATCATCACGACCATTATCTTGACACCATTATCGGGAAGGTAAAATCACCATTATCCTGGCAGGAGCTCACCATTAGCGTTCATTATAAGTCACAAAATATAAAGCAGTTATCTTTGTTAAGAGTGTAGATGATGCTTAGATGGTTGGAAGATAGGCCTCGGAATACACAGACGTTGACGTATGGCCTCAGCAAAGCCTTTGTAGGACGGGAGGAAAGTTTACCTGTGAAAACACTGCAGAAAGCTGGTAGATGCCCATGAAGAGTGCTCGTCTTACTGAGCCCCTTGCTGTACGACCATCACATATTATTGCAACATTGCTGCGTCGACAGAGTGTACCTGAAGAAAAAAAAAACGCTACGTAAAAAAATTATTTATCACTGAATTTCTGGCTAGAAATAGCAACACGCAATCAACATCGAGATCAGCATAATGATTGACCTACTGATAAGCATGATGATGTAAGCTACTAGAACACATAATATTTAAGGCAATTATGACACATTTGAAAGACAATTACACTGCTTTACGACAACCAACACGGATTCAGGTCGGGCCTATCAACTTCAACTCAACTAGCCGAGATCACTCATTACTTTGCAAGTTCATAAGCTTTAAGGGCAGATTGATGCAGTGTTTTTAACTTTTTCTGAAGCGTTTTATGTAGTACCACACGATGATTTAATTAGGAAACTGTCAGCTATTGGTGTCGATCAGAACATTGTCCATTGGGTTGCATGCTATTTGTCATCACGGAAACAATATGTGATCGTCAATGACAGTGTTTCTGACTCATTATATGTACACTCAGGAGTGCCACAAAGATCCGTGCTTGCCCCATTATTGTTTTTAGTGTACATAAATGATATTTATTTCTCAGTTCAGTCACCTGTGAAAATCCAACTTTTTGCGGATGACTGTTATTTATGCCGACATTGTTCAGCATTCTGATCAAGCTAAACTCAACGAATAATTGCAGTTCATCTGCGCCTGGTGTGATAAGTAGGGATTAAAGCTCAACGCATCAAAAACAGCATCCATCACCATTACGAACAAACAAAACCCATTACCATTTCAATATACGAATGATAACGCTTATGTTAAAAAGGCTACGTGAGTGAAATATCTCGGTGTCACGCTTATAACCAATTTAAATTAAAAACTCATACATATAACATCAGTAGCAATGCGCTAAAGAAGTTAGCATTTTTAAAAGGTCAACTGCGTCGCATTTCACCTTCTATAAAACTAACAGCTTACAAAGCGCTATCAGGCCTAAGTTAGAATATGCAGACCTTGTCGAGGTGCCGTAGTACCTAATTAAAAATTTGAGAGGATTCCAAAACCTGGCTCTGAGTTTCATTTATTCTAGCTACTCTCGTTTTGCAAGCGTCTCCGCTCTTCGCGAGAAGGCGAATCTGAAAACACTCACTCATCGTAGAATAGTCCCTCGTATAAAATTCATCTATCAATTGTACAATGGTCAGTTCAAAATTTTACCCAATTACTACATGACCGACCCGTCCGTGCGCTTTCATCGTATTCATCATAATAAAACACGTTAGACAACCATTCAGTCATCTGAACGTTCATCCGTACTTATTATTTCCTTATGCTCTTTCATTATGGGACAAGTTACCTCAGGAGGTCATTAATGCGGACACGACACAATTGTTCGCCCATCTCGTCAATGACCTAATACTTAATTTTTAATGTGCAATATATTAGGTTCCTCATTAGTGCTGAGATTTTTCGTATTTCTGTATGAATGCCAGTATTGCTATGTATTATTTATATTTTCTCTGATGTTGAGAAGTTTTTATTTTTGTACCTAGTATTGTACTTTGTTATAATTTTCATATTATTTTTTGTCACTGACATTTGTACCCGCTCCTGCTTGGGCCCGACCAGGGCCTGCAGAATTTGTACATAATATTAATAATTATTCGATGAAAATTTCCGCAAAACTGCTTGGTTGTAAAAACACCTAAAACAAAAAAAGAACAAACCCGACCCCTGCGTATTTTGCTCTTCGTCAGCTTTATTACAATTGCCTATTGCCATGATGGGTGCCTGCAGAACAGCATCGTTTCAGAGTGATTGGCCCAACACCATGTAACATTATTTATAACTCACAGTAAGTTACAACGTTGCCAATCGCGTTCAAGTTGGATTACCAACACATAACAGTCTATTTTTCACTTACTTTGTTTTTTCTAGTTAGTGCCATCCTAAAGAACACACTTGACTTCAATAAAACGATGGACTTTATTCGTATCAACGAACTGGGAAAACAAACAGCGCCATACGTCACTTCAGGTAAGAAGCTGTCTAACCTTCCCTTCGCGCCTTTGACTAAGCTTTAGAACTTATTTTGAAAAAAAAACCCGTTCATACAAATGATAACTGGTGGAAAGAATCTAACACTCTCAAAATTAAAGTCTATCCTGATAAAGCACACTGGTATACGTGAACAACATGATGTTTGCTATTAAAACGTGCATTAATTCGCAAGTAGTTAGTCCACATAGAAAATTTTCATATTGCGTTCAGAGCCTTATTAAGCTATTTGTTCGATGGAACAAAACACATACTTTTTTGTAGCCAGAACGCATGCATCGCTTCCCGAAAAGTTCTTGCACGACTATTTCCACGATTTTAAGATCACCAGAAACTCCAAAATATATGACACATTTACGGCGTCAGAACGATTTCTTTATTCAATAAAACGGTTCCAACCTGAAAACAGAATTGATGGAAGAGATAAAACACGACATGCTTTAGTTCGACGCGTCTGCGTTGTCTAGAATGCCTGTAATAATCAATAGTCGTTGTGTCTTCATCAAGGTTAAAAAGATTAGGGTTGATCGCTCGCAACGTGAATGTGTACATCAAGCTCATTTTCTCGTAGCGTAAATGAGAAATTACTTTGTCGTGAAAGATAGGCATACAGGTGTTGCTACTCGCTTTTTTAACCAGAGCTGCAATATATTTAAATGGCGTGATGTATAGTGTGAACGAAAATACTTCAAATTTCGGTTGATGTTATTTGCACTGTAATATTGAGTAGATGCGAAATCAGAGATATCGCCAGCCAGGTGGTGCGCATGAGACCCCATGCTGTCGCGATTCGCTCCACTTTTAAATATTTCAGATGGGCCCGCAAGTTCAATGCCTTCGGCTAAGAAGCCAATGCCCAAATGAACCTCAAGCCTAGACTGCCAGGTAGAGAAGAAGAGGCGCTGCACGTTAAAGTTTGGCAAAACAAAAAAATGACAGCATATCCAAGGGGTGAATGATGGAGAGACGAGCGAACTGGGTCCGCACGCCGCTGCCGCGCCGCTTCAGCCGCCCGCCAAAATCTTGTCGGCGCTTCACGGCACGCATTCTGCCTCGCGCGCTCGCACATCCACGGCCGCTGGATGAAAAAGCGCACGGTACGGCCTGCCGCGTGGAGCGGCTTTCTATGGGAGAGCGCGAGTCAGCCGTAGGGTCAGTTGCGTCCGCTGCAGCGCAACGGGGCGGGGACAGATAACGGGAAACGATGGGCGGCGGCTCCCTCGGGGCAGCAGCCAGCAGCAAATTAGCTGGTGTTTGTCACAACAGTGACACACTCAGTTGTTCTAATCAGTGTTTTTTAAAGACGATAGTCTTTCTTTGGGACCTTCGACGCTAAAAGTTTAGTCTGTCTGTACTTTTGTCTGTTTGTCCACCCTTACCGGTATTGGGTACTCTAGCCGCCTACGCTCGGATCTCAGCTGGTCACGAAGTACAGATGGGCGCTTATCTCCTACGCGTACTTTGCCCCTCCCCAGAATGCGGAGGGGGAGAGAGGGTTAGATGCTTGTGCGCGCAAGTTTATCCTTTGGTGGAGAGAATCACGCGTCTTCAACTTTAACCGCAACGATCGCGTTTTCTTTTTATTAGCATTTCTTGGGGACCTTCGCCGCAAAATTTTGGTCAGTTTGTCTGTCCATTTGTCTGTTTGTCCCCCCTTAACGGTACCGAGTACTATAGCCGCCTGCGCTCGGAGCTCAGCTGGTCACGATGTGCCAATGGGCGCTTATCTCTCACGCGTACTTTGCCCCCCGAATGCGGAGGGGGGGAGAGGGGGGTTAGATGCTTTTGCGCGAGTTGATCTTTTTGTGGAGAGAATCGCGTGCCCTCGACTTTGACCGCAACGATTGCGTTTTCCTTTTATTAAAGACGATAGTTTTTCTTGGGGACCTTTGACGCTAAAATTTTGGTCTGTCTGTCTGTGCATTTATTTGTTTGTCCATCCCTAACGGTACCAGGTAATCTAAACGGCACCAGCTGATACCCCAAACGGCCGATTCCATCTGCAGCGCCCACCAATGTTGCCCAAAATTGAGCGTTCATACTTGTGCGATTGTCGACTAAAAAGCAATTATTGCGCATATTTGAGGCACCATAACACGTATATGATCTGCATATTTGCGTGTTTTACTACAAAATGCATACATAAGTAATTCTAAAGACCGTAGCGTTTATTACGCTGCGCTGACCATGCAACGCTTGCAGCGAAAAGGCGAGTGTTTACAACGCTTTGCTAAGACGACACGATGGTGGCACCTACCCTTTGCCTTGTGTTCTACACCTTATCACCTCTGAGACGGGCGCGCATACCTGTCTCGAACGCGCAACGTTATCCAAGAAAACTGCCAGATGGCACTCATGTCTCACGTGTGATGTGGCTTGATGCGCTCGTTCACCTCCGCTGCACGCTCCAGGCACTATAACTCAGTGCCTCCAGAATACCATTCACCAGTGTTCTCGCGCCGAACATCAAATAAATGTGTTGTTCACTCTCCCCACATGCAAGAATATTGCCTTTTGATGACATTTGCAGGTAACCATGCAGATATGGAGCCGAATTTAAATCTCATTTATCACAGCGATGACGTATCGCATAAGTAGTAGACTACGAGGCACTATTTAGTTTAAAAGCGAATTGATTTTTCTCGTGCGTGCCAAGCACCAGACTTTTTTTTAAGAACCAGCTTTTTGCTCGGAGGCTGACATAAAAGTCCACAATTCGTGTAGCTGAATGATATGGCACTCACTCAATGCATAGCAAAGACATTGTTCTATTTATGACGATGTTTTAAACTAACATATTTTGATAATTGTGACGTTTATTCAGCACTTTTGCGTTTTCTCATCAGCCGGAATGCTTGACTAATAATTTTTGAACCCTTTACACTTGACGGTCACATTTTTTTATATTCTGAAAGCTTATCTAAGAAACGCAATTTGATTATTTGTCATGTTATCCGGTACAAGGTAGTATATATATATATAGGGTTTATTATGTTTGGGAATCCCAAAACCACTGCTGTTGTAGCGCAAGCGCAGCAGAGTGCACGTGACGTGCCTTCGTTTGGGCGAGCACAGGTGCCTATTTGTCGATGATACATAGTAGAAAAAATAAACAGTACAGAAGACAACCCCGTTGGAGTGCTATCGGCATTCGCCAGTGCCCGTGGAGAGGCTAACACGAAAAGACCGAATGGATGGTTTTATTGTCGATAGACACAGAAGGCAAAAGTGAGGCGCACAAGCTGTAGCAATTGTCTAACCGTTTTATTATGCAAATGTGTAAAGAAGTAAAAAAATAAAATGCCAGGATCAGCCCTAAATTGATATTAAATAAAATATTTTCACGCATATTGTTCCGATTATGTGTTCACTGCTGAATTAGTTGCCTTATCATAAGAACGTCGGGACGTAAAGAGACGGAAACACTCAAAAGCGCAGGAAAGCAAGTAGTAGTGTTCACATCTTGCAGCATTTCATCGCTCTTTTCATCTCACAGTTTTCATACTATGCACTTCCTAACTGATCTCTCAATTGCCAGCATATAAATTACAGTCACGGAAACTTCAGAGGCTCGAGTCGAATGTTATCAGTTGGCACACATGCCAAGTATATTTAGTGGCTGTTGCATCCGATACTGCATTGTATAGATACTATAAACCTGTGGGGAGGAATTGAGAAGTCTATCTTAGTTTGTGTTGAAAGAATAATGGCAACTGCAGTTGCTGAGCTTAAATATTTCAAATGAATAATTACATTTGAAGCGCCATTATCTGAAGCGACATACTCACAGTTACAATATTTACTTATATGCAATAGAAAAGTGTAGCTTTTCCAGATCTATTAGTTGCGATTTTGTAGGATCCGAGTAAAATGCGCTCACCTTTCTTACTGTCGCGAATACTGATCGGTGTGAAAAGTTCCATCTCGGATAAGACAATACCAAATATTCGCAAGGGCTGAAAGTATCTAAGAGCAAGGTTGGTAAGTACCTGGTGCGCACATGCCAGGTGGATTTTAAAAGAAGGTTTCTCTAAAAGGGCCTTCAAAGTTTTTTTGAGTCTGCTGCATCATAGACAACTCGAGTTACTTCCGCCAATACCATAAATATGGGCATGTGGTGTGTTCCCAGGTTTCATAATAAATACGGCCTACAACCACTAGAGCACAACTTTCCACATATTTTTAATCAATCTGGAGATGCCAAGTGCCTCTCAGCGAAGAGAGTCCGGAGGCACTTTGTATACATGTGATGATTGAACGTAGTTCCTAATTTTGTAGGCCCGTGTGCACAGACTTGGGTGCGTGTTAAAGAACCCCAGGTTGTCGAAATTTCAAGAGCCCGCCACTACGGCGTCTCTCATAATCATATGGTGGTTTTGGGACGTTAAACCCTCAAAATCATTCAAATCATTCAATTAATTTTCACAATTATTGTTTTGAACGTTTCACTTGTCAGATTCGATTACGTATGAATCCTGTCTTGTTTTGCATTGAACTTTGGGCTCTGTATCTTTGTATTTAGATATTGTTTCGCACATTTGCGCGAACGTTATTTATATTTAAGTTTCTACCAAATATACATTTTTTATATATCTCTAACTTATGCAATGTTACAGTCTATCAACCCAGTCAAGCTGTTTGACAACAGTTCTTAGCCATTAGTATCAGCCATGAACCCTTGTAATTTTTGGAAATAAAAATCTATTCTATTCTATTCTTAACTGCCACATGTCATGGTAGTCTAGTCGCAAGGTACTTGGCTGCTCACCCGCAGGTCGTTTGATTGAATTCCATCCACAGCTTCGGCATTCTAGAAGGAGGCTAAAATGCTAGAGAGCCGTGTGCTCTTCTTTATATGAACGAACGTTAAAGAACGCTAGTGGTCCCAATTTCGGGAGCCCTTCACTACGGCTTTTCTTGCATACCTATGGTGGTTTGGGACGTTAAATTCGAACAATTATATATTCTTAACAGTTAGACATACATGCTCAGCCCGACGACTAACATCCGTCAATAATAAAATTGGCAGATCCTCCCCGTATAGCGGGAATCGGTGATACGCGAAGCGCGAATGAGAAATGTTGATATGTCACTTTAAAATGAGCCCATTACGAGGTGAAGGTAAATATTGCTGTGCATGACTTTCATGTCCTGATTATCACATTTACTTTTGTCATCTATTCACGTCACGTGATACCCAATTTAGTTTATGTGGAGCTAGCGAAACGGGCGCCAGCACGCTATGAGCGTGGTATGTTGTCATGTTCTTATATGACACGCGGGTCACGATTATCATCTTTGCTCCAGCGATATATTTCGTCACCTATTTACGTCACGTAACACCAAAATTGGTATATGTAGAGCTAGCAAAACCACCGCCATCACATCATGAAGAGCGCCATATACTCCTTTGTAGCGTTGATGCTCGTACACGCTGGGCACAGTTACGCTACGTTAGCAAAACGCGAGAACTCTATAGTCTGACGCCAGGCGTGACCAGCGTTCATCGGCGCGGCCGGGCGGCAACCGGCGCGAAATGCGACATGCGGCGTTTCGCACCGATGCTCTACCCAGACAACACTGCATCTCCCTCTTTTCGTGACAGAGGGATGCCGGATGCGCTGAAACGCGCTTGCGTTAAAGCAACGCCGCGTGGCGTGTACCAGCGAGTATATGTCAGGACCGGCGCCTGGCGTGGCAACGCCTGCGAGAACGTGCACCGCGTCGCGTCGAATTGTATGGATGCCTTCACTGTGGCATGTAGTCATGTTCTCACATGACATGCATTTTATGATTATCATGTTTGCACCAGTATCATATCTTTGTCATCCATTCACGTCCTGTAATACTAAATTTGGTATAAGGGAAGGTAGGGAAACGGCCGTCAGCACATCATGAGCGTGGCTTGTAGTCATGAGGTTACGTGACACGCATCTCATTGTTGTCATGTTTGAACCAATCACATACCTTTGTCATTTATTCACGTACTGTAGTTCCAAATTAGGTATATGTGACGCTAGTGAAACGGCCGCGAGCTTATCCTGAGCGTAGCATGTAGTCATGTTGTTACATGACACGCATCTCATTTATATCATGTTTGCGCCAGTATCATACCTTCGTCATTCATTCACGTCCTGTAGTACTAAATTTAGTATAAGAGAAGCTAGGGAAACGGCCGCCATCGCATCACGAGCGTGCAATGCAGCCATGTGGTTGAGTTAGTGAGTGAGAACAACTTTATTATGGTCCAGTGCAGACGCTCAGGTTGCCATGGGTCACGCGGCTACTTCCACGTGGGGAGCGGAAGGTCTAGCCTGACAAACCCCACGTGGGAGTAGCCGGGTGACGCATGGCAACCTTTCATGACAAGCATCTTATTATTATCACGTTTGAACCAATCACATACCTTCGTCATTTATTCACGTACTGTAATCTCAAATTTCGTATATGTGCCGCTAGCGAAACGGCCGTGAGCACATCATGAGCGTGGTATGTAGTCAAGTTGTTACATGACGCGCATGTCATGACTTTCATGTTAGGGTCTGTCAATTGTGTCCGCCATGCGATCATGCTATACCATGCCAGTTTTGCCATACTATGCGAGCGCGAGAATACATAGCCTGGCGGTTAAGAAAAGAAACTAGACACGGCATGAGTGAAACTGGAACGCGACGCGCAGTTCTCGCACCCTGCGTCTGTCGGCGGATTGTTGCCGAAATACATGGGGGGCGCCGGCACGCATCCCTTTTCTGCGTGCCCCTAACGGCAAATGTCAGAAACTTTGAGCCGGGGCACTGTGAGCAACGCAGCTCCCTCGGGTCAGTGTGCAGTGCTATTACGCCAAATCCATACCAGAGGGAAACGAAATGATCGTTGTGTCGTGTCTGTTGGCCAGCCAAGATTTTACGAGGGATGAGCTTAAGCGGCTAAAGCAGAGTTTGTACATCCAGGCTAAACAAGCACGTGGCTCTACGCCTTGCAGAACTCTTTTTAGGGGCAGAGCTCCTTATCATCTAGGGCAGTCCCACGTCCCTCTAGCGAGGACACCACAGCATATCCACAGGTACAAACGGACGGTCGTACGCACGGATCGACGGGTGAACGAAGAGACAGACGCACGGGCAAATGCACGGATGGACGGACAGGTGGAGGGGCAGACGCCTGCATGGACAGATGGACGAACGGACGCATGCACGCGGACATCTATCTGTATTTCCGCCGAAACGTCCGCGTGAACACGATGCGTTGGTACGCTGCATGCAGCTTAAAACGCCTTGGCGGCGTCGTGCATTTTATGCGAGTGGCCTGCGAAAGTTCTTCAGTGAAACGCCAAAGCAGCGTATGCGCGAAGGCGAACACTGGCTCATGGTCAATAAACATTTCGTGCAGCCACGCTGGGAGCGCCAGCTGCACGTTCTTTCACTGCGCCTTCACGCCATCAGCGCCGAGCTTTCCCTGTGAGTTGTGATGCAGCACGCTGCTGCCTTGTGGTAGCCTGTATGCGAAGTGCCCATCGCATACTCCTCGTCCTACCTAGATCAAAAGATATGTAATAAAGCTAAACATTGATATCCTAGCCAACAGTCTAGAACTTCATCGAAGCAAGCAAAACGCATCTATCACGTGACAGATTGCTTCCAACCTTGTTCAACAACGCGAAATATTTATGGTTGTTGTTATCGTTCAATGGCAGTAAATATGATGTGGTAATGCTTGGAAGAAGTCCCGTAAACCAGCGGGTAACTAGCGGTGGTTTGGCGGTCAAAATGTTTGTGTTACGATTATTTTTATTATTATTATATTAAGAAATACTCGCAATTTCACTTTTTTTTCAAGTATATATGAAGCATCCAACCTTAGTACTCCTTAGAGCAGATCGAATATTTCCCCTCTCTTTATAGACAGGAATAAACGGCCTCACTGCGATCAGAATATGCGAAGATGCACACATATTTTCTGAATTGAGGTTGAACCTACTATCGTAATGCACAAAGGTAGCAGATTATTATTTGGCACCAAGGAAGCCATCTGTTCATACGCGCAGTGTATCACAGGTATACTTTGATCTGAAAAAAATATTTTGTCAATGTTACATCTGGTTCTGCATTATTTCCAGGTAAATGGGGAAATATCATTTCGAAATACACGAACGGTACCTATACGGCGTCAGACTACATCAGCTACCGGCCACATGCAACCAATATCCTAGTGAAACTCTTCCAAAACGTCCTTGTGGGCGAAAAAGGCTTAAGATACCTGGTTGCCTGGAGCATATATAGGCAGCTGGTTAAGTTCACTGAGCCTTACATGTTTCTTCAGGGTAGGAGTGCGAGTGATGCGTGCTATGAGCACGTCAAGAAAGTCATGAATCTGGCTGTCCTCAGTCCCTACCTACAGTCGGGTAAGCTTACTTTTTTATACACCTTCCATAGGTTTCTCATAACTGCCGTGATTCCCTTACGCAGACATAATACGTAAATAATAGCGCACGATATGTATCATTGTCTACTGAATATAGCTAGCTATAAAACAGTGCGCTCATGTTGTTCCTCACTTAACAGAGGTTCAGGTGCACATGGTTGAAAAGGCGAAGCGCATGGTGTCCGAAATACGCAGCACCTTCTTGAGAACTCTCCAATATTCAAGCTGGCTCAGCATCAACTTTCGAGTAGCTGCCATACGTAAGTTGGGGAGTATGAAGTCGTACGTCGGAAGCCCCGGGCACCGATTGGACCCTGAGTTCGTCGAAGCGATTTACAGTCAGTATTACACATTACGTACATACCACTCATAGTGCGAATGTAACAGCGCGGGAATGCCTTTTTGTATTCGTGCTACGAAAGCTACCCTGTGGTTTTATCACGTTTATTCATGATTTTCTAATTCAATAGAGGCTTGACCCCATTATTTATTGGATAACAAATACGTGTGAGATCGCGTGGCATAAAAATTCAGATAAACGTTTTGAAAGGTGATATAATTCGCAATGTATTACATAATTACTCAATTTTAACTACACATGTTAGGTTTTGCCGTGCGTTTCTTACCAAATTCGAACTGAATTCAATAGATGGATATTGCAGTGTTTAGCTTTCACATTCAGCAACTTTCGGCGCAGCGGTCGAGCTCCATGCTTACGACACCACCATGTCAGGCAGTGATAATAGCTTAAACATGCGTCATTGGGAATTCGTTTTATGACGCACCGGTCCAAATATTGGTGTTCGCCGCCAGCACAAATATAATGAATAACGAGAACTTGCGTCGCGATTAGCACGGCAGTGTCAAGTATTGAAATGATGTTACTTCATAATGCCTTGACATCATATTATGCCCTGCCCAATGATAAATGTGCATGATTCACTGCCCCAAGTGGTCTGCGGAGATGTGAGGTATCAGTGAAGTAAAACAAAGCATCGCTGCATGTTCGTCGCCCTTCCAAGTCTTCATATTCTGTCGCAATGTGTTCCTTTCAATGTCTAGATAACTGCTGAAAAAGACATGCAATAGAAGAAGAGCGTCTAAGTAGTTCGCTCGTTACAAAAATACCTCTCTTAGCGTTGACTGAAGTAGCTGTGCGTTTTTATTAATCTTCCGATGCAGAACCTTACCCGGATGCACCCCTAGACTTATTATTCCCGACATGGATCAAGGCTTTGGCACTCTCTACTCACTATATTTGGACCGATCAGACGACACCGCTGTACGATGAGGCTCGTTATAGCCCGTATTATACGCACTACTTTAATGATTTTACAGTAGCGACAGCCAACATGCTCCGTCCATTCATGTATCCGGACGGGCCAATTGCACTGAACTACGGTGGCCTTGGAACGGTACGTAAATATTACTTCATTGCGGATCACGCATGGCGTTCTCATTCTACTCGGTCATTCTATCTGCTCAGTTTTGTAGGTTTACAGTAGTGGAACCTACTTACAATAAATAGATACAAACAGCTAAAGAACACGCGTTACGAAAAGATAATTCACATTGTTTCCTGCATCAAGTAAGCATACTACAGGGTGGCATTCCCACATTTATGCGTTTACAGATTCGAACCATATAGTTTACTGAAAATTTAGTGCTGGATTATCACAGCAATATTCCTACACAACTTCACAGACGATTCACTTGCGGAGATGAACATGTAGAAAAAATTGCAGGGAGACATTGGTAGGAAAACGGGAAAGTGATTTTCACTATAAAAATTATAATAACATTCGCTATATGCTTTCCCTGGCATTGTTGTCTAGTAGTTCATGTGGTTGTCACAGCAGTTTTTTTTTGCAGATGATTGGCCACGAGATTATGCATGGATTCGGTGTGAAAGGCATACAAGATCTCGAAGGATACGAACCTCAGAATAACGACTATGTGATAAAAGAATACACGAAGAGAGCGCTGTGCCTACGGAAATCTCACAAATCTGTTGTGAGTTGGTCTCGCATTCTTACTTCATTATGATGTATTGATACCTGTATGTAGACTTGTTTACTTTTTGCAGTGTGGCGGGGTCAGTCAAGGGGGCTCTTGAGTGTACAATATCTACGCCTGTGCCACAAAGCGAAGTCTCAGCGTTCAGTCACTTCGAAGGGTTGGCTCCATATCATTCGACAATAGTTCATGTTTAAACAAAAAGTATGAGCCTTCAAGTCTCGTCGATAACTCTATTTAGATAACTTTACTCGGAAAATTTCCGTCAGGATATTTTTTCCTATTTATTTGTTGAACACTATCCCTGCGGCAGTTTTGAGCATATTCGTGTTATAAAAGAGGACGACAATCGTAAGCAATTAGTAAGGTTGTTGTACATGGCATAGCAAGGACCAACTTGGGCGCATCGATTGACAGAGTACGTGCAATGGACCCACGTATTTACGCACATACGCTTGTTGCGTTCCTAGCCTATTCCTTTTTGCTTTTGTTACCTTCCGCATTTAATGAAAATATCAGTGATGAATTAGAAAGAACCCAGCCATCTCTTCTCAAGTGCCCAGTTATATATAATGTCTGTTCAATGGGAATTCACTTTTAGGGGCAAAGCTCCTTATAGCAGAACCCATTCGTCCCTCGTAGTCGTAGTAGTAGTCATAGTATGGAACCAGTATTACATTTTGACCTTCAAGGTGGTACCGGTGAGAGATTTTTTTGTGCGTTGTTGAACAATAAAAGATAGTCCTCAATGTACATGCGTATGTCTGCTAAGGGGGGTTGAGAGACAGGAGAATTCGGCTTTTGGTTGACGCGCAGCTGCGAATTTTTCATTGTTCAACAATGCACAGAAGACAAGAAAGGGTTGCTACTTTATACTCGCTGGGCGTAACCTCCGAGGTTTTAGAAAGGTTTAGCGAGCGTTGGGCCGCAGTGCCATGAATACAGGGAGCAAGTATATACTATGAACTCGAGGTGGTTAAAGGTTGGAAGTAGACACGAAGCGCAAGCCGTAAGAAAGTGTGCGTGGGCCTCCTCTCGTTCAGTCCTTGGAATGTCTGCTAGATGGCAGTGCTTTTATATGAGGAATATATGATGAAAAGATGCGATATGGTGGTACTTGGAGTGTTGAATAGGTGGATGAACGGACACACAGACAGATGCATGGACGGACACTCGAATGGCTGCATGGACGGATGGACGCATGAACAAACGCAGGAGCGGATGCATCGACAAAAGTAGGGACGGACGCACAGATGAACGTGCGGACGCACGAACAGACGCACGCACGGACGGGCAGGTGGACGCACGGGTGGCCACACAGATGCACGCATGGATGGATGGAAGCAAGAATAAATGGACGGACGGATGCTTCGCCCCACTATCCATCATTCACTCCGTGGATAATCTGCCATTTTTTAAACTGATAATTGTGACTGTCGAAATGATTTATTAACTACACGCTTACTTGAGCCGACAAGGTGACATATCTTCAAGGGGCCTAAGTACTGAGTTTCAAAGAACCAAGTAACAATTCAGCTTGACTTTTGTAGGACTGATTGTTAGTCCTACAGCGTACAACGTGGTGATTGAAACAATCGCGGACATTGTGAACAAGGAGCTGAACGAAGAATATTCCCCAAGAAGGGCAACCAATAGATACTGAGCGGATTTGTATAAACGGTGAAGTTTACAAAGCTTACCTCAATAAATCCGTTTTTGCCAATAACAAACGAATCCTTCCCCACTCTTCAGGGCACAGTTATCTGCCAATCTGTTCGAAAGCGGCCGCTACCCAGCTCTTCCCTGAAATTGAATGTTTCGGGCCATTGAGGTAGTTCGCGTATTCATGCCATTTTAGGACAGCGAGCCTGCAAACCTTTTTGACGTCGACTAACAATCGCACGACTTCAGCGCATACCGAAACATTCTGTTTAATATAAATTAAATAAAGATAAAAGGTGCGGTGCCATAATGCTTTCTATTATTCTTTCTAACACGCCTTCTAGCGCCATGAGTGAGGCACGTGTGTTTTCGTCTTGCAAGGAAGGCGTACTGCGATACTCCGGAACTGTTTCGCGTTATTACACACATAACGCCCGCATGCGTTTACAATCGTTTATTGATATGTAGGTTTTGATGTCCCAAAACTACGATAATATTATGAGAGACGCCGTAGTGGAGGGCTCCGGAACTTTCGACCACCTGGTGATCTTCAACGTGCATCCAAATCTGAGCACGCTGGCCTACAACATTTCTGCCTCCAACGGAAATGCAGCCGCTGCAGCCGGGATTATCCCGCGACTTGCAGGTTATCATCCAAGTACCTTAGCTTCTAGACCACCGCGGCGCGGCCACAATTGTTTATTGTCACAACATCTAAATCTTAAGTAAGCAAAGCATGGCATAATTTTAATCATTACTAGCAAGTGAAAATTAATTTTTTCGTAATTTTTTTATTTTTAGCGGGAGAGGCATTATCCCAGCTTGCCGGCATACAGAAGTAAAAGTAACAGACAAGTGTTCAATAAAAACTGTTTTTCATTTCTTAGCATTTCTTAGCGAACTTTCTTAGATAACTTTGGCGACATTGAACGTATCTATCTATCTATCTATCTATCTATCTATCTATCTATCTATCTATCTATCTATCTATCTATCTATCTATCTATTCTATCTATCTATCTATCTATCTATCTATCTATCTATCTATCTATCTATCTATCTATCTATCTATCTATCTATCTATCTATCTATCTATCTATCTATCTATCTATCTATCTATCTATCTATCTATCTATCTATCTATCTAGCCACCTACGACGTTTAGCTCTCCTGGCCGTTTCGATAATGGTATCATACCAAACCTGGTAAGGAATATATGGCTGTATTAGAAACATATTTGACTAGTAATATCATGAAAGTCATAATGAGTGTCGCATGATTTACATTTCATGATCCTGCAGCTCTTGCGGTAGTTGCGTTCACATGACATGTTGCAAAACTGGTGTGGTATGAAATCATTGCATGGTGAACACAAGCGACAGATCCTAACATGAAAATATGACATGCGTGTCATGTAACAGCGTGACTACATGCCACGCTCATGATTAGCTCGCGACCATTTCACTAGCTTCACATATGCCAAGTATGGCATTACGTGACGTCAATGGATGACGAAGGTATGAGACTGGTGCAAACATGATGATCATGAGATGCGTGTCATGTGAGAAAATGACTACATGCCACAGTCAAGGCGCCAATAAATTTCGACGTGATGCGGTGCGCGTGCTCGCCGGCTTTCATTTCGTTGCATCACGCCAGCGTTACACGCCTGGCGCAGGTCCTGCCATATATACTCGCAGGCGCGCGCCGTACTGCGTTGCTTTGACGCATGCGCGTTTGAGCGCGTCTGGCGTACCTTGTCACGAAAAAAGGCAGATGCAGTGTTGTCTGGGTAATGCATTGGCGCGAAATGCAGCATGTCGCATTTCACGCCGGTTGCCGTTGGGCCGCGCTGACGGACGCTGGTCGCGCCGGTCGTGCCTGGCGTCTGATTAAAGAGTACTTGCGTTTCGCTAGCGTAGCGTCGCTGTGTCCAGCGTGTGCGCGCGTTAACGCTACATTGGAGTATATTGAGCCCTTCATGATACGCTCGCTGCTGTCTTTCAAGCTCCATATATACAAAATTTGATGTTACGTGAATTAAATGGATGACGAAAATATATGACTGATGCAAACATGACTATTGCGACACGCGTGTCATCTAAGAATATGACAACGTACCATGGTTATAGCGTGCTCGCAGCCGGTACGCTAGCTCCACATATACTAAATTTGGTATCGCGTGACGTGATTAAATGACAACGGTAAACGACACATCCAAACATGATAATCATGACACGTGAGTCATGTGCGGCATCATTTACCTTCACCTCGTAACATTCTCTGATTTCAAAGTGACATTCATTCGTGCTTCGCATATCCTCAATTCCCACTATTTTTGAGATCTGCCATTTTTTATTTGGTTACGAAAAACATGCATAAGAAGTATGACCGTTATTTTGACCACACAGGCGCACTACGCTAAAATTAATGTTAAGAGCGCGTAAATAACGCACGGCTATGGACAGGAAACAGACGGCACAAGCAATCACTTCCAACTGAAATTTTATTTACGAAAATTTTTTAAATAGTCGAGATGAGAGTAGAAAACTATGAACACAAGATAATAAAAGTTTCACCATTCCCTTTTGCCTGCTGCGCCGACCTCGCATCCCAAGGAGCAGAGCTCTCTGACAGTACAATTCATGTCTTTCTTGTTTGAGTTGCTTCCGGGCTGTAAATTTCACGCTGTTAACCTCCAGTAAGCTAAACCGACTAGCCCAGCCACCTGCCTAAATAAACTATGCTCAGTGAAAATAATTGCACGCCACACGATAACATTTCTAGAATGTGGCGTCAGATGCATAGCAACACAATAATATGCAATGTCTCACAAGTCTTATTTGTTGAAAAACATAATTTGTATAAAAAATGATTCCTGTGGCAGTACTTTCTCTACAATCTGAAATTCGCAACTCACTGAGTGGTGATTCACAATTACATAAACTAACTTGCGCAAAAGGAATAAAATCCGCATTCTTTAGACGAAGCTGTTGTTGACTTGCACCAAATTTATTTCATGATGCTCCAAGTCTTACCAAACTATTTGAAAACCTTCGTATTTTCAGAGGTTCGCGAGGTTCTTGGCTCTGGTAGGTGCAACGAAATACGCCCTCAATATTAACAATAAGAAAAATGAGTTGCAATAAATCTGCGTGCTTCGATATAAGAGCAGAGCACTACTCAGGCGGCTGAGAAATTTCGAAAGGGAGAAAAGGCTTGATTGATATGTGGGTTTTAACGTCCCGAAACCACCATATGATTATGAGAGACGCCGTAGTGGAGGGCTCAGGAAATTTTGACCTTCTGGGGTTTTTTAACGTGCACCCTAATCTGAGCACATGGGCCTAGAACATATCCGCCTCCATCGGAAACGCAGCCACTGCAGCTGGGATTCGAACCCGCGACCTGCGAGTCAGCAGCCGAGTACCTTAGCCACTAGACCACCGCAGCGGGGCTTGAGAAAAGGCTTCTTGAACGTGAAAAACTTGAGTGTTTTTTCATCATAAAAGGAGGAGTTTCAGTAGTCTACATATCACATGTTTTTTATGCATGCAAGTTTCATAGTTCCGGGTATGTTTTTCAGGCGATGTAAATAAAATTGTCATAGCGGAGTAAGTGATCAAATATGGCGTAATGCTTTTGAAATGGCAGTTAGCGTTAACGTGCAATTCTCTATTTATAAAAATGAAGTTGTCGTCAGGCGCATGTGCCGCGTTAGCTTTACTTATATGTGTTGTGCAATGCATTTCTGATAATTCAATGAAACACCTCTGATCAAAAAGGCAGCATTGCGAAGCCGGGCTGAAAGGGATAAAATTTTGCTGCGTGCACCAGATGAAGCAACTGTGGTTGAGCTTGCCAGTATAGCACATGAGCGAGCAGAAAAGCACTGACGCACAGCACTCTTACTTACTTGACTCCTAAGATTGTGGACATTTGCTGCATTGGTTATGCCAAGTCACTGCGTATGGGAGGGTAACTGTGTTATTTTTGGATGGTTCTCATTATACTGGCGTCTTTGTATTCGCGGACGTCTGCACACTGGATATTCCCCTTGCACAATAAGTGTGTTTAGGAGGCTCCAGAAGAAATCAGAAAGCAGAATGGCATTAGGCAGTGTTGTCACGGTAAGGGCATCATGAGTGAGCTTACCTAACAAGAAGGCTTAATTTTTTGTATGGGTGGGCATCCTTTTGAAAGGGCAAAAATATAAAGACCTGTATATAGGAGAGACATATAGAGCACAGACGGTGACGACAACGTGTATGCAACTCGCTTCCAACCACACATTGGGCCTCAATAAATAATCACGCCGAAAGAGATGAAGTGTCCAATGTAAAACTGTTGGCGTTGGTTGACAGGCAAAAAGTAAAACGTAGTAGACTGACATAGCACAGGCATTTTGAAAAATAACTGTGCCCCCAATTTCAGTGTGATCAAGGACAGCCTGAAAGTTGTTTCGGTAAATTGCCATGAAATAAGCTAGTTCATATGGGTTGTTTCATACTGTTCTCCTAAAAATATACATAGCATTTTTAACCTTACTACATCCGACAACGATTTCAAGGTGGAACCCGACTGATAAAAGGACGTAGCAGGAAAATCTCGGTGAACTGTGGAATTGACTCAGACAGGGTGGCTGGCGTTTTGTTGGAAGGACCTGTCTTTGTCAAAGGCGCCCTGTCATCTTTGGCGTGTCAGTTTTAAGGGGGGCTAGTAGTGTCGTCATCTCCTGGTGGTGGCACATGTCTCTGTTGGTAGTCGTCGTCTTCAAAAGAAAACACTTCTATAAAGCGGAGGAATGCAGTCCTTTTTTCCTTTAATGTTAGTTTGAAAGATACCAAGTGTCTTCTTCCCGGAGGTTGGGGGAAGGCGACAAAGCGCAAAGTGGGAGCGTTGTGCTACAAAGTGGTGGTTGCCACAGTCACAAACAAAGGAAACTTGGAAACCGGCTGTCGGTTGCCTATGAGAGCAACATACGCCTGTGAAGCAGAAGCACAACTAGAAAGCAGTTACGAAAAATTGGGGGACCTTCAGGTTTCGCCTTTAAAAGTTGAACGCGATAGCGAAACCCGGCCCCTAGTGCACCCTTGAAACGCTAAGTGCATACTTATTCATATATATTTTGTCTCTCTCTCTCTCTCTCACACACACACACACACACACACACACACACACACACACACACACACACACGCACGCACACGCACACACACACAGTAGATTGGAGTAGTGCGCGCTATCATCGCCCCATTGGCTCGTTTTGACCGTGACACCTGTCGAAAAAATGCGTTAAAAGGACCCTGAAGTATTTTTTCAAGTAACCATAGAATGACTTTACTAGAAGAGCTTATTGCCTCACAAATTCAACACCGCAAAAATTTTAAGAGTCCGTCCAGTGCGAGTGGAGTTACAATGGTTTGTCGCATGCTGCAATGGCACTGTATCTTCCCTCGTCCTGGCGAAAGCGCTAGAAGCTAAGCAGGGGTGGGTGGCAGGGCAAAGAAACTACCGCGCCTCGTGTCTTTGAGCATTTTTTTCTTCGAATGCGCGGCTTTTTCAGTGTGATCACGTGCGCATGCGTGGACAAGTAGCAGCCTCCCGCGTCTATATCGGTAACTTCATTGTTCGGTCACAGATGCACAGACGATATTTCGCTCACAACCAACAGGGCTGACGCCGGCGGCGGGTTTTCTGCGACACGGGCTGTATAACGTTGTCGCGTTAAAGTGGGGAGAAGCAGGTGGCGGGGTTTCGAATGCCAAGATTCCGACGCAAGTGAGAATGCGGGGGTTCTTAAGAGCACGCAGTATTACATGAATTGGCTGCCCAATTTCGCCTATATATTGTTTTCTGCAGGTGGAACACTGAATACAGTTCATTAGGTTCTTTGATGTGCAGGTGAAGCTCGATGTAACCTTGTAAATAAAACAGATGTTGTGCTTTTTAGGCTGCTAGCTGCTGTATAGGTTTTCAGATGGAGCATCTTGACCTATACTCCAGACAAAACTGATAACAGTGCAATTTATTTGTTAGTGTTTTGTTATGTCTTCATGTGTGGCTGACAAGCGGATTGCAATCTCACCAATTTTAAAACTTTCGGACATTTATTTGTGCGATCTTTGTCTTTGATAGCACTTCCTTTTTTTGCAGCTCTCTTTAACTGCAGAGCAAGAAGTGCTGAACACAACGCTGGACGACGAGAACTTGTCTGATCTTGTTGGGAGCAAGGTTGCATACGAGGCATTTAATTCTTTGATTCCCGAGCATAGGGACGAAGTACTCGTTGGGCTAGACTTCACTGCTGAACAACTGTTCTTCTTTAACAACTGCGCGAAATTATGCGCTCAGAACGCCATACCAGGAAAACGCTACGCACCTTATCGCTCACGGTGTATAGTGCCCCTGATAAATATGCCCGAGTTCTCCCACGCCTTTCGCTGCGCAGTAGGGACTCCTATGAATCCACAGGACAAATGTACTTTTTGGTAGTCAACACGGAACTGCTCTGCCCAAGACGTCCGGAAGTTTGTTTCATCTTATTTTCGAGGCTGAACAAAAGCCTCATTGAGATTGCATTGCACGAGGCTTTAACCTTGGCTACAGATCATGTATAGCGCTTAACAGATTTATTAATAAGTATCGTAGAAGTCGAGAAAAGGAATCTGTTCTACTCGCGTAGATAGCCAGTGAATCGCCTTACACAGCCATATACACAACTATACTGTAGCCACATAAACCACAAAGTCAACTCATTTGGGAAATAGTGGACGTGGGTGTGTTCTCGAAGGTCGGGTTACTGTTTCTTCATGCCATGGGACGTGTTAACAATGCCCCAAAACCACACACTTGCGGATAAATGAAGAGGGGTACTCCACAAAGTACACTAGGAGCATAGCGACGCCACTTGCATTGGCGAAACGGGCAAGAGAAGGTGAAAGAGATTTAAAGAACACTAAAGACGATGTTTCTTGTAGCGACCCGAACAACATGGTTTAAGACTGAGCTTGTTTAAGAATACTGCGCAACAATACGAAGGTAGAAGAAAAAAAAGCATGGAAGTATGATTCATTAGACACGGAGCACTGACAAGAGTCGTAGCCTCCTACCGAATATTTTCGGGGTTATATGTAGCCCGTGGACTCGTCAACTTACGTTCACTTGCTGCGAATGTATACGGAGAAGACCACCTACATTGGTGGCAAAAATTTCTATCCTTCTTTGTGAATAACTTTTGAAGTAGAAGTCGGTAATTTAGTATAATAAGTTCATGCGGCTTTTTCGGACACTTTTGCATGTACAGCTTGGTTCAACCGAAACATGTTTGCAAAATTCAGAAATCAAGGATGTGTGCGTTTTCTTCGCCTGCGTTTTCTTCAAACTCAATTCTTGCGCTTTTTCAACTAAGGTACTGTTTGCTGGACACCCTGTTATAATCATTTTGTGTACATGACAAACAGGTGCTTTAGCGAGCTAGATATGAGTGACTGCATCAACGCTACGAAGGATGTCTACATGTACAAAACGCATTTTATTGTGCGTTGTCATCAGTCTGAAACCTTACGTGTTCATTTGCAAATTAAGACGTCATGTACACAAAAACAAATTTTACTTGGTGTCGAGCCAAAAAAAAATGAAACTATCAGTAAAAAGGAACACAAATGTAAAGCATTTCAGGCACGCAAAACAAACGACTTGCTCTATTTTCGTACTTTCGACACATATTTTTGATACTCTTTTGCAGTAGGCACGTGTTCCCCATTTTAAGAGCAAATACTGGCACGCCATTTCACGGCATCTTATAGGTCTAATATACAATGTTTGGAAGTACGAAAGAAGACTTTCTTTGAAGTGAAAGTGTTGCGTTTTTGTCACGGAATAGAGTATGCAGTTTAAACGGCGTGACCTAGTGTTTTGTGTTAGGTGAGCATATTTAGGAATTTCGAAAGAAGACTAAAATTTTCTAAGAAGTCGCTGAGTGCTCGACAGTGCTATAAATACTGTTTTTCTTGTGAACTAAATTTTTTGCGGTATATGGCCTCTCATTTATGTTATATATAGATAAGTGTCACGCTGTGTCCATCTGAAATGATTACATGACAAAACAGCTACGGGAGCAAAGAGAGGAGCAATAAGCGTTTTGTCGTGCTAATAATAATGCGTTCTATGCTATCATGCGGCTGGAAACGCAGAGGGGTCTGAGAGGCTCTACTACCGGCCTCCGAGGGTCTCCGTACGTTTTTGTTCTAAACCTGGGACCCTCTTCTGCATATCCCTAGTGATGTAACCGTACTAACCAGACTAGTCGTACTATATTTATTCATACCTGAATAGCCGTGTAGTCACGACGCTCTCCTTCGATCTATGAGCACAGAGACTACAATACTGACTCCATATAAAACTTTGATTCACTTCATTTATTGCTGGTCCTCTTTCTCACCACTTTTTTGTGACGCGAAGTAACTTATGAAGAAATCCAGTCCTGTGTAGCACCTGTAGCCACCGCAGACGATGATACTGAGGACGATGAAGAAGAAGAGCGTTCCAGACTACAAGTTTCATTTCTGTTATTGTGGCATAGCTAGTGCAGCGCACCCAGAATTTCTCATAACAATGGGGATGATGATAAAAGACGACTGGATTTCGCCGTAGATAACGTCACTATATGCTCTGCGTTGTATTTTATATAAACAGAAACAACCAATGACAACCAGGGGAACGTGCCCAGACCTCGTCTTTGCCAATGTCAGACTCGAACTGATACCACAAAGCAGTAATAATCAAGGAGAAAGGAACTTTTAAACACCGCATACCATTTAAAACAAATAAACATTGTGTATAACAGTACGCTACTTGGATCTCACTTACATGCGTCAGTGCTTAATGTCACAGGTGATTTACGATAACACCAACGATCCCATTGCTTCGCCACTAGTCATCATTCACTTTTCAATTATATTGCTACATGCATGCATGTTGTTATTCTAGGGGGTGACGCGCGTGCGTGGCTGACGAGGAAGATGAAGGGTTGTCTCCGCTCGATCACTGGTTTCTAATAATAAATAAGTTTATGTAAATATTTGTATGCATTACATTAAGCACCACACTTTCCTAGGCTATCCGTAATCTTTGTATTATACCTCCATTAATGCGAATCTGAACAGTAATTTTCAAAACAACTCGATTCTTGGCTAATTTCCCATAGTGGGTATGCGCCACAATCAATAGGTGAACAACAACAAAAACAACACTGGTGAACCGGTCACGATTAACGCTGCTCACGCGACATCGCGCGAAGTAGTCGGAGCTTCTGTTCCGTCCCTGCTGTCCTCGATGTTTCCTCCGGTGCTTCCTGAGGCCTGAGCGTACGGATTAAATTCGGGATCTACCTCCGCTTCTACTTGAAGGGCACCTTCGCGCTTCCTCATGTGGGGGTGCGGCCGGATCGAGTGGTGCTGTTAAGCCTATCAACCCGATGTCTCTCTCTTCTCCCGGCCAGGCATATTCTGCTTGGTCGGCTTCCCTTCCTAACAGTGACTTTCCAATCGATCTGTTTTTGAACAGTGGTCTGAAGAGCGCTCCTGTGGCCCTGGTTTCAACCGACGGCGAGTCAAATCATATGAAAAATCCGAAACTAATTCAGGAAGAACTCCGGAAGATTTTCGATGATTACCAAATGATTACCAAGGTGCGTCAAATTGGACGTGGACGCATCCTGTGCTGCTCGCTGGACCAGGCCTGAATCACAGATTTCCTAAAATGCACAACGTTTGCTCATATCCGGTGAGCTGTTTCGTGCCTGTCCATTTGGCCTGAGTGAACGGACTAGTTCGAGGAGTGGACTTGAGGCTTACACCACCGGAAATACTTGAAATTTTTGCGGATGCAGGAGCATTATCTGTATTTCAAAGCTCGCGAAACGTTGAGAATAAAAAGGTACTCACAGAATCAGTGATCATGACTATTGCCGGCACGGCTCAACCAATTGAAATAAGGAATGTCCACTAATTTATCATGTAGATTCACTATACCCTCGCCCACTGCAGTGCAAAAATCCTGAAGGTATGGGCATACCCTCAAGAGATATAGATCGGTTGACTTGGGAGGTGTCGTACATGTACTGACCAACATAAACCCGATAAATGTTCAACCCAAGGGGTGAGAGTCTGTCTTTGCAGAGGAAATCAAGCAGCTGACGATGAAAGTTACCCCAAGAGGACAAATGTTTTGCAACTTCCAAAGATCATCGAATAACAACGATGGTCCTGGCGCGAAACCCGATTTATTCTCTCTTAGCACTCGTGTCGCTATGCCACCGTAGCCAACCGGGCAACCAGAAGTCGTTGTTGCCTGATCTAATAGCATCAACGGTGGAAAGGGTCATGAAAAAGCTTATGGACTGTTCGGGAGCCTAACGGAGCCATTGGCACAAGTAGTGAGCACTCAGTTGACTCGAATCTTGCAGAGAGATAACCAACCTACGTTGCCTCTTCTCTACCTTCACCAGTTAAGGTTACCGATATTCTATCGGAACAGGCCCTTTGAAGTCAAAGCCAGACACGCTGAACTCAGGCCGTAGAATAATTAGGCCTCTTGTGCAGGGCTCATATTGGAGCTCGGACTCTGATTCCCATGTCTCACAACCGGACCAAATGGAACCTGACTCAGGAAATATGAAAAGACGTGCTTGTCCTGAGGCGCAACGCTCCTAAGTTAGTCCTAAATCAAGAAATAAGAAATATCAGAAAGAAAATTTATCAAAAATTTTTTTAAAGGATGACGTCTTAGAGAAAGCAGTGAGTGCTACTGGTATCTCTTCAAAAGAGGGAATTTGAAAGTACTACAATTGCCGCTTCATTTTTTCAGTAGCTACAGACTGAATTCATCTTTGTAATAATTATTCCTTTGATAGTGTCACTTTACTAGAAACTTGGCTTGCAGAAAATAAGTACTTTAGGAATAAAAACAACCGCACATTTAGTCTAGACCGCCCGACTCGGGGTGGAGGTGTGGCAATATTTATCTCACCTAAAATTGCCCATGGAGCTAAAATTATCTCTCAGTCAATAACTTCAGAAAGCGAGATTTCAGCATTAAACATTACTTTTTCTGGGTTCCTCCCATTCTCATTTATTATTCCTTAATTTCCTGTGTGTATTCTAAATTCTCCTGTTCTAGATACTGCAGTTTACTATTGCCAAAAAGATATTGTATTAGCAGGTGACTTCGATTGTCATCATACTTCGTGGTGTTTTAAAACTGGTGTGAATGACAAACTTTTGTAAGTTTGGGTGAACTTTATATGCAGAAACAGAGAAAACTCCTACTTTTATGACTAATCAGTCCTCCTGGGTGCTTAATTTAACTTTTTCTAACGCTAGCCTGCCCATCCTATTATGGTCTGCGATTACCTTGGGAAAAAGTAGTGACCATATGCCGATATTGTTCGTGGTGGTATGTCCAATAACCTCCAAATATAGATAATTGGTTACGTAAAAACTTTAATACATTCGAGAAATCATTACGAGGCGCTTTATCTAACCGAACGAATGACGCGGAGCTAGACTACATCAGAAAGAGCGACGTATAAAAGAGTCGTTGAAAAATTCGAAATTCCTCATTGAAAGCTCTAAATCTTCTACCAACCCTTGGTGAAATGCAAGCCATTCGGGGGCTTATAGACTAAGAAAAGCTGTATGGAAAAAATTATTTTGAACCAGTGTCCCAAGAACTAGAATGCTTATAATTACGCGGCCTTAAATTTTAAGAGAACCATCGCTAATGCAAAGCACAAATTTAACAACGACCGATGTCAGTTCCTTTAAAAGCCAGTCAATAGAAAAGCACTTTTTCGCTTTCTAAAAAAGAAGAAAGTTCTTCTTTTTCAGCCCTATGAGGGGACCAAGCCTCAGCCCTATGGGGGGACCAAGCCCAGTCCCTCCATAAGGCTGAGGATTTTGAAGTTGTCACAGCTGCAGAACTAGCAAACGTAGTCAGAATACTACCCCATGCTGCTCCTGGTCCTGAAGGCATGACAATGTCGGTGATTAAATCAGTACATAAGTATACCCACTTGTCCTACTCGAAATTATTGCTCACTCACTTAGAAGCTCTTGGATTCCACCCGATTGGAGATTGGCAAAACTGATTTCATTATTTGAAAAGCAAGGCGCTGGGTATACCTTAGATAATATCAGACCTATTGCACTTACAGTCAACCTAATAAAACCCGTTGAAAGAACTTTATATAGACGTACAAATCGATAGATGTCAGAAAAAGTGACACTGAGCCCATGTCATATTGCATTCAGACGTGGTTGGTCCAATTGTTGTGCGCACGTGAACCTAGAAAGCAGAATTCAATTTTCTCGATATCATAAACAGTACTCCGCTTTGGCAAACTTAGATACCATAAAAGCCTATGATAGCGTGGAGCGAGTTAAACTGATAGATTCGCCTCAGAACTTAGGACTGCCTCAATACTTTGTGGCCTGGATCCATGCTTTCTTAGGTGATAGAGAATTTTACTTCTCGCAATCTGGTGTAAACTCTTTAATATATAGGCAAACGAGAGGTGTACCACAAAGGTCAGTACTATCGCCCTTATTAGTTAATGCACTACTATGTACCATTTCCACACAGCAAGATGTCCAGGTATATGTGTATGCTGATGATATCGCATTTTTTACTGCGTGGGCAGACAATCACACACTGTATTTCATTCTGCAGACATACATGAATAGCCTGGAAACGTGGCTCGAGAATATCAACCTATGCCTCAATATAAACAAAAGCGCAATGATAGTTTTCGCACAAAATGCCCCAGTGCGAATTTCACTAATGTACAGAAAAGACGCCATACCCCAGGTCGACTCATTTAGGTACTTGGGGGTAACCTACACCGAAACACTTAACTGGAGTCCCCACATAGATCACAAGGTTGCTAAAGAAACACCTGCCGTAGGGATGCTGCGCAGGCTCAGTAATTATCGTACTGGTTCGTGTAGAGACGTGCTCGTCATGATATATTGCATGTACATTCAACCGATATTAGAATTTGGCTGTGTTTTGTTTTCTGGCGCTCCGGCTTACGAAGTTCGACCACTGATTTTGTTAGAACACGAATCTTTATTCATATGCCTAGGTCTAACTAAATGTGTTGCGAACATTATCCTACATGACAAATCCCGCCTGCCTTCTCTTATCAAAAGATTTCAAATTCTTACAGTGCGAACATTTCTTAAAGTCTATGCATCACCTCAGCGGAGGTCACAGTATTTGTTCATCAACCAGCAGAATTCATTTTTAAACCACCAATGGTCTAAGTTACGGTACCCTCAAGTAACATTTACAGGGAAACTTTTGGACCCCTTAATAGTTAACCTTTGGGAAATACTTGTAGACAACACCAAAGATGTAATTAGCATTGAATTTGATGATACATATTGTCACATGCGTCCCGCGAAAAAGACGAAGGCGACAGCGCATACGCGCATCTGCACGCTTTTATGCAGAACGCAACAACGAGAAAGATGAGGAACTCTCTCTCGCGCGGTTAACAAAAAGACCGACCCGCTGCTGTTTTCTCAGTGCCTTCGAGTACGACCTCTCTCTTGACGTCGCGACACTGGTGGAGGTGCTGGGGCCTGCAACCTGATGCAAGAAAGCGTTGTTCGGGACCGTACACCCAGTCCGGAGCCTCAACGTCTTGTTGCTACTCCAGTACACCGATTCAGCCGACGCCTATTAGGCCTAAGCCCAGAACTCTTGACGGCATCTCCTGTTACCAACATGGCGGCCCCTTCAGCGTCTGCGAATCTTCCCCCGGCCCAGACGACTCACCCTTACCAGGTAACTTTTGAGACGCCTCGTGTTCCCGAAGTCTTCCGTGGAGAACCGTATGAAGATGTCGAGGACTGGCTCGACCAGTTTGAGCGGACCGCTGTGGTGAATCGTTGGAGCGTGCAAGAAAAACTTGGCCGTGCCTACTTCGCAATGGAAAATAGCGCTCGCACATGGTACGAGAACAGGGAGCCTACTTTCCAAACCTGGGACAATTTCCGCCAAAAGCTTCTCGAGACGTTCCTGAGTGCGGACCGGCGGGATCTCGCACAGCAGATGATCGAAGCCCGCATGCAAAAGCCGAACGAAAGCGTGGCCATGTTCGCTGAGGATATGGCCCGCCTATTTCGCCGCGCTGACCCTGACATGCCCGAGGCAAGGAAAGTTCGTCATCTGATGCGGGGAGTTAAGGAACCGCTTTTCGCCGGCCTTGTACGAAATCCGCCAACAACAGTGGATGAATTCATCAAAGAGGCGACTGTCATTGAGCGGGCGCTCCGGCAACGATGCCGCCACTTTGACCGCCTGCCCGACCAAACGCCTGTTGGTGCCGCCGCTCAAAACGCCGCCGTTTCTGAAAACTCTTTACGGCAAATGATCCGACAAATCCTGCGGGAAGAGCTGCGGGCCCTCGGCCTTCTGTCTACCGATCCCCCAGTTGCTTCTGTTGCAGAAATCGTGCGCTAGGAACTACGGCAAGCCTTTCCCTCACCGGCGCCACCACCCGAACCACGTCCACTGACCTATGCTGATGCCGTCCGCCGTCATCCGCCGGCCCCAGAAGAACCACCCTTTCAGCCACGGCCCGTTACCTTGCCGTGGTGGCAGCGTGAACCTGTCCGGCGACCACCAGTACGTCGGACCGACTTGTGGCGCACCGCCGACCGTCGACCCCTTTGTTTCCACTGCGGCGAACCAGGCCACATCTCGCGCTACTGCCGTCATCGACAAACCCGGGTTGGAAACTTTTCTCGGCCCGCTTCTTTTTATTCTGAAGACCCTCGTGACCATGCTGCTGATCGCCTACCGACCAACGAAGCGTCTTCACCAAGTCGTCGCTGGCGGTCTCCCTCACCTGCACGAGGTCAGAATTCCCCGAATCGCCAAAGATACGCGGACGCCTTCAGAAACCGCTCCCCAAGCCCGTGCCAGGGAAACTAACTGCCGCGACCTCCGGGGGCAAGGTTGCCAATCGCCGAGACGCCAAAAAGAGCCCCCTTGCCTCTACACAAAGACGACGTGACGACGGTGATGACGAAGGCGACAACAACCACGAGTACTACTGCCAATGAATATTTGTACGTGCCGACCTCAGCGTTATTATAGACGGGCACCACGTAACAGCACTGGTTGACACTGGTGCTGACTTCTCTATTATGCGACAAGAGCTCGCCGACCGCCTTAAGAAGGTTAAGACGCCGTGGAGTGGGCCGAGCATAAGGAGTGCTGGTGGGCAGCTAATGACGCCAACCGGTAAATGCACCGCTCGGCTCGTAATCGATGATTCGAACTTCGTCGCCACTTTTGTCATTTTACCGGACTGTTGTAAAGAGTTGATTTTGGGTATGGATTTTCTGCGGGAGTACGGTGCTATCATCAATATCCCAGAACGTATCGTCACCTTTTCCGCCCATCCTTACGTCGACGCCACCACTGAAGAACAACTGCAACGTTTACGTGTAGCCGATGATGTGATGCTCCTGCCGAGATCTTGCTGCCTTGTGTCGGTGTTGTGTGAACGGCCGTGCCATAATGAGGTGATAGCGGAGCGAATAGACACGCTATTGCTTACGCAAGGTGTTTCAATAGCGAGAGGCATTCTGGCACTAATTGATGGGCGGGCAGAAGTCCTCATCACCAACTTCAGCAACGAGCGTCGTCACATCCAGAAGGGCACCGCGATTGCCTACTACGACGACGTGGACCAAGCCAGAGATTGCTTCGCTTTGCAACCGGACGAGGCGACCATCCCAGCCTCGACACCTTTGTCTGTCAACATTTGCTCAACCCTGTCAGCCTCGGAAAAACAGCGCCTACTAGAGCTGATACACCAGTTCAAAAATTGTTTTTCGTGCACGTCGAAAGTCAAGCAAACACCACTGACCCGGCACCGAATCATCACTGAAGAAAATACGAGACCGATCCGTCAAAACCCATACCGTGTGGCTCCGAAAGAACGTGAGGAGATCCAAAAGCAAGTTCAGAAGATGCTCCAAGATGACGTAATACAGCCTTCCAAGAGTCCCTGGGCATCCCCCGTGGTATTGGTTAAAAAGAAAGACGGCAGCTTGCGTTTTTGTATAGATTACCGCAAGTTAAACCAAGTAACGAAGAAAGACGTCTACCCACTGCCACGTATAGATGACTCTCTTGATCGGCTGCGGCATGCACGCTATTTCTCATCGATGGACCTGCGAAGTGGCTATTGGCAAATAGAGGTCGACGAGAGAGACCATGAGAAAACTGCTTTCGTGACGCCCGACGGTCTTTATGAATTTAAAGTGCTTCCATTCGGGTTATGCTCAGCGCCAGCCACTTTTCAGCGTTTAATGGACACTGTGCTATCAGGACTTAAGTGGCAGACATGCTTGGTTTATCTAGACGACGTTGTCGTCTTCTCAGCTACATTCGAGGAACACCTAAGTCGATTATTCGCAGTTCTAGAAGCTATACGTTCGGCTGGCCTGACTTTAAAGCCAGAGAAGTGCCATTTCGGTTTCAACGAACTTTGCTTCTTAGGCCACGTGGTCAGCCACGAAGGTGTTCGACCTGACCCGGGCAAAATCGACGCTGTCGCAAAGTTTCCCGCACCGCATGACAAAAGAGCAGTGAGACGCTTCTTAGGCCTCTGCGCTTATTACCGACGATTCATCGCCAACTTTTCGTCTATTGCGGCGCCTCTGACGCGGCTCACACGAGAGGATGTCCCCTTTCTTTGGAGCGAAAAGGAACAAACAGCGTTCAACGAATTACGCCAACGCCTCCAAACACCTCCGGTTCTGGCGCACTTTGACCAGGAAGCGCCAACAGCACTTCACACCGACGCAAGCAATGTAGGCCTGGGCGCCGTACTGATACAATGGCAAGATAACTCCGAGAAAGTGATAGCCTATGCCAGCAGAGCTCTCTCTCGCACGGAAGAGAACTACTCGACTACCGAGAAAGAGTGCCTCGCCGTGGTTTGGGCGGTTCTCAAATTTCGACCGTATCTGTACGGCCGCTCATTCAAGGTCGTCAGTGATCACCACTCGCTTTGCTGGCTCACTAACTTGAAGGACCCATCCGGCCGTTTAGCACGCTGGAGCCTTCGGCTTCAGGAGTTTGATATGACCATTATTTATAAATCAGGGAAGAAGCACACCGACGCAGACTGTCTCTCGCGGTCACCCGTTGAGCCTGCCGCTATTAATGACGAGTCTATGAACGCCGCATTCTTGGGAGTCATCAACGCGGCCACTATCTCACAAGAGCAGCGCCATGACCCTGACTTGCTTTCGCTTATCGATTTCTTAGAAGGACGACGGGAAGACGTGCCGCGAATTTTTGCGAGAGGAGTGCCATCTTTTTGTTTAAGGAACGACGTCCTATACAAGAAAAACTTTTCTCCCACCGGCAGCCCATACTTGCTCGTCGTCCCTGCATCACTGCGAAAAGAAATTCTGGAAGCCTGCCATGATGAAGTCACCTCTGGTCATCTCGGTTACACTCGAACATTGTCCCGTCTGCAAAACAGTTACTACTGGCCTAACCTACCTGCTGCTGTGAAACATCATGTCCAAACATGTGTCGACTGTCAAAGACGCAAAGCACCACCCGGCAGGCCGGCAGGCTTATTACATTCCGTTCAAGTGCCAGCAAAGCCATTCGCCCAAATCGGAATGGATTTCCTGGGCCCATTCCCAACTTCTACCACAGGGAACAGATGGATCATTGTCGCCACTGATTACTTGTCTCGCTACGCAGAAACTAAAGCCATGCCGAGGGCCACAGCAGCAGAAGCGGCTCATTTCTTCATAGAAAATGTCGTCCTTCGGCATGGTGCTCCAACAGTTCTCATCACGGATAGAGGAACTGCGTTCGTGGCAGAACTTTTGGAGTCGGTTCTCAGGCTCAGTGGTACAGCTCACCGGAGAACAACGGCGTACCACCCACAAACGAACGGACTAACAGAGCGGCTTAATAAGACCCTCGCAGACATGCTCTGCATGTATGTCGACACAGAACACAAGAACTGGGACGAAATCTTGCCTTATGTGACCTTCGCCTATAATACTGCCCGGCAGGAAACTACCGGAATGACGCCGTTTAGTTTAATACACGGGCGCGAAGCCACTACAACGTTGGACGCTATGCTGCCGCACGAGTGTGACGACACTCACGCTGACGCCGAAGAATTTGGTCAGCGTGCCGAAGAAGCGCGACAGCTAGCCCGCGTGCGTATTTGTCACCAGCAACACAAAGATGCGAAACGGTACGACCTACGACATAAATTGGTAACCTACAAACCAGGCGACAAGGTATGGGTCTGGATCCCAATACGTCGACGCGGACTTTCAGAAAAGCTATTACGACGATACTTTGGCCCATATCGAGTCACCCGACGATTGAACGACATCAACTACGAAGTTATTCCCGACGGCGATTGCAGTTCCAGTCGCCGAAACTGCTCACCCGAAATCGTGCATGTCATCCGGATGAAACCCTACTTGTCCAGCTAACTCTCGTTTGTCCTGATCGTGCTGGTGCATATGTGCGTTTTTATAAGTAGAGTGCCTTGGCTGCGCATCGGGACGATGCCATTTTTGGAGGGAGGCAAATGTCACATGCGTCCCGCGAAAAAGACGAAGGCGACAGCGCATACGCGCATCTGCACGCTTTTATGCAGAACGCAACAACGAGAAAGATGAGGAACTCTCTCTCGCGCGGTTAACAAAAAGACCGACCCGCTGCTGTTTTCTCAGTGCCTTCGAGTACGACCTCTCTCTTGACGTCGCGACAATATTCCAAGAATGCTAAAAATTACCTTAACAGTATATAAATAGAATTTTGGAAAATCATTTGGCCAATCTAGAAACATTCATTGTGATAGTGACTGACGCTTCTGTTTGTGAAGAGAAGGCTGGCGTAGGAATCGTGTCATCCTCTCTAGATTGGGTTTCTTAATTTGATTACCCGACTTTACCCATATTTACCAAGCTGAACTACTCTTAATAGTCCTAGCATTGTGTAACGCGCCCCAAGGTCTGTAAGTGGTGATAGTTTCAACAGACTGTCTCTCGGTCCGTGCTGCCTTAAGCTCACAAACTTTTCCGCATACTTGCTCACTCCTAGACATGTGTGACTCGTTTGACTAGTTTGGGTACCAGGCCAGAGGAGTGTAGCTCTCAATGAGCATGCAGATGCTCTAGCTGTATCTTTTATTGATTATCCTACTTTACCTATTTTGCCTACTTCAGAATATATCACAGCAGCACGCTTTGAAAAACGCAAACTGGACACTTCCGATGATTCTTTCATTTAGCGCAGTCGCTTTTGGTTTCAGCTACAGGAGCGTTTTTATCGCTGTTACAAAATTCTTACGATAATCTAAAGGAATGGAATCTAAAATAGCTACATTCGGTTGATTTATGTAAAAAGTTTTGGTGTGTTTATTTGGTTTTTCTTTTAGAGTTTTTTTGATTGTTTAAAAATCTAACACTTTTACCTTATTATCTATATCAGCTAATTTATCCAACCCTCCCTATCAAGAAGTGAAATTAAAACGCAAGGCACCGTCCTATTCATGGCCTATCCCCCTAGGTGGGTTGCGCCAAGTTGTTGAGGAACCAACCAACCAGCAAAACATTACCGCTGGTTTCAAATACATCTAATTCTCGGCCTCCGCGATACGGTGTCTCTTCTTTTTTATAACATATTTTGAGGAGGAGGAACGTTCCCTGTTCTCACCACGAAGCTTCGCGGTGATCGCACCGTTCAGTCTCTGGCCATGGCTACTAATGGCAACGACCCGTCAGTATCTCCATCTTTAGCTCCAGCCACTTCATACCTGACGATGCCCTACCCCCGTGATCCCGGCACGTTCTCCGCACAACCTGGGCTTGATGTTGACTCCTGGCTCCGTATGTACAGATATGTTAGCCAGACACACAGATGGGATCTTACCATCATGCTTGCGAACGTGATATTTTACTTGGACAGCACCCCATGTGTTTGGTTCGACGTCTATGAGACCGAGCTCACAAGCTGGGATATCTCCAAGGAGCGACTACGCGACATCTTTGGAGACCCGTCCAGTCGCCAAATGGAAGCGCGAAAAGAACTCGCCACTCGTGTGCAGTCCTCAGCTGAGTGATATGTGTCGTATATACAGAACGTGCTAACGTTGTGCCTGAAAGTGGACGAGCGAATACGAGAAACAGTGATATAGTTGGCCACATACTCAAGGGCATCGTGAACGACGTCTTTCACTTGCTCGTATACACCAACGTCACGACCGTAGATATGTTTATTAAGGAATGCCGCCGCTTCAAAATGGCAAAATCCACTGCAATCTGCCTCAATTTACGTGGCTACCAAACACTGCTGTTACATCAACCTGCACCGATCACGGTGCCACACCACCCATGCAAGACAGCGTTGACACATATAGCTCAAAGGGAGTTTTGGGTGTCAAGTCCGGTGCCGTTTCCTCCACATGCACTCGACCATGGCGCCGCAAAAACGCCTCCGGTGGTCTCCGTTATTCAAGCTGGCGTGAGGCAGAAAATTGCAAAGCTCGGTTTTCTTGTGGCCGGCTCTGGCTGGCAACCCTCCTTCATACCCATGACAATAAATGCCCCACGCCATTACTCACTTTCTTCCGCGATCCCGCAATCCGATCGAATAGAGAACTGCAGATGACAAACCGATCTGCTTCCGCTGCTACCGAGTTGGCCATACGTCCCGCTACTTCCGCAGCCCAAACACTGGAGCCCATTTGCCTCTTCTCACCCATACGAGGACTCCCATTGGTATTAGCCCAGTCGTGTATACCCTCCTGCCGGCGTCCATAACAGTCGCTCTACTGCTGGTTCACCGTCACCTCAAAGCCACCATTCCCCATCGCCCCAACTACGCCGCTATCTGTCGCCGGTCAACTATAGATCCTCTCTGACGGAAAACTAGATGGTGCAGCTTCGACAGGTCGTGCTGCATCAATAGCGACTGATCCAAGTCTTCTGTTGGCGTTCCCCACTAATACAAACTTGCGTTTACTTAGCCTTTAGTCGTGTCCCCCAAGGCGAAGTGTAAGAATCTTGCCTTGAATAAAATGAAAAATAAAAAAAATGAAATTGATATGAAGGTGTATGTGGACGGTATTTCTTTGACGGCATTAGTTGATGCCTCAGCTCAAGTGTCCATAATGAGTGTTCATCTGTGTCGCCTATTCAAAAACGTCCTCACGCCTGCAGCGACTAAAGCCCTCCGTGTCGCTGATGGTGGAACTGTAGCCATCACTGGAATGTGTACCGCTCGTGTTAGTATTGCCGGCCGCCTTGTCCCCGTTTTATTTATGGTGCTTGAAAATTACCTTCGCGACCTAATCTTCGGCATGAACTTCCTATTGTCGCATTCTGCCCTGACTGATTGTGGCGCCGGTACTCTCTGTCTAGAACTACCTCTTCTCCCGGATTCTCACTCTGAACTCCCGAACAGCCTGAGCACCACTGACGTCTTCCGGATACCACTTAAACCTCTCACATTCGCGGAATTGGCAACCCGCTCTCCTGTGCTAGACGGTGGTTATATCGTGGTGCCGATTCCTGATGTTCTCCTGGCGCGTGACATTACTGTTTCACCATCCGTCGTAACCATGGCCTCTAACCGAACATATTTACCTGTTATCAATTTCAGTTTCATAAAACAAGTGCTACCTCAAGGAATATCGGTCGCCACGCTAAGACCCTTAATTTACGACCACGTCACCTGTTTTACAGCAGACGTATGTCCCAATCACCCACGTCACTTGCAGGATACCACGTGCCTGGATGCAACCCAACGCTCCATGGCCGCCCCGGACCTCGACCCTGAGAATTCAGCCACGCTCTGCCGCCTTCTGGATTCACACCGCGACATATTTGACATAGACGGCATATA
Source organism: Rhipicephalus annulatus (assembly GCA_013436015.1). Lineage (NCBI taxonomy): Eukaryota > Metazoa > Arthropoda > Arachnida > Ixodida > Ixodidae > Rhipicephalus > Rhipicephalus annulatus. The sequence goes on along the minus strand of WOVY01015984.1, from coordinate 210,563 downwards.
CTTGGCCAAACTTCACTCGTCAAGCACCACATTAACACAGGTGATTCTGATCCTATTCATCGGCTACCATACCGGGTGTCTGTCACCGAGCGTAACGTAATTCAACAAAAAGTCGTTAGGATGCTAGCCAAACGAACTATTGAACCCTCTTCGAGCCTTTGGGCGTCCCCATTTGTGCTCGTTAAAAAGAAAGGTGGTACGTGGCGCTTCTGCGTGGATAACCGCCATCTGATTAAAATTACGAAAAAGGACGTTTACCCTTCACCCCGCATTGGCGACGCTCTTGATTTTCTCCACTTCGTACGATATCTTTCTTCAATAGACCCATGTTCCGGCTACTGGCCGATTGAAGTCGACAAAAATGACCAAGAGAACACTTCGTTTGTAACTCCAGATGGCCGAAATTAGTTCAAGGTTATGCCATTTGGGCTATGCAACGCTCTAGCCACGTTTGAGCGCACGATGCACTCTCTGCTCCAAGGTTTCAAATGGTCAACATGTCTTTGTTACCTTGACGATGTCGTTTTATATCCTCCAACATCTGAGACTCACCTTTAGCGTTTGTCAGCTATTCAGGACACTTTCCTCACTGCAGGCCTTGAAGTAAACTCGTCGAAGTGCCACTTCAGACGCTGGCAAATATGTGTTGGGCCACCTTGATTATTGATGAAGATTTTTGAGGTTGAGCATGCCAAAACCACAATATGATTATCAGAGACGCCATAGTGGAAGACTCCGGAAATTTCGGCCACCTGGGGGTCTTTAACCTGCACCCAAATCTGAGCACATGGGCTTACAACATTTCCGCTTCCATCGGAAATGCAGCCGCTGTAGCCGGGATTCAATCCCGCGATCTGCGGCTCAGGAGCAGAGTACCTCATCCACTAGACCCCCGTGGCGGGGCATTGGGTTCCCTTGTCGACGCCTTTGGTGTGCAGCTGGACCAGGAGAAAATCCGTGCAGTCATGAGTTTTTCCCCAGTCAGTCAAAGACGTCCCGAGTTTTGTAGGACTTGGTTCCTATTTTAGAACGTTTGGGAAAGATTTCGCAACCATCGCTCGACCACACACTAAGTTTCTAAAAAAGGCGTCATATTTACGAAGGGTATCGACCAAGCTGCTGCTTTTTCGCACCTAATCACGGTACTGGCGGCTTCACTTATTTAAATTGGCTCACTTTGAACCATCTGCTCCGACATAAATTCGAACCGATAGTAGTGATCATGGGATTGGAGCTGTCCTAGCCTAACGCCAACGGGGACACGACCGAGTTGTCGCCTACGCTAGCCGCCTCCTCAGAGCTGCTGAGCTCAACCATTGCATTGCAGAGCGTGAATGTCTTGCTCTTGTTTGGGCAGTCACAACGTTCCGCCTATATTTATATGGCACAAACTTCTCTAATAACTGACCATCATGTCTTATGTTGGCTAACGTCACTGAAGGATCCTACTGGCCGGCTTGGGCGCTGGGCTCTGCCACTGCAACAGTATACCTAAAGAGGGACGCACAAGTACGGACGCCGACACCTGAACGCAGACTTTCTGTGCAGATACCCGGTTGCTGAGTCGAGCACTATGCCTGACGTCGACCCCGACCCTTGCGTGTTTTCCCTTTCGCAAATGACATGCATCGGTGACGAGCAGCGCCGTGAATCATCCTTGCGTGCAATCGTTGAGCGCCTCGAATCAGCATCTCCCAATCAGTCCCATCGCTCATTCGTGCTCCACGATGATGTATTATACCGCAAAAAGTTTGAGCCGGATGGACCAGCCCTGCTGCTTGTCATTCCGTAACACCTTCGCTCGGAAGTTCTGCATAAACTTCATGACCTTCGGCAGTTCGACTGCCGGTCACCTTGGTGTTTCACGCACATGCGACCGAATACACCTACGGTTCTTTTGGCCAGCGCTTATACGCTCAGTCAGAAGATACGTTGCGGCTTGTGAGAAATGTCAGCGCCACAAAACACCATCGACGCTTCCCGCCGGATGCCTTTAACCTCTTGACATTCCGTCAAAGCTATTCTTCCGCGATGGCTTGGACCTACTTGACCCTTTCTCCTTGCCTTCCTCATGTAACGAATGGATAGCCGTGGCCACCGACTACGTCACGCGTTGTGCCATCACATGAGCTCTTACAGCAAGCTGCGCCACTGATCTCACTGACTTCCTCCTCAAGGACGTGGTTTTGCAACACGGAGCCCCACGGCAGCTTCTTACAGTCCAAGACCACACCTTTTTGCCGAAGGTCATAGCCGACATTTAGCATTCTTGTCAATTGATACACAAGCTGGCTACATCATACCTTGCGCAGACCAATGGACTCACGGAGCGTCTAAATCGAACTCTTAAAGACATGCTTACTAATTAGGTTTCTGCAAACTTCCCCAACTGGTATCTTTCGTTGTCGTACGACACATTTGCCTATAATTCTTCACACCATGACACTGCCGGTTATTCTCAAATTTTTCTTTTGTTTGGCCGAGAACCAACATTCCCTCTAGACAACATCGTACCACCCCCTGCAGTACCGAGCAATGAATATGCCATGGACGCTACACTCGGGCCGCTCACGCACGCGAAATCACCCGTACTCGCCTTCTCACCTCTCAAGAGAAGCAACGGTGTTTGTATGATTAACGACACCGCGACGTACACTTTCTGGCAGGTTCTTTGGTCCTGCTCTGGTCTCCGACCCGTCAAGTTCGCTTGTCAGAAAACTGGTTACTCGCTACACAGGTCCGTACCGAGTCGTTCATGTGGTTAGTCCTGTGACATATGAAATGGGTCCTGTCCTCCATCACCTTCATAAGCCAAACAGGCTAGCGATATTGTACATGGTGCGCGCTTGAAGCCCTACCACTCTCCTAGTGACGTTGACATTTAAATGCGCTGAGACGGCACTTCTGCCACCGGATACTATGCTACATGCATGCATATTGATATTCTAGGGGTGACGCGCATGTGGGCCTGACAAAGAAGACAAATGGTTGTCTACGCTCGATCGCTGGTCAACTGGTCAAGCCATCACCGCTGGTTTCATATACATCTAATTCACAGCCTTGTCGATACGGCGTCTGTTCTGTTTCGTAAAAATATCAGTTCCAGAAATTACATAAGGCAGACCCTGCGCTACCCGGCGAATCCCATGGAGAGACTTCAATATGCCGGGAATATTGAAGTATCTTCCTCTCCACTTTGATCGGTATACAAGCTCCTGCTTTTCCTCAAGCTATTCCTTCCTCTTTCTTTCTTTCTAATTCTTTTTTCACCCCCTTCCACGTCCGCTATTTCTGTAACAAAGTGGAAGAAATCTGAACGTAAGAAATGCCGCTTATAGAAGATGAGCTTGAGACTGAAGCAAGAGACCTGCAAACGAGAACATGAGTTGAAAAAAAGATGTCGGACAGTTGTACACAGCAAGCGGTACCTCATTTAAACATGGAAGTATAGCTCTGGATGCCTAGGTACATGGAGCCATATACAGAATCCGCGACATCGGCTCGGATTTTGTTTGAACAGAAGTGTGAGGAACCGTCTTTTGACATCGGCTCGGATTTTGTTTGAACAGAAGTGTGAGGAACCGTCTTTTGCGTGAGACAGATGGTCTCAAAGATAAAAACGAGAAAGAATTTATTTTAATATTTTCGAGGTTTAAGTGAAATGTCGCTAACAATCACTGTCAAGTCGATGTTGCTTGAATGAACATTTGAAGAATGATATTAGCACTTGTTTTGTTTGTAAAATTGATGCAAATGTGTCGAGGTGCTTTTGATGCGCATTGCACCTCGGGTTTAGTTTCGTTGTTCACTGTTTGTGACAACGTGAAGTAACGATGAGCGTTTAGACGAACTGTGAGGGATTATGCGCTCGGTCACTAGTGTTTCGTTTTGTTTTTGCTACGCAGTTGGAATAAGAGTAACTGAAGTGCTCAGGAGAATCCAGTGGGTTTTCAGAGGCGTTAGCGTAGGCAGGTATTTTTAACCAAACGATCATGTTATAGGCTGGTGTTTTTTCGCTATGTTGTGTTGTCCTTTTTTGAAGAAAGTTGGGTGAGTGATCATATGAGCTGATCATTGAGGTTTCCGTGACATTGGGGTAGGAGCCATTATAGTCAATATCTATTTAGGTTACAGCGTAGGCCAAGGTTTCGGGAAATCTAGTGAGCGTAATATCTTAGCAATGGAGGATCATTGGCGGTCTAAGACAAAAACAACCTGTAGGAGAATTTGGCACTCGCTGAATCCCAGCTTGTTCAGCGATCGCAAGCGCCTTTATCGATGATATCCGCGGTACAAAAAAGACGAAAGCGATCCAGGATCTAAAGAAGGAAGCTGCCTTCTTAAGCTTGAAGGCAGTGGTGATCAGCCTTCCAGTCTTGAATAAAACTCACGATTACGACCTAGAATTCACAGTCCAGGGCGACGTGAGTAATCGAGACCTAGGTGCCGTTCTGTATGAAGGAAAATGATGGTAATGAACATCCCATGCTATACTTGAGCCGGAATTTGATCTTTCGCGCGATAGCATACTGCAATTCAAAAAGAGTGTGATTCATTGTGTCGGCCATTCAAAGAAGCAGTGCTATCTTGGAGGTGCCAATTTGACTGTAGAGGAATACCATTGTCCGTAACATGGCTGGAAACCGCGACATGGCAGAACAGTCACCTTTCGTAGTGAAGCTTGATTGTATAATATCATTTCGGCATTAAATAATAAAAGAGAAATTTCAGTAGAAAAGCTGGGGCGCATAGCCACGCCTTCTAAGCAATTCATGCAGGCCCTTCGCAATGTCTCGAATTTGACTTTTGAGTTTTTTCGCGTACCACACCGTGGGTTTGTTTAATGCAGTGTTTTGTTTGGCAGCATAAGTCAGTCGTTATATTATTGAATATTAGAGTTTTCGTATAAACTGAATTATGAAAGTTTGTTTACCATCGCTCTTTTAGCTTTGTTTGCTCGCCGGGCGCCGAATGCTTGATTGTACATGTGGTGGAGTTACAAAGACACTGCAAAGTTTTCAACAGCTGTTCAGACAATGCGACAAGCGAAGTCGAGTTTCTGGCATTCAATTGCGGAGAGCTTCGTCGTACGTTCAAGCAGCAGCCATGACTGTTTCCCTACGTGGCTCATGTGGCGTATGGAAGGCTGTTGTGACACTTGGTCGTTCATGATATGCTGCCTATGAGAAGCATAGCCGGGTGGGTTCTCAACACTCGAAATCCCTGCGCCTTTCTCTAAAACGAGCGTCCAGCGGCAGGATACGCCACAAAGGGATAAGTATTTGTGAGATTTTACTGACAGCGAACCAGCACCCAAACAGTCGTTTCCTTCACAAGGTCTTGTTTAGCGAGGCCGCCTGGCCGCCTGACCTTGTGGGTCGTGACAAAGAAATTAAGCCACCAATATTTTGCTAACATTCTAGAAAGACATGGCACTTAAGTACTCGTCCGCCAGCTTGCCTCACGGTAGATACCTTCTTTCTTGAGTGAAAATGACCGAAGGAACATTCGTTTCAGCGAGTGCAACGACTTATCAGGCAGCAGCCGTCAGCTGGTGTCACCGGCCATGTGTGTCACCGGCCACACATGTTTGGTGACATGTGTGGCCGGTTTTTCAATCGAGAAGAAGGAGTCTGACTGAGAGCTTAAAACGATGATGCGAAGTGCAAAATGTTGCTCTGAAAAATAGGTTAAGGTCTATCCTCCATACTCTTGGATCCCTGAACTCTATTCTTTACATGCTGTAAATAGTTTTAACGTGCCAGTAAATGTGTTCGTATTTGTTTTCTTGACTTGCCAGTATCATTCTCTTGATCGAAGAGTCTCCACTTTAAGAAATGGAGCCTGGGTCCGGCGTATGCCTGATATTTCGGGAACCCTATCAGTGGGGACGCGTCGCTAGAACCCAGGTTCATAACAGTAGCTAAAAGATCAGTACATCTTATAACATCATCTGTATTTCAATGCGCTCGGGGCGCTTATTATTTTCGGAAAATCAGTAAAGCGCTGTACCAGCACTTAGATCTGTTTCGTGAATTAGAAGCCAAGAATAACGTGTTAAACCATAGTGAGCCAAGGTGGTTAATACTATTGTCAGGAAGATGACGTAGATACAAAAAAACAAGAATAACGAAGAATACGCTTATTTATTTGTACTGATAAACATCTGTATGCGCTTTCAACAAGCGCAGTAAATTAAAAAAAAAACCAACTACCATGAGGTGTGCCGTTCAATATAAATGCTAATTTATGAAGATGCACAAAAGCAGCATAGACACCTGCACTTGCACTTGAAAGAACAAACACATGGTTGCTTATGAGCACTGCACTCACAGCACACCTGCCTAAGCAACATTCTTTTTGAATGCTCACAAGAGTTTCAAAAACCAATAGAGTTTGCAGTCCCCGACAAACTCGCACTCTCGGAAGTAGCTGCAAGGAGCCTCAAACTTTCAATAAATTATTTTCATATCATGAAATTTTATCTGAAATATAAATACTCGGAAATGAATTCCCAGAAACGCCCACAGTTGTTGTAATGCTTGAAATCGGCGTTAACGATGAAACAATGGTACCATTCAGGGTAAAACAAAAAATGTTGACTTCGATGTTGCTTTGTAGCCACCGTTGATTTTGTTTTGCTAATATAACCACCAATTCAGCCAGGTGACGACAGAGCTGCAACATTATCGAAAAATTTTATGAAAATAAATATTTACAAACACTCTTAAAACTCTATTTGTACATATCTCAAACGCTCTGAAAAGTGAAAAGCTCATAAACTATCCTAAAGTGGGTTATAAACTTTTGATGCTGCAATCTGACGGTAGCAACAAACACCTACTCCCTTTGCCTAAATAAATCACTCCATAGAATGATATACCAACAAAAGATGGCACCAAGTATTCAAAGCATGAGCATATCCTGTGCCCCTTCCATGTATCAGCATTAATTTTGTTATTCTGATGAAACTACAAGCATTCATTTGGACATATAGTGTCTTTATAGCAGTATTTCTATCCTTTTTACGTTCTATGAATGCTTGTTGGAATCACAACTTTCTCAAAACCTGGGACATTTTGCGTCACGTCGTGGCGTTCCACTTTCAAATATATTTCCTAATACTGTTACCAAAAAAGTAATAATGTGTGTTATGTCTCTGCGTGCTACCTCTATATAATGCGGTAGTTTGCGTGTCAGACTGCTTTCGCTCGTGTTGGGTAGTATAGAGCTGTTTACTGAACTCTTTTACGTTATAAACTACAGAATGGTAAGAGGCAGTCGGTCACAGCATAAAAAAAATCAGCTTCCCTCGGAGTACGCCATAATCGTGCAATGCCATATTTGCGAAAATGCTCCATCCTATATTTACGAATAGTTTACTTCCCAATACGAATACCAACACAAAAAACCATCAGCCCAGTTGTTTATAGTACTCGTCTTGCGGTTCTAAAGCCTGAGCGCATATTATATAGGTTATGCTCGACTATAAAGTTCTTACCAGATAGAGTGTGTTGTACACCACGTCATTCTATGTAAAGTAGAACGCGTCAAGGTTACGACCTTTCGCTGTGTGCTCAGGAATTGTTTCCTTTATTTCACCAAAAACTGCGGAAGAAGAATGACTTTATTTTGGCTAAAGACATAAATACGAGGGCATCGTGAATTACCATAATGAGCACTTTTTACTCGGATTCATCACCCTCTCTGGCGCACAACCGAATGCACGAGAGAATTCGGCCATGTTTCTCAAAGGAACAAGACACCGTGAGCGGTGTGGTGCGTAGCGCGCGTGTTGTTTGCCTGTGTCATACCAGGCACACCAATTGTTACACTGGCTGATGAAGAAGAGTTGCTCCGGGGACTTGTCTAAGCCGGCTAGTTTTACCTTCCTGATGTCTTCGGGCAACGAGGCAAAAGCCTCATAAGCAAGTCTGGTGCCGACCAAGTCACCCAGGTTCTCCGAGTCCAAGTCATCATTCAAAACATCGCTCTTCAAAAACCGCAACCAATACCGCTGCAAAAAGAGTCGCATTATAGAGTAGATTACTTAATAGAGTATCGATGAGAATACACAAACTAAGATGCATAACTTGGCTTCATGAGCTTGATTCTAGTGGTAAATGTAAATACTTCCCTATCTTCGTTTCTTACTTTAGCCGTGCCTTAACGCGAAGTTGAAAAATCTGTTTGTTAAATAAATACACTGGTGTAGCCACCTGTCACAGAACGCATCATGCAAAGCACATCAGCCGGCATTAGATGTACCCGACTTTGGGTACATGCAAATCTATATAGATTACGCACATTCGAATTAGCTTGAAATCACAGGTTCTCTAATCAAAATTTTCAAAAGCACGTATACAGGGCATGCATATTCATGAGGATCATGTTATCAAACGAGCGACCGAAAATGGCAACCTCATAGTCATGACCATTGCAGCTTTGATAGCCCGAATCAAGCCAAGCAAGAAGAATCACATTGAAGACAAAACGATGACAATATTGCACGTCCTTGTCGCTCACCGCATTATTTTTGTGCCACAATTTTATACCACGCGTTAAGCGATGACAGAGAATAAACACACTACTAACAGGCACCGAAAAGCTGCGTTACAACAGCTTGATGTGATAGCACAGAAGAATTTGTTACTTTCTCGTAGAGTTTACAACACCTGTCTTGTTAGCCAGTGAGAACGCCTCAAAATAACGTCACAAGAAAGCTCCTCAACATGCTAGGGTAGATGCTTTCAGACAGTTATTTAGAAGATAAAACGCTGCTGCTAACCGAGTACGTCTACAAAAGTATGATTTTCAGGCGCACGCTAAGAACATCCACTCTTCATATATCCATCTACTCTACCACAATGTCAGCTGTGAATACTCTAGATACATACTACCTTAAATACATACTACACAAATGTCAGCCTGCATTTTTGTTCAGACATGAGCGCAGGTACACCCTTGCAGTTATTGGCGCAAGCCCACTCCTCCTTTCGTACTTTGCGCCAGTAGCACAGGGGTGCGTCCCACCGGCGATCCCACAAACTGCAAAGCAATGCACTGCTCCGAAGATGGCCCTTCCAAAAATATTTCGTGCTGACACGCATATGGTAGCTAAAAGGAATTTACATTGGCGCAAAGAAGTGACATCTACAACGTTGAATTCATAGGCTGATTTTTTTGATCGCGTGAGGATAACTTCTTTGTGTTATTGTATTGGAAATATTATTATTGTACACGTATCGCGGATCAAGCTCTGCAAGAATGCGTCAGATAACGACTTTAAAGCACCGCGACGGTGCCTCCGCCGCCGGGGGTCATGCTATGTGCCAGTGCATGGAGACGAAAAAGACAGGCGCGAGCTAATCTCTGTGGCTGGCGCTGCTCGCTTAACCGGCTGTAAATACATCTCTGACTACCCCTTCGAGTCGGTCTCCCTCTCGTAACAACAATAATAATAATATTATTATTATTGACATTTTAATAATATTAGTAATATAATAATCTTTATTGCTCCTTTCACTAGAAAGAGGTACAGATATTAGGCCTCTCAAAGCCACATTGGGCTTGAGCTGTGGTGCCTGGCGGCAGCGGAAAACCTCCATCGTTGAACAATACATTTGCTTTTATGACATAAATACAAAAAATCAAAAGCAGCCAGGAAAATGGACGAGCACCTTGCCTGAGACGATAAATAGATCATTCCGTTTGAGGAGCAATGGATGGCAGGAATCGCACGTGGAGTGTTGTTATCACATGCACCTTCTAGGTGATGAAGATGTACTGCTTGTTCACTATTGCTTCAGCACTGTTCCTCGCCTGCACTCGTGATATGTTATTTGTGGGAAGAGCATACAGTGTGCGTATAAACATTATTGATTTGGACTTTATGCAGAATATGACAGCGATGATGAAAGCCTGTAAAATGTGTCTATATAATTTTTCTCGCTATCTAAAAGTATACAAAAATCTTCGAAGCATGTCGGCCTTTTTTTATGGAGTGTTTTGTCGTATTCGCTGTAAATAATTCGCCAGTTAGAAAACTGAAATAATCCGGGGCCCCTTCCTTTGAATTTGTTGTCTAGTGAACTGCCCTACACTCCCTTTCCTACAATTCTTGCAGGCTATGTCTCTTCGGCATTTATGTCATCATAATGCACGAGTTCAATGTGAGCTCCAAGCCCAGATTCTATCAGGATCTCGAGCTTGTGAGCTACAATTTGTTTTTCTAATTGTTCCGTCAGAAACTCCAAAAGTACAGTGAAATCACAAGTTTATCGCACGTGATAATCTCGTGAATTTCGAGGAAGAATTAGGGGGGACATGGGAATGCAAAGTAAAGCAGAGTAGACAATAAACGAACCACTCAACAGTATGCGCTCTAAATGTGTCATGTTAATCTCTATTCTGGTGCCACGAAGAGTGCCAAAAGAACAAGAAACAATCAACAAAATAAATGTTAATTGTTTACCACGAAAAACTGCTTTACAACCCTCATATAGAAGGAGTATACAAAGACGGACACAACAGAGCAGTCAAGACACTACAAACGTGGCACTGAAAAAACATAAAGCTGCAAAGGAAACGAGGATGTGATGCGTTTTAAGCCCAGAATTTTCGCTCGGTTTGAAATAATACAAACGGCAGCGCGCTGCAGTTGTTGCGTGGCGGCGGCGGGTCCTCTCCGAGAACTTGGGTGGCGGAGCGAACGGCGTGAGCAAAAACGGGTGGTGGCGCACAGCTCTATCAAAAGAACGCCCCCCCCCCAAAAAAAAAACACGACAAGCGTGACTGTAATTTCTCTTGTGTGTGAAGAACTTCAATTTCTTAGAAATCAGAGCTCACTGTGCCGAGGAGTCACTGTGCTGATAATTCAGAAACAGTGAATCAGCGGCGCCTTGACAAAAGGCAACGTTTGCTCAACTTAAACGCATGAACTCAAGCGATCAACGAGATGAACTCTCGCCTTCTAGAGTCCTATAAAGCTGGAAACCTTGTCTTAGTTGAACTCGTGGTTCGCCTACCTGACCATGCTGAAAAGCATATACCACGCTTTTGAGAAGCCTTCCGCATTGTCCATCCTTTGGGAGCAGTGACCTGCCTACTAGAGAACTTGCATGAACATAACATAATTGCACTCTACGTGTTCCCTGAACATGCGGCGAAAATGGAACGGTTTGTCTGCCGACACCTAACCAGTTTCTGCTCGGTGGAAACATACACGGGTAAAAAAACGCTAGTGTAAAAGGGACTTGGCATCAAAGGCGACAATGAGAATGAAGGATGCTGTGGCGCCATGTCAGTATAAAATACAGCATTCTTTGTTATCTCGTTGCCCTTGTGCTAGTTAATCAGTAGAATAAACATATATATTGTAAGGCAACGTTTAGGCCGTAAGACACTTCTTATTTGCCGAGACTAAGTCCTATAGCCCACACCAGCGTGGCGATTATGAGTATGTACAAATGAGTAGAGGATGTACATAAATAGTGCTCACAAGGTGGGGTTGGCAGCAGCATTCCTGGCATGATGCTCAACCCTTTTCGCTTCGTGCTGCAGGTTTGTAATTATTCATGCGTTCAGTGTATTCGTAGTGATGACCTATTTCTGGAGATGCTGCCTTGCCCACTACGTTTAAGGGGTTTAATTTCTGCTGTTTGTTCTGTGCCGCTAGATCTGTTGAGATGCGGGAATGTAGAGGCAAACCCAGGTCCTACAGAGCAGATGTCAGAACTGTTAAATGGTCAGGCACAAATTGCTGCCTCACTTGTCGCCATAAAGTGCTTTCAACATGGAATTGAGAAAAAAAATTCTGATTTAACCCAGTGCATAGAAGGGGTTGAAGCACAGTTATCTGCTTTAGCTACCCTAACAAGTAAAGTACAAGGTATCGAGATTGCTATGTCAAAACGAGATGAACAGATTTGTATGCTTGCATTGAAAGTTGACGATCTCGAAAACAGATCCCGCAAAAACAACTTAATTGTATATGGAAAGAAGAACCTGCTAGAGAATCTAACGAGGAACTACTGAATGAAGTAACAAATTTTTTTCAGAAAAACCTTGAGGTAACGACATCCGTCATTGAAAGATGCCGTAGGCTTGGCCGTAAGGTTGGAAATGAGCCACGTCCAGTAATAATAAAATTTCTAGATTATCGGGAAAAGACTTCTGTATTAACGAACGCATTTAAGCTAAAGGGAACTACGATGTCTATTTCTGAGGAATTCTCTAGCAGGGTACGGGAAGTACGAAGAAATTTGTAGAAGAGCGCGGCTGAAAAAAAGAGAATTGGCGCAAAAGTTAAGCTAATATACGACAAATTGAGCATTGATGACACCTTGTATGGTTGGAATGAAACTGAAAAATCGCGCTTTAAACTTCAAAAGAAGAAGGGAAACTGACGTCGTGATCCTGTATCTGAACCATTAAGAATCCTAAATGTAAATTGCCGAAGTGTGGCAAACAAAGCAACTGAATTAGAATTATTGCTTCTTACTCATGATCCAAACTTAATGACACTTACAGAAACATGGTTGCATAGTACAATATTTGATAGTGAAATAATTCCACCTGGTTATAGTGTGCTAAGAAAAGATCGCGAAAGTAAGGGAGGAGGCGTTGCAGTTGTATTTAAGAAATGTCTCAAAGTAATTAGGACGCCAGATATTCCCCAAGTGGAAGGCTTACTCTGCAAAATGTACCCACAATAATATTCAATATAATGTAGCTTCCATATACAGACCCCCGACCTCGTCCATTGAAGTCATCAATGAATTAAAAAAAATATCTCTGCACTCATGCAAAGTCAGGAGCTCGGATAATTTTTTCAGGAGATTTCAACCTACCAGATATGAATTGGACCTCTCTTTCAACTACTAAGGATAACGATATCATAGGAGAAGCAATGCTCGACGTTGCTTTTACTTTTGATTTGTTACAAGTTGTTCACGATTTCACTAGGGTGCAGGGAAGTTCGAAGTCAGTACTTGATCTCTTTTTTGTTAGTCGATGTATTAAGTCTTCGGCCACCTGTGAAGTGGTTCCTGGTATTTCTGACCACAGTGTTGTACTGTTGACCCTGGAAAATGGCTCTATGGCTCGGAAACTAAAAAACGTCATGTTTTCGAAATTTTTTGCGAGCTGACGATACATCAGTTATAGATCTCCTATCTCTCAACTTCGACTCGTTTTTAAACAGTACTGCTGAAGTGCAAGGCCTCTGGGACTCATTGAAAGATTTGGTGAATGAATGTATTGATCGCTTCGTTCCATGTGTTGTTAAAAAGAAGAAAGAAAGGAACCCCTGAATTTCTTGGGACACGTTGCATCTCAAAAGAAGTTAAAACGATTGAAAAAGCATCGTAATCTTGGGAATATCGCTGGTATAAACGAAGAGATTTCAGAAATTGCAACTTAACTAAAACACCAAATCCATATTGACAAACAGCTGTATTATGGTGAATCATTACCAAACTTCATTAAAACGTGTCTTGAGAGATTTTGGCGGAGCATTAAGCCTACATCTACTGAATGTAATGTTTTTGTAGTTGATCGAGTTGATGTGCATGATAGCAAGGTTATTTCGAATGCCTTTAATCAACAATTCAAATCGGTTTTCACCGTTGACAATAATGTTCTTCCCTCATTTGATGCAGATTATTCACCTATACCTGACGTTGTTATCAGTGAGCACGGCATTCTAAATGTGCTACTTAAACTCAATGTTAAAAAGACACCCGGACCGGATAGCATTCCAAACGCATTTTGAAAGCAATATGCCTAGTGGATCGCCAAATATCTCTATGTTTTATTTTCAAAATCGCTACACGAAGGTCGAGTACCAGATGATTGGAGGGCCGCCAGAGTCAAGGCTCTTTATAAGTCGGGTAAAAAGCAACTTATCTCGAATTATCGTCCTATTTTATTAACTTCAACTACCTTTAAGCTTATAAAACACATATAATACATACGCATATCTCTGAGTTTCTTAGTAAGCATAATGTCTCAACAAAACACCAGCACGGATTCAGAAAAGGCTATTCAACCTGTACTCAACTTGTCGAAACAATTCACAATTTCGCAACTTCAATTAACAATGGGACACAAACCGACGCCATCTTTATGAACTTTTCGAAAGCGTTTGACAAAGTCTCACACAAGAAATTACTTTTTAACTGAGAGAAAACACTTAAAAATCCACGCCTAATAAAATGAATAGTAGACTACCTTATAAACCGTAAACAATTTGTTGTTTTTTAATGAATTCTGTTCAGAAGAGGCAGCCGCTGACTCTGGCGTCCCACAGGGTACGGTTCTTGGACCCCTTTTGTTTTTAATTTTTATCAATGATATTGTGATTGAAATTCCTGTAAAAATCAAGCTGTATGCAGATGATTGTGTCATATATTCTGAAAAATCCAATGTAACCGGTCAAATCATTCTGAATAGTGCTTTTTATAACATTGTGAAGTGGTGTGATTTATAGCAGATGTCAATTAACTTCGATAAAACAGCCTTTATACGAATAACCCACAAGAAAAAACCCCTTCTATTTATTCATTCCACCGCATGTTTCACCCTTTCTGAGGTAACTAACATTAGGTATCTTGGCCTTTGGTTTACCAATGACCTTAGCTGGACTAAACATATTGACTCCATAATTACAAACGCTAACCGAAAACTATTCTTCCTTCGAAGAACTCTAAAACATTCTAATTCCACGGTGCGTACTCTAGTGTACAGGACTATCAATCGCCCAGTGTTAGAATATGGAGTGATTATTTGGGACCCGTTCATAAAGCTAACATAACGAAATAGGAAAACGTGCAGAAAAAGGCAGTCCACTTTATTTTTAATAGCTTTGGACGCACTTCTATAACTGAACTCCCACATCGTGCCAATGAGCCTTCAGTTGCCGAAAGAAATCGTTTAATACGACTACAATTTCTTTACCAAATAATTAAAGGGCATTACAAGATTGATGTTTCCAATATCATTTCCTTTTCTTCTGGGTACGCCACGCGCCAAAGGCATCAACTTACAATAACACCTTTCCGGTCCCGAAATAACTGCTTCAAATATTCCTTTTTCCCTCGTACAGTAACTCATTGGAATGGACTAACTAATAACCAAGTGATGGAGCCGTCCTTAAAGTTGTTTGCAGCAAACTTGTCCTGATTGTTCACATCATGCCGTTCTATTTTTTTGTTTTCTTGTTTGGTTTATGCATTTTTGATGCCAATATTGTGAAAATAATAACTGTAACCACCCTGCTAAAATCTCTGTATTAGGGATTGCAGTATAAATAAATAAATAAAGAAAGAAAGAAATGAAATAATTATTAAATAAATAAATAAATACTTTTCGCCCTCTGCACGTGAGCCGCCGGCACGGCCATGCCTTGAAGTGAATTGGACGTCATACAAGTGGCTTCATACGCGAAACATGAGCAATTATAGAACCACAGGACTGGCGGTCTAAAAAAAGCTCGGTGGTAGTGACGCGATATTTAACTGCGGATGTTTTTTACGGGCAATGTGTTGTCCTATAAACCGTGACTGTATTTTTCGCACAGTTCCGGAGTACAAGTGGGTGTCCAAAGCAGCACTTCATCTCCGGGACTGAAGAAAACATCGTGATGAGAGATGTCGTGGCATTGCCTTCAATCTTTCTGTCTAGCTTCTGGGTTGAGGCGAGCACGTCCGGCATTGGTCAAATCTGGAAACGAACTGCTCGGATAAGATGACTGAGGCATCAGCGAGAGTATTCAGGAAAGAGACGTCAATGGTGAACGTCGGTAAACGGCCGCACGCGAGATAGAAAGCAGAATAGCCAGTAGTTTTTTTGGACAGTGGTGTTCTGTGGAATTGTTACAAAAGCAAAATCGTATCCCACTTGTCGTGGTGTGGTACGATATACATCAATAATATGTCTGTTAACGTGTGAAAAATCTCTCGTTTGTTTGAGGGTGGTAGGCTGACGTCGTCTTGTGCACTGTGTTGAAAGTCCTCAGTAGGTCTTCAGTGATAGAGGAAACAAACTCTTGCCGCATTCACTCAACTGACGCGAGGTGCACCATGAGGCAACACAATGGCTTTGAGAGAAAAATTGGCGACGTCTGATGCAGAGCTTGTTGGTGGGGGAGCCGTCTCTGCGTATCCCGTCAGGTGATCAACGGCAGTCACAATCCAGCGATGACCTACTGGCGTGATGAGAAGAGGTCTAACTAGGTCTGTCCGAACGGTGGTGAAGGGTGCCTCGAGACACGGAATGGGTTGCATTAGGCCAGCCGGAGATGAAGTTTGTCACTTCCGTCATTGCGGCGTAAAGGACAAGATGCAACGTACTTGTCCGCGAATTTGGAGAGGTGAGGCCAAAAGAAACGTTCCTTGGCACTGCTGTTACTGTTGTTGAATCACAAGTGGTCTGTACATGAGTCGTCGTGAAAGACTTCGAGTACTTGTTGACGTAAAGAATGGAGAACAGGAACCCACCGGTCTCGATCAGTAGTGTAGACGTAACAGTGTAGCACATTGCAGTCAATCTTAAACTGTCGTAGATGTCGTCGTGATCTGGCATTGAATGAGGTGATCTGCCACTTAAGAGTTCGGCAATGCGCATGCAGTATGCACCATAACGCTGGCTCGTGGCGAACTGGGCATAGTAATTTGAAACCTATGTGTCAACAACCGACAGTTGGGATAATGTTTGGGGCGACGCAGCGTCGGGTTCATGTGACGAGAATTGACGAAATGGTCTTGACGGCGATAGTGGCAAAAGGCAACAAATGAAAGCGTCCACATCTTGGTGGTTTTTGCAGGAACGCGGAAATTGTACTGTTGCAGGTGGAGTACTCAACGACCCAGTCGACCAGACAAGTAGGCTGACGTCGTCTTGTGCACTGTGCTGGCAGTCTTTAGTAGGTCTTCAGTGATAGACGAGAACAAACTCCTGCCTACTTAAGGCGTGATGATCTGTAGGCAACAAAAGATACGGTCTAAACTTTTGTACGGCCCAAACTACAGCAAAGCATTTCTGCTCAGTGATAAAGTAGTTCTGCTCGGCGGCCGTTGAAGCACGACTGCCATACGCAACAACTCTTGCTCGAGGAGTGGTGTCCCGCTGTAAAAGAACTGCTCCTATTCCATGGCCACTATCGTCGGTGCGTGAAAGAGTAGGTGAGTTTCGTCGAAATGAGATAAGATGGGGTTGGATGTTATGGCAAGTTTGAGGGCTTCAAAAGCACACTCCCAGGGGCCGCTCCACGTGAAGGCAGATCCTGACGTTATGAGGTTGTTCAGTGGCGAGGCGATTGTAGCAAAATGGCTGATGAAGGGGCGAAAGTGGGACGCCAGACCCGAGAAGCTGCATAGGGTTTTCCGAGTTAGCGGGCGAAGGAAGCCTATCATGACAAAAATCTTGCCAAGACTTGGCCAAAGCCATCTCTTGCTGACAAGGGGGCCTACTAACACCTTAACTTTTTTTCTTGCTGAAATGACAATTTTTCGTGTTAAGGTGAACTCCGCTGTTGGAAAGGCACGTTATATCTGCGTCCAGTCGCTCAAGATGTTGACTACAGTGGCGGAAACTATTACAATGTTCTCCAGATAGCAAAGACACGTCTTCTGCTTGAGGCCACGAAGAACTGTGTCTATCTTGCGTTAGAATCTGGCAGGAGCATACTGCCCGTATGGTGCTGCGAAATTCCTTTTTATTCTTTTCCGCTTCATGCACAGGTACTCGCGAATATCCGCAATGGAGGTCCCGACTGGAAAAAAATTCACCTCCTGCAAAGAGTGAAGTGCGTCGTGTATGCGGGGCATCGGGTAAGCGTCTTTGCGCGCAATCTTGTTAAGCGCTCGATAATCGACGCAGAATTGCTGGGAACCGTCTTTATTGTGCACCAAAACTGCAGATAACGACCAAGAAGTGGACGGTGGCGTGATGACGTTTTGTTTGAGCATGTCGGTAATTTTGTTGGCGGTGATTCTCCGCTTAGCGAAATATGCATAGTAGGGGTGGCGCTGCACAATTGAATTGCTTTTAGGTTCAATACGATGCACAGTGACGGCAGTGCGGCCCAAGATTGTGGAATTGACAACAAATGAAGGGGTGTGCTTTTGCAGTAGAGCTAAAATCTCTTCTTTTTGTGCTACGGTGAGGTTGCGATATATGGTGGCCGTTAAAGCAGTCATTGTAGCATTATTACCGGCACTGATAGCTAAAAACGGTGGTGGAGCGTAGAGAGGCACTAAATAAATGAGTTCGGTGCCCGTAAAGCAAGTCACAGTGATGCCCTGCTGAAGCACAACAGGAGAAGCAGTAGAATTAACAGCTGTGGCAAATAATCTAACCTAGGGAAACTAGAACAGGCATTAAGGAACGGTATAAGGTCTCCAGAGACATAACGTCCACACGGTGCCAGGAGCACATCCTCAATAATGATGGTATATGATGTCAGCTCAGAATATGCACAAGACCTGTAGGAATGGAGCAATCAGCCATCGTGACAAAGCGCGAGCGATGGCCACCGATACCAAAAGAAAGTGCAGTGTATGTGAATGACTCTGTCGACTAGATATCACCGCTGAAGCTAAGGAGAAAAAGTCCCAACCTAAAACTAACGCGTTAGTACAGAAGGACAAAACGAGGAATTTTATGTGATGTACAATGTCCTGAATGAAA
This sequence comes from Rhipicephalus annulatus, assembly GCA_013436015.1. Lineage (NCBI taxonomy): Eukaryota > Metazoa > Arthropoda > Arachnida > Ixodida > Ixodidae > Rhipicephalus > Rhipicephalus annulatus. Next base: position 191,873 of record WOVY01015984.1, on the reverse strand, counting down.
ACCCGCACTGTGCAAACACCGGAGGCATCAACGAAAACTTCGTTAGCGTAGCGAAGAGGCCCGTCATATGGAGTCCTGAGCTTTCGCAAGCGAGAACACAGTTCGACACTATTAACAGAAAGTGACACACACGTGTCCACGAAGGGGTCAGTCCACACACCTTCGACACACACTCAAAATATTTTGAGGTGCATTCCGCAGGAGTTTTATACAGTCCTAAGATGCAACTTTCACTCCTGAAGCTGCATTGTTTAGTTTTTCTGACGATGAACAGAAGGAGAAAAGACGATCGCCGCGTAGGCGATAGAAAGTCACGACGCGTGGACTGGTACGAACCCGCTGCATCAAAGGTCAGCGGATATGGTGAACGACGAGGACAAAACGGGTATGAATGGTGATTCTGGGAAACAGGGGCAAACTCATTCCTTTCAAAATCACCATAGCCATGCCTCTTGTCGTGTTGACGCCGTCGACAGCCTTGAAATGTGGCCATGAATTTCACAGTAACAGCGGGCTGGTCAAGGTGGACACCAAGTATTGGAAAACTCCGGTGGCGCTCTTGTGGAAAGAGCATTGAGCGAAGCGAGCACTGGTGATCCAGGCTGCGGTGATTGCTGTGAAGGTGGTGCGACAGCAGCAACTTGAGCATTGGCAGCCGTTGGTGCGAAATGCGGGCTTGGGACTTGCGGGCATGCCATGGATGCCAACTCTTTCCTCACGGTGGTGCGAAGGCTACCACCAGGAATTGTCATATGCAGCGGAAGAGATCACGACACAGCTTGGAGTTCTAGTTCTTCACGATTTATAAAACGGATAAACGTACGTAGCTCACTGTCGTTGGTTGCCATGGGCGTAGGTACGTCAGGTTGCAAGCGGATAAGGTGGAGATTATCGAGACGCAGACAAGTACTGATGATATTTGTTACCGTGATAAAATCATTTGTCCCCAAAGCGTTGAAGGCCACTGATTCCGTATTTTTGAGCAGATGTTGAATGCGGTCATTTTCCACCATCGAGCTGTCAACGCGACGGCAAAGAGCGAGGACCTCTTCTATATACGACATATAGGACTCGCCTGAGTGCTGGGCCCGCTCAGACAGCTCCCATTTGACGATGTCGGAGCGGACAGAAAGGTTCGCGAAGATCTGATGGAGGAGCTGCCAAAAGGTGGCCCAGTAGGCGAAATTGAGCTCATGGTTGAAAAACCAAGGCTTGACAACCCCGGTTAGAAAGAACGGGACGCCGGAGAGTTTCGTAGGCTCATCCCAGCGGCCGAGCAAACTTACGTCGTAGTACTGCTACAACTATTCCTCAATACCTTCACCGTGAAGGCCAGACAACACTGGTGGATTCTTTTGAGAGTAGCTGACGTTATAACAAGCCTTCCCTTCCCCCTGACACAAGTTAGGTGGATAGAGTCGCGGTGCTGTGCTCGTCGCATGACATGACCGATGGCTGGTTGTAAAAACGGCGTCTTGAACGTAGATCCAGTGGTGTTTTGTAGTGGTAGCTGATGAGGATCCGCAGCACGGAGAGTACTAGAGGACTGGAAAGCACCCATTATCTCTTGTAAGGCAACATTTAGGCCGTAAGACACTTCTTTTTATTCACCGAGACTGAGCCCTATAACCCACGCCAGCGGGATGGTGATGGGTATGTACAAATGAGTAGATGGACTGATTGAATAATATATTGCGTTTGATGCCCAAAACTGTCATATGATTATGAGAGGTGCCGTAGTAGAAGACTCCAGAAATGTCGACCACCTGAGGTACTTTAAAATGAGTAGATGAAGTACATAAATAGTGCTCGCAATATGTAACTGGGGAAAAAGTGAAGAAACACACCAGGTCACTGGAGTAGCGACTGCTAACATTTTGTTCACTAAAATTAAGCAATTAAAGTATACATGCAACACGACGACTACTCACCTAATCATCAAAATGTTAACAAGATTAACAGCTAACATCTGTGAACAGCTAACTATAATACTGTGAACAAGTTATTTAGTGAATGATCGATTTTCTGGATTATAAGAAAGCCCGTGAAATAAAAAAAACCACCGCCTTATTGAAAAGTGATTGATGTTAGAGAAGCTTGCTTAGAGATGCATGGTGCGTTTCTTTGCCGGACTATTTCTGTAAGAATGCTCGTTAATGAGCCGGCGCACGATGTGTACGTCGAGTGTAGCATTTATGGGGACGTTCCGCAGCCGGCACTGCTGTGTTGGCCACGTCGTTTGAAACGTTCACCACCTGTCCCTTTATGTCATACTGGTCGCAGGCGTATGTCAAATGCATTACGCTCGTAAATGGCAGACGTAGGTCTTTCGAGAGTGCTTCAATGGTGTTGACAGCAGGAAGGAAAACGGGTTCGGGAGAATATCGGCAGTGGCGTAACACTCATCGTTGGAACTTGCCGTGTGCTGCACTGCGTACGAAGCACTGAGAACAAACTGGACGTAGTGGCGATTATCCTCCTCGCCATGCCGGCCGGCCTGACACTTTTCTTTCCTCTCTCACGCATGGCTCGTGTTGACACGTGGTCGCACCAAACACGACTAAAACCATGATTGACACCGTCATGGTGACATTCCTTTGATTCTCCCACTCACTACACATCATCTGTGTAGCGTTGTTGAGGTGACCTGCTGGAAGAGAGACAGTTACTACGCCACAATTGTATCTTCAATCTTATTGGTTTGAAAGCCACTAGCAGGGGTGAGGGCGAAGGCAGACGGAAACCGATGTCCTGGGTGGCGGCGCTTCATTTTGTGACCATTGTTAGAATCACCCGAAAGGCGATTTTGAGCTGTAACCACAAACCTGTAGACAATAGCAACAGTGTTGTACACAGTGGCAGCAGCCGTACGGCAGACCGCGAGTAAAACGAGCTAGCTCTCAAAGTAATGACACGCAACTAAAGCACGTGTCGATAAGCAGCACTCTCGAGCCTGCTCTTAGTATCCCAAAAAGGCAGAAAATTTTAAATCACGTATCTGCCCCTGCACAGCCAAAAAAATTCTTTGCCGTGGTTCTGCACAGTTGCAATAACAAGAACATGGTTCTGACTGCATTATCAATGCCGCCGGAATCTATGCAGGGGAATGTCAATGCAGCGTGCTGCGAAATTTCCATATGATCATGGCTCACAAATCACATGGACGACTCCATTGAAAATAGTGGCTCGTTCTGGTGGCGCTCCTCGTGTACTTTTGCCATAGTGCGCAACGCTGCCTTCAGCAATGGGCCTCATGAAAAGCGATGGATTTTGTGGTAAGCTCATTCGAGTTCGCTGCTTACTCGTTCATGGAGGCGTGGTTAATTGGTGCAGTAAAAGTTCGTTAATCTGCACTCGGTTACTCTGAACTTCTTGTTGATTCGAACTGACGTCGGGTCCTAGTGCCACCATGTCTATACACTCAATGAACAAGAACTTCGAATGAATCGAAAGCGTCCGGATCCAAACACATAATTTGGCTCGAAAACCCCTTTTTTTCATTGATTTTATGAGAGCTCGGCCCAAACTAATTTAACTGAGTCGTGAAACCAAAAAAAGTAAATTAATTAGCTACACAAAACAATGCAAAATCAAAATTTGGGGGGGGATTTTAATTGGGGCGCTGCGCTGGAGCTCCTATGCAAGTCGCAAACGTTCGTCATTATGTCATGATTGGAAAAAGCAGGCATATTACAAGTCTTGGTAATTTTAAGGTTTGATTGCACAACCTGTTTTTTATGAAGAAATGCGTTTAGGGGGATAATTACCATCAATTACTTCACACCATGCTGACATGTCACAATTTTGTATATCAATGTTTGTGTCTCATGTGTAACTTGACAATTTAATGAATTCGCCCTTACGGCTCCTGTGCTCACTATTTGAAATAAACTGCCAGAAACGCGTATTAGTACCTAGTTTCTAATAATGATACTAGAGCTTTGGCTTCTGCTTGCGTAGAGTGGCGTGATATTAGTTCATTTTAGCGGCCACCCAATAATTAGGGCTCCGACTAAATTCGAACCCTTTATAGTTCTTTTTGAGTTTGATTCACTGAGATATTACTGCGTTTCTCACGATTCGAGAGCTTTTTTTATTCAATCCGGAAAAATTGACACGCAAAATGTACACAGGGGTCGTTTGCTAAACATTACAGCACGTCGCTGCCCCTTTGCAAAACCGCCCCCACACGGGGATGAAACGAGCTCTGTGCAGGCGCAGTGAGGACAACGCGCGGTCCTCTTTGGTCCCGGCAACAGTTGGCTACGCCTGGTTTCGTCAAACAGACGCTCACGGTTTCAGACGACGAAACAACTACCCTCACAGCAGGCATTGCGCCTGCGCTAAACTCGCCTCAGCCAGAGGCCGGCGGTGGCAGCGAGTGATCCCCGTGTGCAGCAATATTCCCTTTAACAGTGTATCCATGTATACCATGTTGAAAATAGCTCAATTAGGTTCCATTTACCATGCATGCGTATGCGTCATAGACATTTTGGTAATTATATGAACTAACCTAATTAAAAATAGCAGTAGCTAGTCTAGTGTATGGAAATAATATGCATTAGGCTTATTTCAACAGCCGTCATCCCTCTGTTTCAGAATCGTGCCACATCACAATAGGGACACCTTGCCTAAGCATACCTCTATGCGTTTGTGTGTGTAGAAAAAGCTATAATACTTACAACCGCTCTATGCGACCTCCTTAAGCAGAGTGCCCTCTTCGTGTATTCCTTTACCATTTCTTCGTCTCTCGAGAACTCGTACTCCAAGTGTTTTACGTCGAATGCGTGCATTATTTCGTGACCAAATATCTGCAATGAAAACATAACAGAAGCAGTTAAAATGTGCCATTTTGCCTACTTCACCAGTGAATGTTAGCTATAGCAATGCATCTATCTACGACCAATGAAAACGTCCGGGCAGTCGTCAGCCCTCTGAATCCTTGTGAATGTTGAGGTGATTGCTATATGCTGGCTAATTATGCTGCAATGGTTTAACAGGTGAGAAAATAACGAAGACACAGATAAAAACACACCTAGAACCGTAGGGCACAAACTATTCATAGTAAACCTTTCTTAGGTAACATTTGGGGCCGCCCCTCGAAAGAAGAAAAGAAAATAGGTGACAGTGTGAACATAAAAATGCGATATGTCAAACTGGAGAGGTGGAACTGCTGGTAGTAGCTGTGCAAGCATTAGGCTGTTATTTTCAGCCACAAATAAATGCTGAAAATATCTATCTCCTGCGCGGCTTTCAGATCTCCTACGCCTTCGGCGCTGATCAAGTCGAGACTGTGGCGACGGGAAGAAAACGCGCAGAGTACGAGTCGACTTTCTTAGCTCCCGGGCAATAGCAAAGGCAGTATTGACAGGTCGGCATGTGCAAAGGGGCATTCGGGACAGCAGGGGTCATATCTATATTCACAGAGAAAAAGGAGAGACGGGATGATGAGGTCATTAAATTTTATATGCCATAACAGTCGGGCCTCTAGAAATGTCAGTGATTGATGAGGCCTTGAATAGAGGTGCTTGGCGAGTAGGTGTACCTCATTGATAGTTTTGCGCAAGGATATCATATCATTGTTCTTCACGGATCTCTCACCATCCTCGGCAGGTGTGGGTGAGTGATTCAACGCTGCCCCGGCGCAATTTGTCGCGGGAAGCTGGTCAGCCTGCTCATCACCGTCAATCCCTGAATGCCCAGAAATCTAGTGGAGAAAAACAGTGGAAGGTAGGAGTGTGGAGATTGCTCGCCTTACCATATGTTCGTAAAAGGGAGTAACGTGTGGTGTCTGTATGTGGCGGATGGCGGCGTGTACTGGAGGGCAGTAGGAAAAGAGTGAAATAACTATAACGCATGCATCTCGCAAAGCACCGCGAGGGACAGTAGATTTCCCGGGTGCAAGTAAGACACGATAGCCGGGGTTTCAGCTGCCACAAAATGTGGATGATAAATGTGCAACCGAAGGAGCCCTGTGAAGCTACGAGTGAGGCATTCGTGTAGGCAGCTCCAAGTGGAGAAACAGAAGGGAAATGACGCTGCGCTGCTGCCTGACTATGGCCTTCGAGCCGAACGGGGTATATGCGGACCATATACCGCATGTACTATATATATAGAATGATTCTACGTGATGCTATATGATGCACATCCTTGATGCTATATATATAGTGTATATACAGCATCAAAGTTGTGGATCCAAGCTTGCCTGCGGCTCAGTCCCTACCTCCACAGGACACGTCTTCGGAAGACGGCTTCAGCCTGGGAATATATAGTAGCATTGGACTGTCTAGCCTTGCCGATTTTGACGTCGACATGGAAGCTCAACTTGAAACCAAGCGAGGGAACACTTCCAGCTCTTGCTCCGATGAACGCAGGTGATGACCGTGGTAAATCCCTACGGTCCAAAAAACCTCGACCCTCTTCTGGAGGGTCGAACAGTGCGTTTTGATTTGGTTGAGCAAGTGTCCCCTGGACACTTTTTTAGGACATCGTCTAGAACTATGTGTCCAGGTTGGTTTTTACTTTTCTATATGGCTACAACACTACATATTATTTCATTGAACATTCAAGGTTTTCGCAGTCCGGCAAAGCAGGCTGAAGGAATTAGTGTCCCCCGGGCTGCGAATTGAGATGTTTTGTGCCTCCAGACAAGAAATTTCCTCTCGCTATTCAACGTGCTTGCTTTTGAAGGAAAGTTCAACCTAGATTGTTATTTCTCTTTCGCTACATCTTGTTTTACGGGAGTAGGTATTTTCATTTTTAACCGGGCTCTATTACGCGATCATCATGCTTTTTATAATGGCGTGGGCAGGGTTTTGGCTTTACACTGTAGCTACCTTTCTGGGTAGTTATGTGTTTTTGTATGGGCCATCACAAGCTGGACGGTATAATGACTTTTCAGAGACCTGGATGTGTTTTTTCTTGACGGTCGTGATGTAATCCTGATTGGCGACTACAACTGCGTTCTAAATACGCGAACTGATGTACAAGGTTCCGGCTGGGGCCGGTCTGCTTGGAATTCACGCGAGCTGTGACGCCTTGTCCACCAGTTTTCATAACTGGACGCGCGCAATGTACTGCACAGAAATACCTTTGTTTGGATATGGCGACGCGGACAATCCTACAACAGGCTCGACCGTGCTTTTTTCCCACGTGCGTTAGAGGCGTTTGTCTCCGACTGATGCGTTCCGTTCTTCCCACCTTCGCCTGTGTACGTTTCTAATCATCGGCCATAATTGTCCTGAAAGTCAAAGTTCTATTTTCTTCTTCGGAAAAGCCATGGCATCTTGATATTCGCGTCTGGCAGGACGCGCGCTGAAGATAATTTTGTAACGCGCAATACGTGTGTCACTCACGGCGTCTGGTCCTGAATATTCGGATGCACTTAAAACGCACTGCGCGATAGAGGGCCGTTCGCTTCGTCAACAGCGTTTCTGAAGAGCTTGCTGGTACTGCGATGAAGTTACGGATTGCTTTGCGCGCCGAAGCACCTTCTCCTCTGATGCGACCTTGGCAGCGGGAACTGCGTGAACGCTTTCAGCGCTTGACAGCTGCTTTGTCCATGGCAGCAGCAGCATGGCGCTGTATACACAACCCATGTGCATATACCGAGATGCTGCGCTACGCGAGACATTCGTTTTAGGGGCGAAGCTCCTTAAAGCGGCACCCGTTCAACCCTCGTAGTCGTAGTGGTAGTGTGTAACAAGTGTTACATTTTGACCTGCAAGGCGATGCCCCTGGGGAATTTCTCCTGTGCTTTGTTGAACAATAAAAAAATGGCAGCATATCTAAAGGAGTGAATGATGGAGAGTGGGGCGAAGCATCCGTCCGGTTATTTGTTCTTGTTTCCGTCCATCCATGCGTCTGTCTGTGTTACTGTCCGTGTGTCCAGTCGCCCGTCCATGTGTGCGTCTGTTCGTGCGTCCGCACGTCCATCTGTGCGTCTGTGCCTGCGTTCGTCCATGCATTAGCCCTTGCGTCCGTCCATGCATCCATCCGTCAGTGCAGCTATCCTGGAGTCCATCCATGCATCTGTCGGTTTAGCGAGAGTTGGGCCGCAGTTCCATGAATATAGTGAACTACTATATACTGGGACGAGGTTTATTAGTCGCTGGCTCAGAACTATACGCTTGGTCTATTTTTAGATCTAAAGAAGGCATTTGATGCTATACATCACAAAACTTTGTTACAGAAATTAGAGAAGTACGGAATTAGGGGTGTTGCAAGTCGGTTGCTGAAAAGCTATTTAAATAAACGTCAACAGTTCGTACGTATGCAGGATGTTTCGTCTAGTTATCTAACGCTTGAACGAGGCGTCCCTCAGGGCTCTAAGCTAGGTCTGTTATTTTCGTAATTTTCGTAAATGATATAGTTATTATACCTGACTTCCCAGAATTAATAATGTACGCCGACGACACCAATCTAGTTTTTATATCGCGGGACCTGAATGAATTAGAATAGAGTGTGAATCACTACCTTGTATCACTAGCTTGCTGGATGAATCAAAATAAATTACAATTAAACGCTGAAAAAACAACATACATTATATTCAGGTCGCTCAGTACACCCATCGATAAGGAAATAACCATTACTTATGCAGGAACGAAACTGCAGCAAGTGACATACCAGAAGTTTCTTAGAGTGACGTTTAATGAAGAGTTAAGCTGGAACGCGCATATTAGCCAACTATGTGTAGACTTATCAGAAGGCATTGGTATTATGTACAGAATTTTTAAACTGATTCCCCTATGGCTGAAACAACAGCTATACAATTGCCTTTTTTATTCGAAGCTGTGCTATGGAGCTCTTTTGTGGGAACTACCAAAACTAACTACAAGAAACTTGTACTTCTACAAAAAGGGTTCTCCGCATATATTGCAAACACCAAGGAAATTACGCAAACTTGAGGACAGCACCTTGATTTTAAAGATATCATATGCCTCGTGCCGATCAAGTCAGTTATATGAAAATATTGCAAATCATATGCAGCCGAAAACTGTATGAGCCCAACGAAGGAAGCTAGACAACACACTTATCCGATCCGCCAAATCTTTACGCCGTCCGCAACGAACAAGAACAAAATATGATAAACAAACTTTTACCCATCAAACAACTTGCATAATAAACAAACTAGAGCTTAAACTTAATTCTTACTGTACAGAAAAAGCATTTAGGGTACAAGTTAAAGAAGTGCTAATGCAGGAATACATATTTTTGATGGATTTAAAAAAATACTGATGTTAGCAATGGTAGTAGTCGTGCGATGGAAATTTTGTACTGCATGTATTTTATTCACTATAAGATATAATGGTATGTATCACCTGTCTTTAATGTTCTAGTCTGATTCCTTCCTAAATGATTGTTATTTAGGTATGTTATGTAGTAAGTATGTTACAAGACTTATATAATCAGTCAGATTCAATGTAACGTGATATTTTTGTTAGCTATTCTTTGCTCTGTTGCTTCTTTGTTCATGAGGGTCTGGATGCCACGAAAGCTGTTTTTTATGTTTATTTTTTGATGTACGAACTGTGTACAAGGGTGTTGGGTCCTCTGTCAGGCTATATGCCTTTAGCCCCAACAGTCCTTTTGTTTTTTGAGTCTTGTGCAAAAAACATTGAAACAAATTTTGAAAATTGAAAATAACGACAACGGCAAGACAGCGTGAAGAACCGTCCAGCAGAGATCAGCACAGCAGCGAGCCGAAGCACTAACCGAGAGAGCCGGGCGTTGGCGATGCTGCTCGCCGCAGGCACATCTTCTTCTTCAAAATCGCTCCCGCTGAAAAAGGAGTCCATACTGGCGACTTAAGAAATTTCAGGCAGAGGCTCATGGTATGGTTTCAGTCGGGAAACATTGACGATGTCACGTGCGCGTCGGCGCATGTCGTCCGATCGGGAATCTGGCTCAATTAGGAAACTAACCGGAGAGGTTTTCTCCACAACGGTGTAAGGCCCCTCGTACCGGGGGACAAGTTTAGAGGAGAGTCCCGGTGTTTGGTGTGGAATGGCGAGCCACACAAGAGACCCTGGGGCATAGCTGGGATCTCAAAGGGCGGTGCTACGGTGTTCTTTCTGGCGTTGCTGCTCTTTTGAGGTGAACGCACGGGCGAGCTGGCGGCACTCTTCGGCTTGTCGAGAAGCATCGGAGACAGGTGGGCACTCGGAAGCATCAGGACGGTAGGGTAGTAGGGTGTCGATTGTATGGGAAGGCTCGCGTCCATAAAGAAGAAAGAAAGGTGAGAATCCCGTGGTGCTTTGAACTGTGGTGCTATATGTGAATGTGACGTATGGGAGAACACGGTCCCAGTTGCTATGATCAGATGCCACATACAATGAGAGCATATCACCCAGCGTACGGTTGAACCGTTCCGTTAGCCCGTTAGTCTGCGGGTGGTATGCTGTCATTTTCCGATGAATGACGTGGCATTCCGAAAGCAGAGTTTCTATGACATCGGAGAGGAAAGCGCGGCCTCCTGTCACTAAACCATGTCGAATGATAAAGCGATGTAAAATGAAAGAGGCGACATTCTGAGCTGTAGCGCTCGGCAAAGCGGCTGTTTTGCGTAGCATGTCAGGTGGTCAACTGCCACTATAATCCACCGATTACCATTTGATGTCAATGAAAGGGGGCCGTAGTGGTCAACGCTGACGCGATCAAATGGCTTGGCAGAGCATGGAATTGGCTGCAATGCGCCAGTCGCTCATGGCCCTGTTGATTTGCGTCGCTGGCAGTCAGGACAGCACTGCACGATTTCGCGTACAAAATTGTACATGCCGTGCCAATAATAGCGATGGCGAAGGCTTTCATATGTTTTGAACACAGCGGTGTGGCCACATTGCGGATCGTTGTGAAGAGAGGCACATACTTGTGATCGTAAAGTGCGTGGAATGACCAGCAGCCACCGGCGGCCATCGGGAGCGTAGCTGCGTCGATGAAGAAGTTGATCGCGGATGGCTAAATGGACAGCTTGACGTCGGAGGGATTGAGATACTGGAAGGTTGGGCGTGCCAGATAGCTATTCGATAAGATATGCGATTCACGGGTCACGACGTTGTTCGGTGGCAATCGAGTCAAGATTTAGCAATGACAAGGTCTCGAGGCGAGTGTTTCCGCACGTCGGATTTGGTGATAAAGGTGAGCGGGACAGGGAATCAGCGTCAGAGTGTTTGCAAATGTCGTACTCCTGGATGCGGAGTGCCCATTGCGCAAGGCGGCCAGAAGGGTCTTTAAAGTGGAGAGCCAGCAAAGCGTGTGGTGATCAGTTACTAGACAGAACGGGTGGCCGTATAAGTATGGCCGGACTTTTCCAAGCGCCCACACCAGAGCCAAACACTCTTTTTCTGTCATGCTGTAATTAGTTTCGGCTTTCGTCAGGGTGCGGCTAGCGTAGACTACAACGTATTCTGAATAGCCGGGCTTTCGTTGAGCGAGGACAGCGCCTAGTCCGACGCCACTGGCGTCGGTGTGCACTTCGTTAGGAGCCGTCGGGTCGAAGTGGCGAAGAATACGTGGCGAGCTGAGCAGACGGCGTAAAGTAGTGAAGGCAACGTCACATGCAGAGGACCAGGAGGAGAGGTTCACGTCACCGCGAAGAAGCTGGGTTAATGGTGACATGATAGATGCAAAATTGCGAACAAAGCGCTGGAAATACGAGCATAGGCCTACAAAACTGCGAAGTTCTTTCATGGTCGTCGGCTTGGAAAATTCTGCGACTGCTCGAAGTTTTGCTGGGTCCGGTAACACGCCGTGTTTGGACACGATGTGGCCTAGTATGAAGAGCTCGCGTGCAGCGAAGCGGCATTTTTTTCAGGTTAAGCTGTAGGCCAGCGTTGGTCAGACAAGTCAAAACGTGGCTGAGGCGAAGGAGGTGCGTAGGAAAATCATGAGATAAAACCACGACATCAGCGAGGTAACAGAGGCACATATTCCACTTGAGGCCACGTAGCGTATTATCCCTAAGACGTGCAAACTGTTGCAGGCGCGCTACAAAGCCCAAAGGACATGACGTCAAACTCGTATAGTCTGTCTGTTGTAATAAATGCCGTTTTTTGGCGATCGGATTCAGCCATTGGGTCTTGCCAGTAGCCAGACCGCAAATCTAGTGACGAGAAAAATTCCAGCTCCGTGAAGGGTGCCGATGGCTGTCATCAATGCGCGGCAAAGGATAGACGTCCTCGCAGATGATCTTAGTCAAAGCGACGATAGTCCACGCAAAATCAGGATAGATCCGTCTTTCTTACACACGAGGACGACAGGAGACGCATAGGGACTGTGAGATGGTCGAATGACGTCTCTACGAAGCATATCTTCGACTTGATCGTTGATGACGCTGGCGCTCTTCAGCGGAGACACGGTATGGTCTTTGACGCAGTAGCTGGTGTAGGCCGGTGTCGACATGATGTTTGACTTGTGACGTGCGGCCAAGTTGAGGCTGCGACACATTGAAAGAACTCCTGAACTCTTGCAGAAGATCCAGCAGGTCGGCATGTTCGGTGGGAGTGAGAGTGTCGGCGATGGCGCTAGAAAACGTATCCTTGGACGACTCCTCGAATGCCGACAGTGATTTTGGGTGGTCGCAGTAGTCATCCGGTACATCGACCAAAGCCGAAGGGTCGAGATCCCTGCAGGTGGCCGAGACATTCCCCCGCAAGCAAAGTGACAGGTGTGGAAAGCGGATTGCCTTACGAACATATTGCTTCTTCCAGCGGCAAGGTCAATTGCTGGGAAAGGCAGTGGCAGAGCTCTACGACTTTTGAAGATATCGGAAGGCATAAAAAGGCATGTAGCGTCAGTGTAGGCATTGCATGAAACGGGAACAAGGGCAAAGTTTCCAGGTGGATTATCGCTATCTTCGTGAACGAGTAACTTCGCCTGCTGATGAAGAGCGCCAAGTAATGGACATCACAAAAGGGTGAAAACTGACTTTCAGCGCGAACGCAGTCGATGACGGCATTATGGCGGGATAGGAAGTCCCATCCGAGGATGACGTCATTGCGAACAGACAGCGAGAACAATAATTTCCATGATGTAAAGATTGCCTTTAATGGACACTCTTGCAGTGCAGGCTGTGAGAGGCGTTACTTGCTGTGCGCTTGCGGTGTGGAGCGGCTGTCCCGAAAGCGGCGTCATGACGTTGCGCAATAAACGGCAGAGATTAGCGGCTAATAACACTAACAGCTGCGCCGGTGCCCACAAGGGTGAAAGTACAATAACCTTCAACAGTTACTGCGACCACGTATCAGGAGAGGGGCGAGGGCTTAGTTCGAAAACGGCGCAGTTCTTGCCTTTCGAACTGCGGTGCTTAGTTTTCCTGTTAGGCGGGTCCGGGCTGGCGACGCATGGGGGAGGGCGATCGCCGACGAGGAGACGGTGCGCGCTGCGGCTGGAAGTCAAGGTGGTCAGTAGGGGCATAGCGAGGTGGTGACGACACCGGCCCGTATTAGGTCGAAGGGCTGGCTGCCAAGTTGTGACGACCGGGCATAGTTGCCGAACGTCTGAGGTCAACGGGCGGCAGTAGCGGGCAACCGTGTCCGTGAGTGAAGCAGGCGTAGCAAATCGGTCGGTTGTTTGGTGTCCTCCATAGATTGGCGACTGGTTGTGCCGCCCAAGTGTGTAGTATAAGCAGCCGGGTGTGCGCGCTGTGAGTGCGTGGTGTAGGGCGGTTGCGGAAGCCTACGCACTAGCGTCTGCATATGTGAGCGGGGTGGCTACGGGCTGCATCTCTTGTGAACAGGCGACAGGAGGAGCCACAGGCTGCGCTGCATACGTTAGGGGCGCGGCCACAGGCTGAATCTCTGGTGGATAGGCGTCAGGGGCACCTACCGGCTGTGCGACACGTGGGCAGTGGACACGGCTAGATAGAGGCGGCTAGTAGTGCGCAAGGGGAACAGCTTGTGCAACCTCTTCCGATATAGCAGTGCGAAGCGGGGCGGGTAGACGGGTGGTGGTCTCGTGAGCGAAATGCACTAGAGAAAGTTGGCGGGCGACTTTCTCACTGACGAAGGCTCGGACTTGCTGAAGCAATGGTGAATTGTCAGGCATGGTGTCGAAGCTGGACAGCGACTCACTACCACGCTGAGGTTGTCGAGTCAGAGAGCGTTGCTTCTTCAACTCGTCGTAGCTCTGACACAAGCTGACGACTTCAGAAACTGTGCTCGGATTTCCAGCCAAGAGCATTTAAAATGCGCCATCGCCGATGCCCTTCAGGATGTGTTTGACCTTGTCCGACTCGGGCATGAAGTCATTCGCGCGTCGACAAAGGTCGACGACATCCTCAATATAGCTGGTGAAATTTTCGCCAGTCTGCTGAGAGTGGACGCGCAAGCGCTGTTCTGCCCGCTGCTTGCGGACAGCCGGCCGACCAAACACTTCAGCACATGACGTCTTGAAGACGCTCCATGTGGGGATGTTGTGTTTTTGGTTGTTAAACCACAATTCCGCGACGCTGGTGAGATAAAATATGACATGGCCGAGCTTGTCGGCTTCATCCCACTTATTATTGGTGCTCACCAGCTCGTAGAGCTCAAGCCAGTCTTCCACGTGGGTCCCATCCGCACCGCTGAAGACCTTCGGGTCCCGTAGCCTAGGATGGCCAGGGCAGTGGAACTGGGGCGACGATGCCGATGGGTTGGCGTTGTCAGTCATGACGGGCGGTAGCGTGCGACTTCGCAGTTCCAGGGTGTAGCGACGGGGATAAACAGCACTCTCCACCAAATGTGACGAGGTTTATTAGTCGATAACGACAACGGCAAGACAGCGTGAAGAATCGTCCAGCAGAGATCAGCACAGCAGCGAGCCGAATCACGAGCTGAGAGAACCGGGCGTTGGCGATGCTGCTCACGGCAGGCACATCTTCTTCACAATACCTTGAACTCGATGTGGTTAAAGGTGGGAAATAGACCCGAAGTGCAAGTCGTAAGAAAGTATGAGTGTGCCACCTCTCGTGTAGTCCTTGGGATGTCCGCTGGATGGCGGTGCTTCTATATGGGGAATATATGATGAAAAGATGCGAGATGGTGGTACTTGGAGTGTTGAATAGATGGATGAACGGACACATAGACAGATGCATGGATGGACGCATGAACTGGACGCAGGGGCGGATGCATGGACGAACGCAGGAACGGACGCACGAACAGACGCACGCTACGGACGGGCGGATGGACGCATGGACGGTCACACAGACAGACGCATGGACGGACGGAAACAAGACCAAATGATCAGACGAATGCTTCGTCCCCACTCCCCATCATTCACTCCCGGGATAGCTGCCACTTTTTTCAGCAATCAGCAGCCATCTGCCTCTATGACAACATAGATACCCCCTGCGCCGCCGCTTCCTACGCATGATTAGGTCTGTTTTCTTGGCCCATTTGGAAGCAATTTCATGTTCGGCGATGCGGGTTAAACTGCGATGAAACACCACTATTGCTTAGAAGTTTGACCCGAATTCCTCAAGAAGCTGCGGATTGTCTGCACATCCCTCCATCAGCTGAAGAGGTAAAATTGGCACTGAAATCTATGGAACGTGGAACGGCCCCTGGGCCAGACTGTTTTCCTGCTGAGTTTACTTGACATTATGGAATGAGATTGGTGCTACCTTTACCGCGGTTATCCGGCGATGCTACGAGGACGGTGCCCTTCCATCAAGTTCTAAAGATGGACGCATTGTGCTTATTCCAAAGGGATGAACTTCCTCTGTTATTCCTGAAGATTAGAGACCTATCACGCTCCTCAACGTTGACTATAAGATATTCGTGGCGGTAGCCGTTCAATATTAGAGGGGTCTATTGAACACCCTGGTAGGTCATCACCAGACTTTGTCAGTGCTTGGACGAGAAATACAGAGCTTGTCAATTACCACACGTGATATCTTATCCTAAACTCTGTCGCGACCTGCGCGGGGTATCCTTGTGCCTTTGGACTAGGAAAAAGCGTTTGACTGGCTAGAGCACGCGTATATCTTAATTGTACTCACAGGCTTCGGCTTTTCTCATTCGTTTGTGCAAATAATTAGAAATACCTACACTAGTCTGAAAAGCACCCTAGTTAGGATGGCTGGGAAAGTGCTGCCTTTTCCTTAACACGTGGGGTCCGTCAGGAATGTTCATTGTCTTCTGTGCTATTTGTCCTCAGCCTTGAGTCATATTTGCGTGCTCTTGATGCGGATTCACGTGTCCGTGGTCTTTCGCTTCCTGGTAGCAGTGTCGTGAAAGTCACAGCTTTCGCTGATGATATAACCTTGTACCTTTGATATGAAGGTAGCCTTTCACGCAGCCTGCGTGTATTTTCCCAGTATAGCGACATTTTAGGTGCAGCATTGAACATCTCCAAAGCCCGGTATTTCTTTATTGGATCTCCAAACTCCAGGATTAGCGCCGGTTTTCCTATTCAGCCGGTCGCGTCCCTTCATATTTTAGGTATTTTATACAACCACTACGGCATTTGTGAATCCGTTTGGTTACACGCTCTCGAAAAAGTAAAATGAAAATTCAGGATGGCCGGGATTTCGACTTCCCTCTTCTTGAGCGGAGGTACCTTGCGCAGACTGTATTATGCGGTCGCATTTGGTACCTTTCTCACGTCCTGCAACCATCGTTACGTCTGCTTTGTGTTCCGCTTTTGGTCAAGCGGCACTGAGTTTGTCTCTCGTGCGGCACTGGGACAGCAGCGTTCTCAGGGAGGCTTTGCTTTCCCTTCAGTGTCCATACGCTGTCGGCTGCTAGCACTGCGCTTCCTTTTGCGCCTAGTGCAAAGGCAGGAGTCTCCTGCACGAACGCTTGTATATCACTTTCTGGGTACTCACCTTCGGCATTCGATGCCTAATGTGCACCTTAAGGGGAGACCACAGTCAATAACATTTCCTGCGTTTTATGCAACAACTGTTGCTTTTTTAGCAATGTCCTGTCGAGCGGTCCTGGCAGTAGACGTTTTGAACACAACTGAAGTTTAGACAACTGCTGCTTTGTTGCTTCCGTTGGTCCCACCAGCCCACCGTGCTTGCTCTAGACGGGTGTCTTGCAGCACGTTACGGCTTCTCTTTTGCCTGGACATCTCCTACACTTCATGTGGCGCCTGGGATGGAGTGTGCTTCCCACACTCGACCACCTCGAAAGGTGGAGAATAGTCCATGTCAGCAACATGTCCGAACTGCTCCTTTCGGGAAGCAAATCAGCATTTTCTAAGGCATTGTGTCATTGCTCGCGTTTTTTTGGAGAGCCGTACATGCCGGATTTCGCTGCCTCAGAGTAAACCTGCTTCGTTTCTTCTGGACGTTGTTCGTGAGGCCGCTTCGCTTGTCTTCTCATTGTTGCCGGCTCTTTCTGCCTCTGGCGCAACTGCTGGGAGGCGGTTGCAGCGGGCCGCCGCCACCGCGCGCTATACCCAAACCTAGAGCAATTGTACTCGAAGCTGATGTCTGTTTTGTCGAACGAGCTCTTCATTCTCGGTGAAGAGGAAGTTTTTCGGCACTAGTCTTGCCCTGTTGTGTCGGTCTGTGACGGACGAGTTAAACTTCCCTTTCGGCCAGCCGATGCGCCGGCAGAAATGCCATGTCAACATGTAATTATGCAAAGTTTACATATTCATGTTTTATTTGTGTCTCTTGTTTACCATGAAATATTTTTTACGGTTGCGTTTGTGTGAACCATCAAATATACATGTTTTTCAACGTCATCTCATATCCATGTTCATGTATATGACGTCTGTTTTGACATCATCGTAAGACTATATCTAAGAAGGAAATATTCTGTTGAGTGTTGTTGGCGTTTGTGAAAATAAATGTATTTTTAAACGACCAATTTCTACAATCAACTTCAACACATCGCTCAAGGCACGGCTATTGCCTGTTTACACGACTTCTGTACGGTGACCGAACTATGCAGCCTAATGACGTCAACCACTCGACCCGTGGCCTGCAACATCGACACATCCTTGACCGTCAACCAGAGCCCTCCGGCCAATGAAAAGAAACTGATTTATGCCTTGGTAAAAACATTAACTGATTGTTTCTCGGCTTCCTCGAAGGTTCAGCGCACGTCAATTACGAAACACAAAATTTTAACGCAAGTCGACTCGAGGCCTATATGCCAGCATTCATATCGATTGTCGCAAAAATAACAGGAAATTATCAAGAAGCAAGAGGAGGAGATGCTTTCGGATGATGTCATCCAGCCTTCGAATTGTCCGTGGTAGTCCCCCGTAGTGCTCATTAAGAAGAAAGACAACCTACTTAGATTCTGTGTCAACTACCGAAAACTGAACAGTGTAACTAAACGTGATGTCTACCCCTTGCCACGTATCGACGATACACTATATCGGCTGTGATCCGCCAAGCTTTTCTCCTCCTTGGATCTGAAAGGAATATTAGCATATAGAGGTCGACGAGCGGGACCGTGAAAAAAAGACATTCGTAACACCAGTAGGCCTCTACGAATTCAAAGCGCTTTCAATCGGCCTATGTTTCGCACCAGCGACGTTCCAGCAAATTATGGACACTGTCCTCGCGGGATTAAAATGGCAGTCATGACTAGTGTATTTGAATGACGTACTGGTATTCTTTTCAACGTTTGACTAACATCTAGAGCGACTACGCACAGTATTGGAAGCCATCCGGTCAGCAAACTTGACAATCAAATCCGCAAAATGCCACTTCAGCTTCAAATAGCCGCGATTCCTTGGACATGCCATTAGTTCTGACGGCGTTCGTGCAGATCCCGAAAAGACAGCCGCTGTTCAGAGGTTCCCTACACTCAGAGACAAAAAGTCAGTGAATCGATTTCTGGGTTTATGTGCCTGCTATGGGCAATTTGTGGAAAACGTCTCAAAGATTGTGAAAACTCTTACAAAACTAACAAAAGGTGACGTGCCCTCCCACCCCTTTCAGCTCCGTGGTGTCGCTACATACCTAACGCCTGCTCAAACAGACGCCCCTGCGGGGCAGACAGCACATTAGTTAGCAAATCTCGGCATTTGCCAAATTGTCCAGCATTTACCAAATTTAAGTAAATGTGTAGGAGTTTATTCGATTAATTGTTATTCAAAACAAAATTGAATTTATCTAACTTTATTTCAATTGCCCTAGTCTTCTGAAAGTGTGTTTTGCTAGAGTGCAGCTGATGTTAATCACAAATAACTTGAATCATACGATGTGTTCAATTTTTGCATATGTGCTATTGTTTCGTTTTATATGCTGTTCTATTGTAAGATATCGTAATGTTGTAATGTACCACATGCCTTTATCGTAAAAATAAATTCTTTATGATGAAACAAGCGCCATGCATTACGACCACTAAGAAAGGACACACGGTGAGCCCTTTCTGAGTATTGGAACCTTTTGCTCTTGTTTAATCATCAAATTGGTGTACAACGTGCCCACCTATTACATCGCAAATGTAATATTGCCGCGTAAATAGCTGCGTCTAGCTGCGAGATAGCGACGAAAACGAATATCGCGGATTTGCTCGAAAGGCGCAGCGCCGGCAAGTGGAGAAGATCACAATCTTAGTGGCTTCTTTTGAGAGCGTCTCTATGAGTTCCATTGTCCGTGTTTTTAAATATAACATCTCTATTTCATAACCCACGACAATGGTGGAGGTGCTGGGTACTATCACCTCATGATCAACAACCCCTGTGAGAAGGCCCGAGTTCAGCCCTACGAGACAGCCACGCGTGGAGACCCCTTTGCACCGCTCAAGCCATTGCCTTCAAAATTGTGAACCCGAATTTGGCCTTTTAGAAGAAGCAACACATCCAACAGCCACCGACACTCAAGAAATGGCATTTTTCATGAAGTCCTGGACAGATGATGGTCCAAAATATGTGCATTGCTGAACCATTTCATGGCCAGCTGAACGAAGATGCGCAAGACTGGCTTGAGCAGTTTGAACGGTTAGCTGATACAAACTATTGAAGTCTCAATGAAAACCTCTTCCACGTATACTTCGCCCTTGAAGACGCCGCGAAGACGTGGTTTATAAACCGCCAGGCAGCGTTGACGGCATGAGAGAAGTTTCGCCATCGGTTTCTTGACACCTTTGGTAACGTGTACTGACGCGAAAACACACAACGTCTTCTTGAAGGATGCAGCCAACAGCTGCATGAAAGCGTCGCCATGTCAGCTGAGGATATGGTGCGTCTGTGCCACTGCGCGGACCGCAACATGCCCGAAGCTCAAAAGCTAAACCATCTCATGAGGTGTGTCAAAGAGCAGTTGTTTGTTGGTCTTGTGCGCAATCCGCCAACAACAGTAAACGAGTTCACCAGGGAGGCCGCCGCAATCGAGCATGCGCTGCAGTAACGGTACCGACAGTCTGACCGCCCGGCCATCGGTGCCGCCTCACTTACCGCAAACGACGATTTCTCTCCACGGCACCTGAATCGACAGAACGTGAGTGAGAAGATTGTGAAGGAGAACGCAAAGTACACATTGCAGTCCCAGGCGCCCCCGCAACAGGAGTCCACGGTAGCCTCCATCACCTAAGTCGTTCACCATGAACTTCGACAAGTGTTTGCCTCTCCTCGTTAATATTCCGCTCCACCGTACCATCCGAACTCGTATACCTACGCAGACGCTGTGCGTCATCCATCGAATTCAGAAGTATCCTACCAGCCGAACGGATACAGCTATGCAGACGCTGTTCGTCTATCCACGCCCATGCCAGCGCCACAGTATGTCGAATCGTATGTTGTGGCAGCCTGCGCTCAGCAGGGTTTTGTCAGGTGACCCTATATGCGGAAGACCGACATAAGCGCGCTGCGGATCGCCGACCACTTTGCTACAACTGTAGAGAGCCATGGCACTGTTACCATTGCCCACATCGCTGAGCTGAATACCGCGGTAGTGAACCTACCGCCACGCGCGGACAGTTCGACAAAAGCCGTGCCCCTGTCGACGACGACCAGGCTGGCCGGCTGGAAGGCTTTGCTACCTTCTGAATGCAATCACCATCCCCGGCTTGTTTTGGTTCCCCAAACCACCGTAGTTCAGCCAACGACGTCAGAGGTCGATCTCCCAGCCCACGGCAGGGAAACTTAAAGCAGCGACCTCTGGGGGGAAAGTTGGAACGTGTCGAATTGTCGAAAATACCTTACTGCTGCCGAAACACGTGAGAGACGACGATGAAGACTCCGCCGAGAAAACTGTGACTGCCGACCTCGCTCGCTGTGACGATTGATGGTATTGAAGTGACGGCCTTAGTCGACACGGGTGCAGACTTTTCCATAAAGAGTGAACGATTGGCAGACGAACTCAAGAAAGTCAGGACGAAATAGATGGGCCCTTATATCCAAAATTCTGGAGGCCAGATAATGACACCCACAGGAAAATGTACAGCAAGGCTCACGATTGAGAATGTGGCTTTTGTAGCCACATTTCTGATCCTATCAGAAAGATGCAAACATATGATACTGGGAATGGACTACTTAAGAGAGTATGGTGCTGTGCTCAACATACGTGATGGTGTGATTAAATTTGCCACTGACAAGCCTGTGCCCCTTGATTCAGACCAAGAACCCAGGGTGTTACATGTGTTTGACGACAACGTCTGCGTTCCACTGTCATGGAGTCATGTTTTCGTGTGTTGCGGTGTGTACTGTAATGAAGACGCCATAGCTGAACGCATTACTGCCCTTATTTTTAGCCAAGGCATCGCCATCGCTCGCGGCATCGTCAGCTTAGTAGATGGGCGCGCAGAGGTGCTTCTGACCAACTTCACGAATGAGCGCCGGCACATAGTTAAAGGCACGGCTGTGGCGTACCTCGAGAAGCTCGACTACTCTCAGGATTGACTTCTTATGCAAAGGGAAGCCACAGCCCAATCACCTCCGGATGCACCAGTCGATATCGGCCCGTGTCTAACACCAACACAAAGATGCCGTCTTATAGAGCTGCTCAACCAGCTCAAGGACTGCTTCTCATCGATATCACGAGTGGGTCGAACGCCTCTCACTAAGCATCGCACCATCACGAAGACACAGCAAGACCGATTCGACAGAACCCATATTGCGTCACTCAGAACGAACGTGAGGTAATCCAGCCGTAAGTCAAGATGATGCTAGTGGATGATGTAATCCAACCATCAAAGAGTCCTTGGGCATCGCCAATGGTAGTGTCGAAAAATAAATATTGCAGCTTGTGTTTCTTCATCGAGCATCGTAAGCTGAACCACGTTACGAAAAAAGACGTTTATTCGTTACCATGAATCGATGACTCTTTGGACGTGCTACGGCATGCGAGCTACTTCTCGTCAATGGACCTTAATAGTGGATATTGGCAAACAGAAGTAGACGAGCTCAACCAAGAAAAGACCGCCTTTGTGACGCCAGACGGGCTATGTGAATTCAAAGCCCTTTCTTTCGGTCTATGCTATGCCCCAGCCACGTTTCAGAGTCCAGTGGATATCATTCTGTGCGGCTTAAAATAGAAAACATGCTTTGTGGACCTCGATGACGTGATTGTTTTTTCGGCAACGTTTCAAGAACATCCAAAGCGGCTACTGTCAGTTCTTCAAGGCATGTGGTCTGCTGGACTCACATTAAAACTGGTCAAATGCCACTTCGGCTTTGAAGAACTCCAGTTCCTCGAACTCGTGGCCAGTCGCGAAGGTGTGAAGCCTGACTTAGACAAAACTGCAGCCATCGCAAAGTTAGTAAGGCCTGCTGATAAGAAAGCGGTCAGGCGTTTTCTGGGTCTCTGCGCCTGCTACCGGCGATTTATCGCAGACTTTGCACACACCGCCTCTCCACTCACCCGCCTTACATGGGAAGACGTTGAGTTTGTATGGGGTGAAGAGCAAGAAGCTTCGTTCAACGAGTTGCGACAGCGTCTACAAACTCTACTCATTCTCGCTCATTTCAACGAGAATACACCAACAATCATCCATACAAACACAAGCAATGTGAGCCTAGGTGCCGTTCTTGTCCAATACCACGATGGTGTGCAGAGAGTGGTTGCCTACGCTAGCAGAACGTTGGCACGCGCCGAGTCCAACTACTCAACAACGGAGAAGGAGTGTCTGGCTGTCGTTCAGGCATTTGCAAAGATCCGCCCGTACTTATATGGCCGCGCTTTCCAAGTCGTAAGCGACCATCACTCTCTTTGTTGGTTGACCAACATGAAAAACCCATCTGGACGTTTAGCACGATGGACCTTAAGAGTACGACATGGTCGTAGTTTACAAGTCTGGAAGGCAACACTTAGACGCCGGCTGTTTGTCAAGGCCACCGATTGAATCACCGGCTAAAGATTATGATGACTTCACAGGTTTTTTAGTAGTTGTTGGTGCGGCTATCATTTCTCGGCAACAGCAAGATGATCGGGAGCTCACTCGCTCATAAAGTTATTGAACGGACGAACCGCCAATGCAGCAAGTTTTTTCGAAGAACTTTTCGTAATTCTATTTAGGAGACAGAATTCTGTACAAAAAGAATGGCTCAGCAAAAGGTCGATGTTATCTGCTGGTAGTTCCTGAAGATCTCCGCAGCGAAATTTTACAAGCCTGCCATAATGAAGCCACTGCGGGCCACCTCGGTTTCACAAGAGCACTGACACGAGTTAAAGAAAAATATTACTGGCCAAGAATCGCAGCAGATGTGAAACATTACGTCCGAACACGCATTGACTGTCAGCGGCGCAAGGCACTACGTGTAAAACCCGCTGGGCTATTACATCCTGGTCCTGTGCCAGGAACTCTGTTTTCTCTAATCGGAATGGATCTGCTGAGCCCATTCCCAAATCGGACAGCGGCGGCAACAAATGGGTTATAGTGGCGGCGGTACTACCTCACCCGATACGCGAAGACCAAGCCAATTGCGAGTCGCACTGGAGCTGAAGTGGCCCAGTTCTTCACTGAGAACATTTTCCTGACACATAGTGCTCCAACTGTCGTCATAACAGACACAGGTACCGCGTTAAGCCGAGCTTTCCACGCGCTGTGCTTACGCTCGGTTGCAAAACACATAGGAAGACGACACCTTACCACCCACAAACGAATGGGCTTACAGAATGACCTAACAACGCAGTCGCTGACATGCTTTGCATGTACGTTGACGTGGAACACAAGAATTGGGATAGAATATTGCCGTACATCACATTCGCGTGTATTACGGCGCGCCGGGAAACGACGAAATCCACGCCGTTTGCACTACTTCATGGTAGAAAAGTTACTACAATGCTTGACGCCATGCTGCCTTACAATTGCAATGATTCAAAGACAGACGCCGCAGGCGTCACTGAGCGCGCCGAGGAAGCAAGGCAGCTTGCTTGCGTCAGAATAATCAACCAGCAGCAACCTTACGCCCAACGATACAATCATCGCCATCGATTCATCGGTTATCAACCAGAAGCCAGAGTATGGGTTTGGTTTCCTGTACGACGGCGAGGCCTCTCGGAGAAACTTCTACGCCGA
The DNA here is from genome assembly GCA_013436015.1 of Rhipicephalus annulatus. Taxonomy (NCBI): domain Eukaryota; kingdom Metazoa; phylum Arthropoda; class Arachnida; order Ixodida; family Ixodidae; genus Rhipicephalus; species Rhipicephalus annulatus. Next base: position 167,469 of record WOVY01015984.1, on the reverse strand, counting down.
TACTTAGGACCCTGCAAGGTTTTGCGCCATCTTAGCGACGTGACGTACAAAGTCGTGCCCGACGCCTCCTTCTGTTCGAAACGTCACCAGTATCTGCCTGAGATAGTGCACGTGGTTTGCATGAAACTTTACCACTCTTTGTGATGTAAACACCCGCTGGCCGCATCTTCACCTGGTAAGCATCGGGACGACACTCACTCCGGCGGGACGGTAATACCGCGCGCATAGCTGCGTCCAGCGGCGAGATAGCGACGACAACGAAGATTGCAGATTTGCTCGAGAGGCGCAGCGCCGGCAAGTGAAGAAGACGATAATATTTTAGCAGCCTTCTTTTGAGAGCGTCTCTACGAGTTCCACTGTTCGTGTTTTTAAAGGAACCCTCTCTATTTTATAACCCGCGACAACATTGTCTTCACTGCAGCAACTTCTGCGAACGCAGCAAGAGCCTCCATGCAGCCTCGGTGCCTTTTGCAATTGCCACTTTTTCGTATGTCAAGGAATCGTTAGAGCCTTTCTTCTTCCTTAATTCAGTATTCATGAATTGTAATACGTGCAGTGAGCTACTCAGCAATGGAATGACATCAAAGAAGTGGAGGGTATGAGATACTCCAAAATAACTTTACTCCTATATCTTTTCCAAATCAAGGCATCTGAACCCTCCTTTAAGTAGGCAGTGAATAGCACTGCGGCTATTCTATCCTTTTGTCTGGCACCCTTCTTTATCGGTATTTTTTCACTTTCTTGAAGGAGCACGAAAGGGGCAGTTGGTACACTATAAATTTCTTAGAATTCAGAAACTTTCGTAAGCAGAACAGGAAACAACTTGAAATGTTAGTTAACCGCGGGAACGAAACAGAAGATACAAACACAAAGACAGCGCCATTGAGTTAATACGCTCGGCAGTTCGTGCAACTTTCCCTAAAGGTCTCACTGGAATAGATATTCTCTATAATGATGAGGTTGGTCTGAAGGCTGTTGTGCCGGAAGTATTTGTGCTCTAAAACCGCGATATCTGGCGTGAGAATAATGACACTATTTTCTAAAGACGAAGACAGATGCATGCAAAATTAATCACCCACTAAGAATATGAATACATATGCCGTGCATGCTCAGAGGTGTCATGCATCATAGTTTGTTTTAGTTTTTATTGTGACTGCAAAAATGGGAACATTTATTGCGAACTATACCATCGCCCTCACATTCTATGTGAAGTTTCACGGATGACTTGACCTTGCGTACGGTATGTTCTATGTGCGAGTGAAAGCTAGCGAAAGCTGCAGATGGGCTCGAGTACAGTAATATGTACTCGCATGAAGAACAGGATGCTCAATACCTTATACTCAAATGTGGGCTTACCATTCCAAGAGCACCATAGTCCATTGCGGCTGGCCCATATTCATACATGAATGGAGGATGCACTATGCCTATTGGTATTATTACGGTAGTCGGCGAGGAGTAATATGCATCGACTTCCTCCTCGTCGAACAGCCTAGTTCTCTTGTTTTTCCAGCAGTAGCGAGTGTGGATGCGACGGCCCTTTATCCATGAGGGAAACAGGCGGTTCAGTGGAACGTCCGGAAGAGGTGCTGCGCCGTGCGATGGAGAATGCATTAGTAAACGAAGCTCTTTTATTACTACACAAAAGCTATGGGCTGCTCAATAAATAATGAAAACTGATGAAATCATATCTGTCATGTTAGGAGTTGCCAATGGAAACCAGCACGTTAACAAATGTAATTATGAAATGAAGTCTACCCCTCTTATTGGATGGTTACTCGGTTAAATACCTGGGTTTACCAGTCAGCACACTTGGAAAGCACACGTAAACACTATATCTGCAGCTGCAGAAATAAAAGCCATGGTGCTTTTTTGATAAACTAGTATTAGGATTAACAAGTTCCGAATTGCTTGCAAATTTTATCTCTTTACTCTCGAACTGATTTTGCTTCTGACATGCTTCAGTAGCTTGAACGTCCTATGCTGGCTTATGACAGGAAAGCTGGTCGGTTTGAATATTCATTTTTTTTCGTTATCAAAAGGACACCTTAAAGGGTCCCAAATCACCCCAAGTTCAAAGGCGATACAGCAGCTTTCTTATCGCTTTCGCTACCCGTTTTGTACAAACTCACCCTTCTGTTGTCCACTTATTTTTTCTTAAAACACGCTGAATGTCCACAATAAGCGTTCAGACAGACATCATTTCACCATTCGGTCTGCACTTCCACATACACAAACACCAAAAACGAAGTAAAATAAGTTTATCGCACATGACAATCGAGCATCACAAGGAGGAGTGGGCATGCGACTGCAAGACAAAGCAGGATGGAAGACTACTCAACGCATACATGTCCCACATATTGATCAGTTCAGAGCTTATTTTATCCTGACGTCACAGGAAAAACTGGTGGCGCCACCAACTGACCCGCCAAAAACTGCAAATACCAATAGAGATTAAGGCACTAATTCTCGGTATAATCAGATTGTTAAGAGGCCCTTTATATTTAAAGTAAACCTTATCTTGCAACTGAGGGCAAAAGCGCAAAAACGAGACAGAGAATGATTAAACGCACAACACAAGCGTTCCCGTTTTCAGCTATATATCATGTTTTAATGAATTTACACACAATTGTTCCCAGTGCATATGTTGTGTGTTCATTCTGTGTTCATCCCGTTTTGCGCTGTTCCCCTGAGTGTAATTTACCAAGTGGCCCCGGTCAAGTAATCCGTATGTGTTTCTGGTTCCAAAATTCAAACTTGATGTATACAAGCACTCTTTCTTTACGAATAAATAAGTGGAACCATTTGCTAGTTTTTCTAGTGAATATGAAGATCATTGTACACTTTAAAAAGTGCGTTAAATACCAATGGCAGGTTTGAGTGTTTCTAGTGTTGTGTAAAATTCTGCGATTCGGTTTCACTTATACTACAACAAATCCTTTGCTTCTGTTTTATCTGCGAAATTTTGTACCTACCCTTATAAGGTCATAACGGCCCAAACAGTATTTAGTAATAAATAAATCAAATCTCGAACTACAGCGATTCGACATTATACAAAATTACTCTTGCACTTAAACCTGAAAAAACGACGGGTGTTTACGTCTACATCTATCGCTGATGCTAACTTCTGGCAACCAAAGACATTGATCCTTCCTTACGGGCGATATAAACAAACCAGTCATGCTTATATGAATGGAAAAAAAGCGAGTGACACATGAAACTGCCAGTCAGTAATGAAATCATGCATTGGAAGAATGATTGAATAATTGAATGATTGAAGAATGATTGAAGAATTTTTACATCCGGCATTTACTACCATTATCATCATGAACTGGAAGAGCGTATTCATATTTTATCAATGATTATCCAAATACAGTGGTACAAACTTTACGTTCAGATTTCCGACTAATACCTTTCCACTTCATCATTTAGTACAAAGCACAGTTTTGCACTTGCAACTGCGTTTAAACACTACGTAAATGTAAAGTCTTGCGTTTCAAGTTTACAGGCTTACGAGTAATAGCTTTACTTTTTGTGGCGAAACGTCTGAAATGTCGCCCACTAAACAATGCGATACTGACCATAAAACTTTTCCACGAACTCGGGGTATAATCGGGCCCCTGGACTGCCTGCTTGAATAGTAATTTGCACCAACTTATTCATCAATTGACTACGAGCTTCTCCGGTGAGCCAGGTGGAGTTTTCCAGGGTCTCCCGGAAGGCACTCTTGATTCGGAATGCCATGCGCTTCAAGTTCTCTACCGTGTAGGGTGGAGCTACTGTTGAGTAGAAAAAAATGCAGGAACATGACGTTAGCTTGTAGTATTGAAAATAGTCTTACAATTGTAAATGATGTTCATATATTTAACAATAAGACTCGCAAAGTTAAAAAAACACCATAACTGCACAAGAAATATTTCCATTGTGTAGAAGATAGTTGTCCTTTCATTTGGTTTATCTACTACAGTGAAAAATGTATCAGACCAAATCTTTCTTGAGATGACCGCTGTTTCTATTGTAGTGAATAAGAACCCTATGCCAGGTATTCTTCTCAACACTATCTACTCTTGTGGTTCTACTTTGAATTGCTCGTAAATGCCGCCCACGGTAGAGGTCCCTTCACTGAGCATTAGATGAGCTAGCGCTGGGCATTTTGGTTATAGGAGCATGGTTTTTGTAAGGGAAAGAACACACGACCGAAAGGACACTCGCTTGCAAATAAATTTATTGTTTTTTTCTGAATTGCTAGAAAATCTAGCAACAATATGAAATATCTTGAACGGGTTTCTATATAATCAGTTTAAACAATAACATGTGAAAACGAATTCTGTCTTCTTCGTCGTCCAGTGCACCGAAAGTGCACTTATGCACCTTATGCCGCTAAATAAATTTTGTTCGCCTCTAAAATTTCTCTCTCACACCTGGATTTTTCTAGACCGACGATATTAGCCTCCTAGAAGAGTGCTGTGCAACCAAAACTTGTGCAATGCGTAGGAAGGTGTGCCTAATTAATCGGAGTCTTCATGTTAGCCAACTTTTCCCCTAATCTATCGTTGAGACATCGGCCCTGGTTCAGCCGATGGGAAGCTTTTTTCTTCCTTAGCACAGGGATGAAATGGCACATATTTCTTTCCACACACTGTTTTCTTCGCTTGTTGCCTTGTAAGAGCACAAACACGTGCAAGCTCCAGGCGTTCCATAATCACGAGATTAACGCCATGCTTTCATCCTGTCTTTTCAAGGTCGCAAGAAAACGGTCTTAATGTATGGCATAATATTATACTTGTTGGCCCTGTTATAGTGAAGCTCAGGGCAGACCACCAGCTGGAGTGCTTAACAATGGCTGGATTGAATACACAATGAAATAAAACAATTCTCCGTGGAAATCTCGGCTCTTACCAAGTTCCAATCATATATACATAGCCACATAATTGATATCGCGCTTCAACATGCATTAAAGTCGGCTGTCGCCATTAAATGATCATTGCGACTGCCTGACATGTCGGACAATTTCCTCGTAGGACCGTAATATCCTTTGTTCTAGAGCGGTGGGCAACTACTGTTGGACACGGATGCCTTAGCTTGCTTCTCCTTGAGTGACGAGAAGGCTCGGTGCTAGACATCTCAGGCTTTTGTTGCTTACGTAAACAATTAAAAGCTTGTCTCCGAGCAATGCAAAACCCCTAGGTTCTCTCGATGAAATGCTTGCCTCCGTAATTCATCGGCAAAACCAACTACTCCCGCATTAGCTCGGACAAGCACAGCATTTTACCCTTTACGACAACATCCTTCGCAGGCGTGATCGGAGCTCCGATGAAAACCAGAGTTCGTCAGTACCTCACACCCTGCATTTGGAAGTGAGCGCTGCTTTCCATGCTAATACGTAGTGCGGCAGCCTTGGTATTTTAAATCATTAGTACTAATTCTAAAAGTGGTACTAGTGGAGGGGGGTGTACCGATACGTCAAGAAGTTCATAAGCTGTTGTTCCGATTGACATGATCTCATTGACAGCGCCGGCAGTTTTCACACTGTCCATAGCCCACTGGAACGCAGCATTACCTCTCCCTAGTGTACCCTGTGGGTTCATTATCATTGATCTGTGCAGCCCTCTACAACAACAGTAGTTAAAATTTCCTGAGTAATGCAACTGATGCGGATGTGGCAACTACACGTGGCGTAGCGTACTTCCACCTTCCTTCGTCGGTTTACCTTCGTCAAGGGCTTCTCCGGGAGTACCTGAATGAGAGTCACCATCTCCTTCTTTCCGAAGTCGTTGAAGCTATTCCTCCACTTGTTTCACGTGGTTCACTGCACGACCACCATGCTTCACTCTTACATGACTGAATGTCGGCGAGTGCGTGCTTCAATCACGATCCCAGGCGAAATACCTTCATTGTACCTCTCGGCCAAGCCCACATATTGCAACGTCCTTCTTCCTTTTGCTTACGGAACCAAACTCCGCTATTGAGAGCACCACTAACTTCTCTCCTTATTACGTATAGTGTGGTCTGCCCCCGTCCCACGTCATCTACACAGCTGTACCGTATCACTCGAATGATTGCGACTTCGTACCTACTTCTGACACGGTGAGATATGCAGGAAAAAGCCACGACTACCACAGAGCCCTCCCCTCCAATGGACGAGAAAGCCAAAACTTACTCGCACCGACACTACTACTGCGCTCACCTTCGTGCATATTTTACTGAGGCTTGGTGGCGCGGTCGTCCAGGTTACGGCACCTGCTATTGCTCGGCTCCGACCTTTACAGCCTGTGCCACCGCATCATTTCTCCGCGAATTCCCTCCACCTATTGAACAAATCCTTCTCTCCGCACCAATTCTCTCTCGTCAGTGACACTCCCTGTAGGTACATGCTCGGCAATGCTAGAATACATCGAGAGAAATCTAAGGGTTCACATTAAGGGCCACACCGTAAAATCATTTCCTGCTGAAATATATTCCTTTATCTCGAGCCTTTTGGTGATCCTAACATTTATTGAGTCACCGGCTACTAAGGTGCATTCGTGATCGAATTTGTTGCCTTCAAGAGCTATTTTTCTCTGATTCAGTAAACAAATTAAACGGGCCCTGCCACACTTCCCAAGCATGGTCGAAAAGTGCCACTGATTACTGGGGCTATTATATCGTTACGTGATTTCGGGTGACTCTAACAAGACATAGTGGGACATACCAAGAAAGGGTGCCTCAGACTGACAGTGAAGAAGTGGACGTTGTCGGTGAGCTGTGTTGTGGCTGCGGACTGACTACTGGTATTTCCCACGTAACATTTTGATAGAAGTGCTGGGTGCCCTTTTGACAACACAGCTACCACTTACCGCTGCTGTGTTTTCAGCCCTACCAGAAAGATAGCGCAATACGCGCACGTCGCCACATCGCGCAGCGACGCCCGCTAATCTCCTCCGCGTAGTTGGCCCGGCTTAGAGAAGGGGAGCCACGCTCCTCGCGTGTCCTCATCGCACAGGTGGCGGGGTTGGGGGGGATCGTACGCCTTGGCTGGCCTCAGGCTTTACGTGGAACGATTATGCTGGATATAGTTACCCGGCGCACAAAGATCACTGCAATCATATAAGTCTCTATTCGCGAAAAGCACGCGCTTTTCAGACTCCGCGAAGTAACAAATGAGATGCTTATTCGCGTGCATCAGTACCTGTGAATACGTTTTCCTGCGTATTTGTGCGCGAGAAACGTGGGGCACGTTTCGATATGCTTTCTATTCAGTGCATGACCTTTACAAATGGTTGCTATCGCTTCATTTCTTCACCTTTTCGGCAAAGTTTTGACTTTTTTAGATTACTGAATTGGGTGCAGTGTTCCTTCTTACTCTTTTACGTTATTTGCGTCCGAGCTTCGATAATAATTGTTTCAATGTTACGTTCGATATTATTTTTCCGAGCCTCTGGCTTGCGTTCAAAAGTTCCACCCTCTAAAGCATTTACTAGAGAATTACGAACTAGCCCGATGCAACGCCCTCTTCATATAATAAAACCATTTGACGATTACTTGCAAAGAGTTTCCGGGACAACTTCACACCACCACAATGTTGCTGTTGCGTTACTGTCATCTCATTCATGTTGTCACCGTGTTGCCTGACGCCAACTACATTGAGAGTATGAAACGTGTGCCGCAATGCTGCGAATGTTCATGTTCGCAGGAAGCACATCTCCTTAAAAACCTCGCAGAGTCGTAATATGTCACAAGAGATTATACGCACCCGATGTTGAAGTAGTTGCTCAGAACTGCCAGTCTCATTACATTCTTGACGTGCACGAAACAAGATTCTTCTGCTTTCCGGTCACCGCGGAACAAGTATGGCTCAGTGAACTCGGCCAGCTGCCTATATATGCTCCAGGCGACCAGGTATTGCAGTCCAGCTTTGCCAATGACATCGTCCTCGAACAGCTTCTTGATCATCATGGTACCGTGTACGTAGTTATAAATTATGGCATCACCCTCGTAATAGCCCTCGGTGTACTTGGAAAAGTAGTTGCCCCACTGCTCTGGTGTTGAAAAATTAAATGTTGTCAAAGGTAGTACAGTTACGTCATTATAATATTTGCTTCGTTATTGCTAAGCCCCTTTGCTTACGTCACGCATACTACCTCGGCAGCGGCTGCAGTCAAAGTACTCGGCTACTGACATGCAGGTCGAGAGGTCGAATCTATGCTGCGGTGGCCGCAGTTTCAAATGTAGATGAAAATGCAGTAGGCCCGCGTGCTCAGATTTGGGTGCACGTAAAGAACCCCAGGTGGCAAAAAATTCCGGGGCACTCTGCTACGGCGTCTCTCATATTCGCATGGTGGTTTCTAAGACGGTAAATTCCAGATATAAATCAAATCATTGCTACCTGGGATTTAGGCCAATGATTTACCGGTGCCACCCACTACATATACGGGAGCCTATTGCTGATAGTGGTAAAATTGGCCGCAGAATGAGTTACAACATAAATAAGGCAACCTGAGGCCCTCTGAAGAGAGCTTCTTGTTGAAAAGACAAGACCTATATCTTACGAGTTCACTCTGATATCAATCTTACCCCTCCTCCTTTCCTGCTCCTGAGCAGAATGCTCAAAACGTGGCAGTAGTTCCACCCTAAAAGGGAGACTAGTTGCAGGTAGGGAAGTTCAGCCTAGCGCACTTGGTTTTTGTTTCTTTCTTTCTTCCCACATGAGCCATCAAACGAGTCCGAGCGGTGGCAAGTCTTGCTTATTCGGTGGCCACTCGGCGGTTCTTGATCCAACTAATTTATTTGTAGGACATTTTCTGCACATGTTCTGATATAGGGCTAAATGGTATTTCGGCAAGATCACTACTACGCCAAAAGCCAACGTATTAAATGCGAAGCATTTCTTAGCGAACTTCGGCAACTTTAAGCCTATCTATCTATCTATCTATCTATCTATCTATCTATCTATCTATCTATCTATCTATCTATCTATCTATCTATCTATCTAGCTGCCGACGACTTTTACCTCTCCTGGCCGTTTCGATAATGGTATCGATACAAAACTTGATATGTCATAACATGACTGAATGAAAAAGATATTTTACTAGCATGACATGAAAAGCATGACACGTGTGTCATGAATCTCACGATTTAGATTTCTTGGTCCTGCAGTTCTTGTGGTGGTTCCGTTTACATGGTATGTTGCGAGACTGGTATGATACGACATAATTCGATGGCGAACGCAAGCGAGAGACCTTAACATGAAAATCATGTACATTCGTGTCATGTAACAACATGACTACATGCCACACTCATGATGCGCTCGCCGCCGTTTCGCTAGGGTCACATACACAAATTTGGTATCACGGTACGTGAATGAATGACGAAGGTATGTGACAGGTGCAAACAAGATAATTACAAGATGGCGTGCCATGTAACAACATGACTACATGCCAAGCTCATGAGTAGCTGGCAGCCATTTCACTAGCTTAACTTATGTCAACTTCGGTATTGCGGGACGTGAATGGATGACGAACGTATGATACTGGCGCAAACATGATAAACATGAGATGCATGTCATGTAACAACATGACTACATGCTACCCTCGTGATGTGCTCGCAGCCGTTTCGCTAGCTTTCACATGTATCCAACTCGTTATTACGTGACGCGAACGGACGACATAGGTAAATGGCACATCCGAACATAATAATATGACATGCGTGTCATGCGACAACATGACTACATACCACAGTCTTAATGCGCTCGCGGCCGTTTCGCTTGCTTCACATAATCCAAATTTGGTATTACGTGACGTCAATGAATGACAAAGGTATATAATTTGTGCAAATATGATGATTGTGAGATGCGTGTCATGTGAGAAAATGACTGCATTCCACAGTCAAGGCGCCATACATTTCGACGTCACGCGGTGCGCGTGTTCGCCCGCGTTCATTTCTTCGCGTCACGCCGGCGTTGCCACGCCAGGCACCGATCCTTGCCGTATACTCGCAGGCGCGCGCCACGCTGCGTTACTTTGACACATGCGCGTTTAAGCACGTCCGGAGTCCCTCTGTCACGAAAACGAGGGAGACGCACTGTTGTCTGGGTAACGCATCGGCACGAAATGCAGCATGTCGCATATCTGCCGGTTGCCGTCGGGCCACTCCGACGGACGCTGGTTGCTGCTGGTCGCGCCTGGCGTCCAGACTATAGAGTTCTGGCATTTTGCTAACCTAGCGTCGCTGTAATCAGCGTGCGTGCACATCAACGCTACATTGGAGTATACTCGACCCTTCATGATGCGCTCGCAGCCGTTTTGCTAGCTCTAGTTATACCAAATTCGGGGTTACGGGACGTCAATGGATGACTATATATATGACTGGTGCAAAAATGATAATCATAACAAGCGTGTCGTGTAAGAACATGACAACACACCACGCTCATAGCATGCTCGCAGGCAAGTCGCTAGCTCCACATATAATAAATTTGGTATCACGTGACATGAATAGATGACGAAAGTAAACGACACATCCGAACGTGATAATCATGACACGGAAGTGACGTACGGCATCATTTACCTCCACCTCGTAACGTTGTGCTGATTTTAGAGTGACACATAAACGTTTCTCATTCGTGCTTCGCATACTATTGATTCTCACTGTTCGTGGAATCTGCCAGTTTTTAGGGGCAAAGCTCCGTATAGCGACACCCGTTCGTCCCTCGTAGCCGTTGTATTAGTGTGTAACAAGTATAAAATTTTGATCTCCAAGATTGTGTCGGTGAGAGACTTGTTCTATGCGTTGTTGAACAATAAGAATAGTGCTCAATGTACATACCAATGGCTGCTAAGAGGAAATGAGAGACAGGAGAATTCGGCTTTTAGTTAATGCGCACGCTGCGACTATTTTATTGTTCAACAACGCGCAGAAGACAAGAAAGAGGTTGCTATGTTATACTCGCTGGGCGTAACCTCCTAGGTTTTAGAAAGGTTTAGCGAGCGTTGGGCCGCAGGTGTCGTGAATACAGTGAACTAGTATATATCATGAACTCCAGGTGTTCAAAGGTGGGAAGTAGACGCGAAACGCAAGCCGTAAGAAAGTGTGCGTGTGCCTTCTCTCGTTCAGTCCTTGGAATGTCCGCTGGATGGCGGTGCTTCTATATGAGGAATATATGATGAAAAGATGTGAGATGGTGGTACTTGGAGTGTTGAATAGGTGGACGAACAGACACACAGACACATTGCATGGACTGGCGCACGGATGGCTGCATGGTCGGATGGATGCATGGACCGACGCAGGAGCGGATGCATGAACGAAAGCAGGGACAGACGCACAGATGAACGCGCGGACTCACGAACAGACGCACGCATGTACGGGCGGATGGACGCATGGACGGTCACACAGACGGACGCATGAATGGACGAATGTTAGAACGAATGAACAGACGGATGCTCCGCCCCACTCTCCATTATACACTCCGCAGATATGCTGCCATTTTTTTATACACGAAAGTGTTTGGCGCCGGGGATTCATCACTGCTCCGCTGACGTATGTCACGGATATGACGTTGTAAAACGCAATAAAACAGATAGCAAAAAACAATAATACAATACTCTGCCACGGTGTGATACTTTTGAATATTGCTGCCTTATGGGAAAAAAATCGTCGCTTATGGCGATATTTTCCCTAAGGGACAAGGCCTGGGATAGTGAGTATATTTTGCCCTAGTACAATGGTGAAAGAAAAAGGTATTGTGTTCTTCGTCATATTATCATGAGCCAGCGTCATCATGATGCTTGATTCACCCCTTCTTGAGTTCACTTTGCGCAGCACCTTTGTGACGCTATGCTTTGTGACGCAGCACGCATGAGGAGATAGCATATCGGGCGGGGGGGGGGCATAGACGAAGGGTCAGCACCTCGAGTAAGGCAGGGCCGGTTCAGTCTGACATGGGTGAAACCGACCCATCCGATAGTTCGGGCTCAGAGGAGCCCATGCCGACAGGTGTGCTCTCCCTTTTACTCGCTCCGAAGAGCAAAGCAGCAAGACTGCTCAGGACCTGTCCAGTGTCACCACTGGCAGAAATGCAGCAAACAAGCCAACGCACTGCTTAGCCGACTCCGGCCAACAGGCCTGTGGGACACATCTCCGCACCACAAGTAGAAGGGCACTGGCAATTCGCGCAAGAACAGCCTGCACCTCTACGTGGTACAGGGTGTTCTCTGAATTGAAAAGCCACGGCTCCAACTTGACTAGATTACAGGGGGACGCAACAACCCAAACCTTGCCGACACTTCTGAATCACCAATAGATTTGTATCAGTCGCGAAGCAGCAGCGAGATCAAAACCTCATATCACGGCCTCTTAATTCGCTGGAATGCAGCGTCTTGGAAGTTTCGGGGCCTTAGCGGTACGTAGCTTGAAACCTCTCACTAACACATCCATTCCTTGCCGAGTCCTCCGAGAAGTTGCATTGCAGGTGCTTACCAAATCATTCAGCCAAGCCAGTACAGTTCCTTTCCCAGTTGGTAAGCTACCTAAGCCAGCATGATAATTGTGGAACTCTTCTTTGGATGCTCGCCAGTTGTAATCATTTCTTGAGCGGCACCCACTCAGTGTGATATATAATCGACCACATCAACTCTAGGCAATGGAGTAGAGAGGCTCGACACAGATCGCCGTTGTGTAAAAGCCGGGTAGCCTGTCCTAGACATACAGCATCGCAAACCTCAGTCAAGCCTCGGGCATGTTGTGGTTGGTCTTCTGCCACAAGGCTGATATTTCTTAAATGTATACCTAATAGGGCTTGGTTGGCGTCTGATTACGCACAGTAAATTGTTTCTAGGCAGCAATCTGTTCTCCAAAGTGGTTGCCTAAAAGGTCGCATAGTAGTCTGCCCCTATGGCGAAAAACGGCATCCCAAGCGGGATTCAAGTACGTTTATTGGCACTGCATGGTACACGCTGGAGAGAATGGTACACACTGGCATTACCTGGTACTAAGCTGGGTGCACTGGGAAATAGCTGTGTTGCACTGGTAGGGGCACTGGATCTTCGCCATCTTCGCATCGTTTTGTGTATTGCTGGAACGATTCCGTGTTGCAGTGTTTGTAGGCCTGGAGCTGGACGCCACTCCCAAAAGAAAGAGAAAATTGTTTATGCCACACGTTTGACGTACGCAAGTGAGCTCGCTCGATCGCTTCGCAAGGTTTCCCAGTGGAGGCGAGAGAAACATCTTGAGTGATATGTGGGGTTTAACGTCCCAAAACCACTCTATGATTATGAGAGACGCCGTAGTGGAGGGCTTCAGAAATTTAGACCACTTGGGGTTCTTTAACGTGCACCCAAATCTGAGCACACGGCCTACAACATTTCCGCCTCCATCGGAAATGCAGCCGCCGAAGCCGGGATTCGAACCCACGCCCTGCGGGGAGAGAAACATCTGTCGTTCGATTGCGCCACACCGCGTAAATAGATGTCTGACCATGCGTATCCTTCAACTTACTCCAGGTAACAGTTAGAAAAGTTCCGAAGCTCAAATTCAGAAAAGTCAACCATTCCAACTCACCGCATCGAGAGCAGTCTTACCCAGTGTCCGGCCCAGCGAGCATTGGGACTATCGTGCGGGCTGCGTCGGCGTTACCGGCACTTATTGCTTCGTGTACACACAATTTTAAAGTGTGAGAATAACTGTAAAGTATAGTTTAGAAATCCATGAACCTAAATACACTATTTTGCCTTGTCTCGATGTCTGCACAAGGAGCGCTGACAATCGATGTGCCGTGTTTTCAGCTGCGCGGGCTGTCATCGAAAGCTTCCGGCCGCGCTTAGGTGGTACTTCTCTGACTGATATGTAAGAACACAGCATTTCCAGTTGGTAATTTGGTACGCCTTCGTGAACTGACTGTCCGGCATACGTTTTCAGCGGATTAAATTAGTATTTTATTGGGCGTTTATTTAGTTATTGGGATTGATATAACTGCAAATGTGCAAACTGGCACACCCGCTGTATACTGCCAGCGGTAGCCAGAAATACAGCTATCGCTCGGGATCGCCGCTGCAGAAAAGCATGTATGATATGACTGACCTTCTACTTACTTCAGGTACATATAAGGTAACAGTTAGAAATGTTGTGAAGCTCAAGTGCAGAAACTTCAAGCATCTCAACTCAGCTGCGTCGAGAGCGGCCTTTTGCACAGTCCCAGTGAGCATTAGGCTTATAGTGGCGGCCGCGTCGGTGTACATGCTGCTGGCGCTTTTTGCTTTAGGTGGGCACAACTAGAAAGTGTAAGAACAACTGTAAAATACAGTTTATACATCCAAGAGCCTAAATCAACTATTTCTACGCTTGTGCGGTGCCCGCACGAGAAGTGACGACGATCTATGTGTCGTGCTTTGAGCAAAGCAGGCTGTCGCCGAAAGCTTTATGCCAAACGTCGTAGCCGGTACTTTTCTGACTCGTATTTAGGAACACGCAATTTTAAGTTGGTACTTTGGCATGCCTTAGTGAACTAACACAATGGCATACTTTCCAAGTGGATTGCATTAGTATTTTCTTCAGCAGTTTCTTAGTAGCAGGTATTGATATAACTGCAAATCTGTACACTGGCACGCCAGGTGTATTCTGCTATATCGTCCCTTGCGCGAGAAAAATACTCAGTATTCAATCGTGTCCGCGCATATGTACCGAACAAGTCGTCTGGAATAATCTGTACATGTTGACCAGTAGCAAGTGCGAGAAGTGACTGTCAAAGAAAAAAAAATATATCGGCAGCACCAATCTGCGCCTGCTCTTTATTTGAGATTTTTGAGAGTTAAGATTGGATTCTTCGAAAAACTTTGCGCCCTTGTCAATATCCGCACGTCGTTCGGTTCCCCGAACCCGTTCGCAACTGTCGAATGAAGGCGCAATTGTCATTTGCAAAAGAATACCGCGTTAATCTTGACTTTGCGGCTTGTCAACATAAAGACGAAAGGCGTATTTTAGGGTTAAAAGCAATGTACAACCAAACCAACATGTTCTGTCGTGGCTTAGTGAATAGAGTTGTAGGGTTGTAATTCAAAGGTCACCAGTTGAAATCCGGTCGTGGGGTATTTTATTTCTTTTTGATTTCCTAATGTTTGTTGTTAATGTTGGAATATTGCTTCTTTCACTTCCTGTATTTATTTATTTATTTATTATTACGACAAATATGCACCCCCCGTCTTAACCATGTGAAGCCATTTTGCGCCGAGTACCTGGCGCCGGTACTGGGACGCTGCCGCTCCAGCGTCCCAGAACCAGCGCAATTCTGAGCCACAATCAGGCATGGCGCTGAACGCTGGTAGCCAGTAGCGCTGGTTTTTGCAATAGCAGATCTCCCCCATCGTAACCTCTTGCTCGTGGGTCTCAACTAGACACGAGGGGTTCGTCAAATAGAATAGGAAGTTTGCCAAAATAACAGTTACGTCCCAGCCATATTGGTTGCTTGCGCACTCGCCTTCATGTTGAGCATCATATACATATTGTTGTTGCTCTCGCCAGTAAAGGTACCGGGATCGAAGGGTTGCGTTATAGTGACGTAGCCACTCGTTGTCGGTGATGTTGCCGACGTGGTTCGCGAAGGTGTGCCTTAACGTGGGGCTTTGGTAGTAAACAGTAGGAGAGGTCCGCTGCTGAGCTCTGTCATCAAAAAAGTACCCAAAACATCTACCCAAGATGTTACGTGGCAATACTATTAATTCAGTCCCAAGCCACACTACAGCTCCATCCGGAACGTCAACTTCTTCAACTTCCTTCTGGACGCCTATTAAAAATGTGTTGCACTATGCACTGAGAACGCCAGAGAATAGCCCGTGTGATATCGGTTATCAAACGAGCCATCACGTAAGACCATCGTCCAAATAAAGCGCTTTAAAAGCAGACCATTCCTTCAATAAAGCGGCATTAGATCCTGTCTGGTCCCGGCGTCCGTGTCTTTCCTCGGCCACGATAGGAACAACTGGCGACGAGGATGAAATGATAGTAAGATCCTGAAGCAAGCACCGGCACAGCGGTAGAAACGGAACGGACGACTGGCCTCAGCACAGAAGGCAAGCGTTTCAAAATGGCGATTCCACTAGCTTCGCAACGTTTCGGAAGCATGCCAGAGTTTAACCCGAGCAGCGACGACATCAAGTCGTATTTCTAAAGGTTTGAGAACTTTGTGGCACTTAAGGAGGTTCCGGAGCTAAAGAAGCTGAGGCTGTTCTTGAACGTAGTAGGAAGCAAAGTGTACGGGGAGCTCCAGAAAATTTTGGTCCCTGACAGACCTACTGACAAAACCTTCACAGAAATACAGGAGGTTCTAGCACAACACTACAGTCCTGAGTATTCTGTAATCGCCGAGCGTTGCAAGTTCAACAAACGCATGCAGAAGGAAGGGGAATGCGTCAAAGTATTCATGACAGAATTGAAACATTTGGCGCGTAGTTGCGAGTTCAAGGCGTTTCTAAACGATGCGTTAAGAGATCGACTCGTGGCAGGACTGCGCGACCAAGAAACTCAAAGGATATTGTTCGCAACTGAAAACATAACCGTTGAAAAAGCGTGCAAAATTGCACTCAGAAAAGAACTTTCTGCCAAGCAAACCATAGAGCTACATTCTAAAGTAGAATGCTCGACCGATAATAATGCGGTCAGTAAAAAAATACACAAGCAAAAACCATGCCGTCGACACATAAGAACGAAAAGGGTCAAACGAAGGCCACTTGTTATCGCTGTGGGAAAAGGCACGATGCCGACAAGTGCTAGTATCGCAACGCGAAGTGCCGCGCGTGTGCTAAAACAGGGCATTTGCAAACGATGTGTCGAGAAAAGAAAAACCGTCCGGTGAACTACGCTAAAGCGACAGACGACACGTCTGTCGACGGCACACATCACGACATCACGTCGTGATGTCGCTAGCACACATCACGACATCACGTCGTGATGTGTGTTAGAGATGGGAAACGAGGCTACAAAGTGTCTTTGCTGATTAAAGGGAAGCCTATTTCTATGCTTTTGGATACGGGCGCAGCTGTCACATTCATGCCTGCAAGTACGTTCAAGCACTGGTTTTCGCAAACTGCATGCAAACCAAAAAAGGCAGTGTTGAAAACGTATACAGGACAGCCTGTAAAGCTGAGAGCACAGGCGACCGTAACTGGCGAGCAGAACGGCTGCAAAACAGAGCTTCCGCTACATATGGTAGAGGACCAGGGCAAAGCTATGCCTATGCTTCTAGGGCGAGATAGGCTTAAAAAGTTGCAACTTTAATAGAATACCGTCAGTGCTGTCACACAAAGCGCGGATGTCCGTTCTCTGCGGGAAAAATTTCCAGAAGTCTTCCTGTACGACACCGGGAATAGTTGCCAACTTCGAAGCCAAAATAACCATTGACCCAAATGCTACGCCAGTGTTCTGCATAGCCAGGTCTATGCCTTTTGTTACTAAAGAGGCAGTCAGCGAGGAACTTCGGAAACTACAGAGTGAAGGCATCTTAAAGAAAGTAACTACGAGCAAGTGGGCGACCCCCATCGTACCAGTTCCGAAGCATGGAGGCGGAATCTGAATTTGCGCAGACTACAATAGTAACAATCAATCGATTACTCAACACTGATTGATATCTACTACCGCTTCCTGAGGATTTATATTCCATGCTAGCTGGGGCATATTATTTTGCGTGCTGGACTTATCCTCGGCGTACCAGCAACTGTCCTCTCAGTGAAGAGTCCAAGCGACTGCTCACGATAAACACGCACCAAGGCTTATACGAATTCCAAAGACTTCCATTTAGAATTGCGAGCGCACCGGCCTTATTTCAGGCTATGATGGACAAAGTCCTAGAAGGAATTCCTAACGTAAGATGCTATATAGACGACGTCATCATCACTGGCCACAGTGCAGAATACTGCTACACAACTGCCACAAATGTCCTGAAAGCACTCAGCGACCACAACATAGCACTAAAGGAAGAAAAATGCAAACTTTTTTTCGCGATTTTGTGGTTTACCTCGGGCACAAGGTCTCGGAGGAGGGCATCTACCCCACCGCTGAAAAGATAAAAGCAGTGCGAGATGCGCCAGAGCCCAGTAACATCACGGAACTGAGGGCCTACTGGGGTCTTTTAAACTTCTATGGCAAATTCTTGCGGAATTTGGCAACACAACTTTATGAGCTTCTATGAGTGTGGTAGCACCACTTTATGTGCTTCTTCAAAAACACCGCAAGTGGGAATGGACGCAACTGTGCAAGAAGGCATTCGAAGAAACTTAGGAAATGATTCTGAACAGCGGGGTATTAGCCTTATACGACGTCACAAAACCAGTCGGACTTAGTTGCGATTCTTCCGCTTACGGCTTGGGAGCTGTGATTTTCCACAAAATGCCTGACGGAACCAAACAACCGATCGCATTCGCTTCGCGCACATTACTAGCAGTGAACGCAACTATGCTCAAGGGGAAAAAGAAGCCCTCGCACTCATATTTGGGTGGCGACGATTCCATCGCTACTTGTATGGACCGCAAGTTCAGCCTAAACACCGACCATCAGCCGCTTCTTGGGCTTCTTGGGCGCGATAAGCCACTGCCATCATTAGCAGCTGCACGAATGCAGATATGGGCACTGACGTTGACAGCGTATCAGTACGATCTCATGTTCCGGAACGCCAAGAAAATGCAAGTCGCTGGCGCGCTATCACGGCTGCCACTGTCTACAAGCTTTGGAACGATGAACTGGAGTGTTTAGCTGTTGCTCGAGAAACTGTACGAGACACTGTTTTAACACGTGTTTTAAGCTACGTCCTTTCAGGAGGGCCACAGCATTACCTTGACGAACTGCGACCATTTTTCATACACAGAGATTACCTGCCTGGGCAGCAGGGGTGCTTGACTCGGAGCAATCGGGTGATCGTGCCAGAAACTCCGCAAGCTCATGTTCTCTCAATGCTGCATGAGGGACGTGTGGGGATGAGTCGTATGAAGATGCTTGCACGGTCGTACGTGTGGTGGCCTTCACTCGACAAAGACGTAGAAGAAACCGTCCGGAATTGTCAAGTCTACCAAAGCACTCGTCCAGCAAAGTCGACAGGTCGTCTAAAACCCTGGCGGTATCCAACAAAAGTCTGGGAAATGATTCACGCCGACTACGCTGTCCAAGACGGTGTAAATCTACTCGTTCTTGTAGACGTGTACTCTAAGTGGGTTGAAGTGTTTGTTATGCATCGACTGCAACCACCAGAACCTTGGAAAAACTGGAGACGTTATTTGCCGCATACAGCTACCCTGAAGAAATTGTAACCGACAACGGTCCACAGTTTACTTCGGATGACTTTGTGGAGTTCTTGAGGCACAGGGGTATCAAGCATACTAGGACCCCTCGTTATCATGCCACTTCTAATACAGCAGCAGAACGACTGGTAAGAACGACCAAGGAAGCTATCTTGAAGCAGGTTCTGAGCGATCAACATGCTAGAGTGAATAATGCAGTACAAGAACGTCCTAACAAATTTCTTTTTTCGTATAGGACACACTTCACACTCAATGACTTCCTGCACGCCTGCTGAAGTTTTCCTTAAGCGCCTGCCCCGAATTACACTGTCTGTTCTTAAACCAAGCTTTGCCGGAGAGACATTGCGAAACACCTGAAACAAGACACGGAGCGACGTAATCGCCACAGAGGACCCGCTGGCTTTTTCTCCGTGGGATACAGTGTACGTAAAGACCACTAGTGGTGAGCCGGTATCATGGCAAGAAGGTACTGTTGAGCAAGTTCTCAGCCCAGTCACGTATATGATTAGGGTTCAAGGGCGACTACAGTTCACTCACGTGGGTCACTTGCGACAAAAGAAAACTAGCGTATGGACCGAAGTCCCTAGTAATGCGGCATCCGCAACTGGCTCATAGAATAATGGAGGAATCCACCGAGGAGGATCAAAAGTGCCAAGAAGCCTTTTGCAGGATTCGTCTTTTCGAGAGGTCTTTTCGAGAGGCAACGTGTCAAGTGAACCTTGGCCAAGAAGACAAGATCCAACTCAGACAACCTCATCAGAGTTAAGAGATTTCAGCGACGACAAGAATCCACAGGTCCTACCACCAGAACCACCTCTAGACGCGTCATTCAGGTACAGAAAGAGGGAATGCAGGGCTTAACAAGACCGGATCTAGCTCCCTAGCAGTTGAGCAGCCTATTTCTACAGGCAACGAGTCATCGTCAGCATTACCGCGACTAGGCACCCGCGTGCGATAGCCTTCTGACCGGTACGCTGCAAAAGACTTCACGAAAAGAGCAAGTTTAAAAAATGACTGTTGTTTTACTAAGAAGGGAAGAGTGCGATATTGGTTATCAAACGAGCCATGACGTAAGACCGTCGTCAAGAGAAAGCGCTTTAAAAGTAGAGAATTTTTTCGATAAAGCGGCATTCGTTCCTGTCTAGTCCCGGCGTCCGTGCCTTTCTTCGGCCACGATAGAACAGCCCGAGCAACATGAATGTCTAAGACTGCGTTTTCCAACAAATGTGGCCAGACTGACAAAAAATATTGTAAGTGTATTGGGCAAAACTGAAACGAATATTGTCAATAAATCAGGCTAGACTGTCATGACAGTTAAGTCAATAATCGGGCTAGATTTAAGATAGTTATTTTGATGTATTGGGCTAGACTATGAGGAAACAACGCCAGACCCGCACGGAACACGAAGAACAGTCACAGGGAACCCTCTACATCCTAAATCACCATATAGTTTGTGTAGTTAGGAGGCATTCACTCTGCCATCTTTCGTCCTTCTTTGGAGATGCGTGGTACTCGCTAAATACTTGCAAGCAATTTCAGTGCTATTTTGGATGGATGGATGGATGGATGGATGGATGGATGGATGTGTAGTGCCTCATTGCGCTGTGCGTCAAGGAGGAAGAAATTGGCATTTGGGCCGCGCGACACGTGTAGCGCGATAATAGAAAAATCAGTTCAAAAACCGAACGCTGTCAGGGCTGGATCTTTCCCGTGTTAGCTCCGACAGTTAATGGTGACCTGAAAAAAGAACACACAGCCCCGATCATCCCGCATGGATTCCCGCCGGCTCTGCCACCAATCCTACCTGTCCTGACGCCCAAGAAGACGCCAGACCTAGTGGTGCTGCAGTCGCTACGATTCAGCATGTCAACCTGCCACCATTTTGTTCCAACAGCCCCAGCACATGGTTTCTGCAGGTCGAAGCGCACTTCCGTCTACGGCAAATAACCAGCCAACAGACCAGGTACTGGCATCTGGTATCCTGCTTACCTCAGGACGTAGCCGATGACTTAGCTAATATTTTAGCGTCGTCGCAACCGAGCCATCCCTACGACACGTTGAAGGCAGCTATCATTTCCCGGAAGTCTGAGTCCGAACACAGCAGACTCCAACAGCTCATCACGGCTACAGAGCTCGGTGACCGTCCCCATCACAGCTCCTGCGACGCATGCGCCAGCTCCTTGGCGGCCCCTTCGCCCCTCAAGAGAAGAAGCTGTTACGTGAGTTGTTCCTCCAGCGCGTACCGCAGAGCATGGTCCCGGTCCTCGTAGCTGCAGGAGATGTCCCACTAGACACACTCGCTGAAATGGCTGACCGAGTGGCGGACTACTCGCGGGCACATAGCGTCAACGCCGTTACCACATCGCTACCGGCTACCGCTGCAGACCCGGCGCTCGCGAGCATCGAGAACCGTTTGGACACCCTTGTCAGACGCCTCGGTGACTTTGTACCTGCGCATCGTCGACCAGTCATCAAGGTTCGAGATACACAGTCGCTCCTTCACGCCCCCACGTTCTCCGAAACTTTGGCCACCCGAAGCGCCGCGGAACGTTCCATCCTCAACCGTGTGCTGGTACCACCGCCGAGTCGGTGCCTCTGCTCGCAAGTGCACTCGCCCGTGCTCCTGGTCGGGAAATGCGATGACCGGCCACTGATGGCGGCAAGTGGTACTGGTCGAAAGTCATGCCGCCTTTTCTATGTTTCTGATAAGATCACTGGCGCTTGCTTCCTAGCCGACACAGGAGCCCAGGTCAGCGTCATCCCGGCCTCGTGTGCAGATCGCCATCGCAACGAACAGACCTTCCCACTGCAAGCTATCAACAATTCCGCCATTCGCACATACGGCCAACGCTCTGTTACACTTGACCTTAGACTACGCCGTACGTTCCGCTGGATTTTCATCCTAGCTGACGTCTCGCAAGCTGTTCTTGGACCTGACTTCCTCAGTTTTTTTAACCTTGCTGTGGACATGCATGCTCATCGCCTCTTTGATTTCAACACCCGCCTCTCCATCAACGGCGTACTCTGTACTTCCTTTCCAGCGGGACTGCGAGCTCTCACACCTGCTTCGTCATATGCAAAAATACTCGACGACTTTCCCAGCATCACGAAGCCGCACACCAGAGAGTCACCGGTGAAGCATTCCATCATTCACCACATTGTAACAACTGGACCTCCCGTTTTTACACGAACCCGTCGACTATCTGGAGAATGCCTCGCCATCGCCCGCCGTGAGTTTGAGCACATGCTTGAACTTGGCATTGTGCGGCCTTCCTCCAGCAACTGGGCGTCGCCACTCCACATGGTGCCGAAGAGAGATCCTGGCGACTGGAGACCATGTGGGTATTACAGCGCTCTCAATGCCCACACCATACCAGACCGCTATCCACTTCCTCACATACAGGATTTCACATCAAATTTGGCTGGGTGCACAATCTTCTCTAAGAGTGACTTAATGAAGGCTTACCATCAGATTCCTGTACAACCCGCCGACATTCCTAAGACGGCGATCACCACCCCATTCGGTCTGTTTGAATATGTGAGGATGCCTTTTGGATTGCGCAAATCTGCAAAGACCTTTCAGCGCACTATCAACGAGGTCACGCGGGGTCTCGATTTCGTATTTGCCTACCTTGGTGACCTCCTTGTAGCAAGCTCATCCGACCCTGAGCATGAAGCCCACCTGCGCACCCTGTTCCACCGCCTGGATGATTACAGCTTCGTAATTAAT
This sequence comes from Rhipicephalus annulatus, assembly GCA_013436015.1. NCBI lineage: Eukaryota > Metazoa > Arthropoda > Arachnida > Ixodida > Ixodidae > Rhipicephalus > Rhipicephalus annulatus. The sequence continues at coordinate 144,492 of WOVY01015984.1, read as the reverse complement.
CCCAATTAGTGCCTCTTCGGCGTCGCTACAATAGAGTTCCTAGGCCACCTTGCCACTCCAAAGGGTATCCAACCACTCGCCAGCAAAGTGAAGGCTATTCAAGACTTTCCACCACGGACTTTACTGAAGAGACTCCGAGAATTTCTGGACCTACTAAACTTCCATCGCCGCTTTCTTCCAAAGTGCACCACATTCCTAAAGCCCTTGACCGACCTATTGGCTAAAATGAAAGACCCGGCTGTGCCAATGGAGTAGCCCAAGGACGCTGCATCTGCCTTCGACACTGCCAAGAAGGCTCTGGCAGACGCCACCATGCTCATACATCCCGTCCCTGATGCCCCAATTCGTCTCATTACCGATGCAACAAGCGTGGCAGTTGGCGCTGTTCTCGAGCAGCACGTATCCGGTTGGCAGCCCCTTGGGTTTTTCTCGCAAAAACTGAAGCCACCAGAGACGAAATACAGTACATTTGCCCGAGAACTACTCGCGGTATACCTCGCCATCAAACATTATCGTCATTTATTGAAGGGCCGGGACTTTGACGTCGTTACAGACCACAAGCCCCTGACGTTTGCCTTCCATCGCAATCACAGCAATTATTCTGCACGAGAGATTCGTCAACTATGCTTTATTTTCAAGTTCACTGTGGATCTCAGACACGTACATGGGCCGAAAAATGCTGCTGCTGATGCACTATCCCGCATCGACGCCTTGTCGACCCAGCCACCTACTAGACATGGAAGAGCTAGCAGCTGCCCAAAGCAACGATCCTGAGCTGCATCGTCTTCGCTCTTTATCCACGTCTCTATCGTTCACGGAGTGCCCGCTTCCATTTTCTACCTCATTAATAACGTGCGAAACGTCTACTGGTGTCCCTCGGCCCTTCGTGCCTTCAGTTTTTCGTCGTGCAATTTTTGATCAATTGCACAACATGAGCCATCCTGGTATTCGTGCGACCCAGAAGCTAGTCACATCTCGTTTCCTTTGGCCAAGCATCAATGCTGATGTCCCACGCTGGGCGCGAACCTGCCTTGAGTGCCAGCGCGTTAAAGTTCACCGTCACACTGTCACGGCAACATCCCCGTTTCGGCCTCCAGACGCAAGGTTTTCTCACGTCCATCTCGACATCGTCGGTCGTCTTCCGTCATCGCAAGGAGCCTGTTACTTGCTGACATGTGTGGATCGCTTCACCAGATGGCTGGAAGCGTTTCCCATTTCCAACATTACAGCACCAACAGTTGCCAAGGCTTTCACAAACGGCTGGGTGTCGCGCTTTGGATGCCCTTCTGTCGTCACCACTGATCGCGGCCGTCAGTTTCAATCGGCCATTTTCACCGCACTTGCCAATATCCTGGGCATTCGACAAATCCACACAACTGCCTACCATTCTTCCGCCAATGGCATGGTCGAACGGCTTCATCGACAACTGAAAGCTGCCCTCACTGCTCACCAGCCAAGGGAACGTTGGCTCGACCACCTCCCCTTCGTACGTCTGGGCATCCGATCAGCATTGAAAGTGGATCTCGGCTGCTCATCAGTCGAACTAGTCTATGGCGTTTCCCTGCGTCTTCCAGGAAAATTCTTCGAGCCATCATCGCCACCTTCCACTCAAGACGTCTCCACGTACATTCGAGAGCTGCGCCCCACGTTTCGGGACCTTGCTCTTGTGATTCCTGCCGACCGACACCCCCAGTCTGTCTTCGCCAGTCAGGATCTGCATGACTGCAGTCACGTCTTCGTTCGGCGTGACCAAATACGGCCACCACTAACACCAGACCATGATGGCCCATTCCGCGTACTCCATCGTACACCTAAGACGTTCACGCTGAACATCAATGGCCGTGAAGACGTCGTGGCTGCTGATTGACTGAAACCTGCATATATCGCCGCTCTCGCGGCCGCGGGGTTTCAATCTAGAGTCTGGATGCCAACATCCAAGCATGTCTCCTGGGGGACTCCTCTGGTGATTCCTACGGCTCTCGCTCTATGGGGGGGGGGGGGCCTGTAGCGCCTCAATGCGCTGCGCGTCAAAGAGGAAGAAGTTGGCATTTGGGCCGCGTGGCGCGTGCAGCGCGATAATAAAAAAATCAGTTCGAAAACCGAACGCTGTCAGGGCTGGATCTTTCCCGTGTTAGCTCCGACAGATAGATAGATAGATAGATAGATAGATAGATAGATTGATAGATGGATGGATGGATGGATGGATGGATGGATGGATGGATGGATGGATGGATGGATGGATGGATGGACGGACGGACGGACGGACGGACGGACGGACGTCTATCCGTCCGTCCGTCCATCCATCCATCCATCCATCCATCCATCCATTCATCCAAAGTTTTTGCAATACGCTAAGAACTATTTCGCAATATTTATCAACAGATCCGTTGCAGTGACATAAGAGCGCCCATCGTCCTCGTGTGTGTGCGGCTAGGTTAGGGGTTTTTCATGCAGACGAGATGATAGACGGTGAACCAAAGTGCGACACCAAGACGACAATTATCTGAATGAGGCCTCGAAAACAGTTTTGTGGGTCTTTCTTCCTATCATCCTCATTTCGGTGTAGTGCAGTGGCTCATCATGCATCATGATTTCCCTCAAGTTTATGATACTAAGTCGTAAACGCTTGTGTACTGCACGATGTCAGCGTAGACTGAATGAAGAGAAACATTTTAAATTGCTGAAGCCTTCGAATAAGGCATTCCTCACAATCATGTAGCGATTGAGGAAATCTGCGACCCTAAATCTACATTACTGTAATATAACTATTACAATATTATTATTATAACTATATATTTTCACAAGATATCAATAATATTTTAATAAATTATTGTCAAGCAGGAGCATTTTGTATTCACTGCGGTTACTTGCATGAGTTTTCGTTTCTTAGTTCGCGAGTGATGTTTGTTTTATTCAACACGTAATGTTCGCTTTACCAGAGCCATTTCACACCTTTTCTTTATTACAAACGGGAAAACTCCGTAAAAATTGCAATAGCCTGCGTATGCCACCATTTACTCTGCTGACCGTGCCGCAGTGCGCTAAGCTGTAGCGTAATGTTAACGGGTGTCGTAAACGCAATGCCGCCAATGTTATTTTTTGTTTGACACTTGGAACATATATGCTATAGAGTGCCACCGTGAGACACCTAAATAAAACTAGAGCCCCTTGTGAATATTTTATTGGGGCCTCTGCGCATGAGGCGTACGAGTATTTCAATTTAAATTGACAAGGCGCCTCAAAATTAGTGTGTCACTGGTGCACCTCTTTTACAAGGCGCTTTATAGAACGTGGTAACCACTTTCAAACTGTTTTCGGCACGTGACTGGCTCATTTTGTGGAATGCATTAGTAGCTCGCGCAGCCACGTGATATTTTGTGCACTTCAATAAATGTCCTTGAATAACAGCCATTACATGTATTTGGCTGGTATGTTCAGTAGAAATGTGAACTTATATGTAGACTGAAGAAGACCCTGTCTACAAAATAGTGATTACACTTCAGCCTTCCCGAGCAGTTGCGCACACGCGTGCCCCCTGTAATTTTTTTATGCAGGACGAGGGAGTGTTTAACTGCTAAAATGACGCCGGAAACATTGTGCTAGAGATAAACATCAAAATACTGTGATGCTCAACGTCGTCTATAGTTACAGATGAGTGACGTATACAAGATATAAAGTGAACCATCGTGTAAAAAGAAGACAATCTCATATGTCGTTCGAATGGCTAGCCCAAAAAAAACTTTCTCTGGTTTTGAAACATAGTGAATTTAGTATAAATGTTCCACATACCTGTTGTGACGTACGGTGTTGTGTGTTGTCCCAATTTCCAAATTGCCATTCCAGACCCCTTGTTCCAGTCGACTGTGTTTCTCTCTATCCATCGCACTAAAGTAAGAAGAAAAAAATTAGTGATCTTCACAGCAATAACTACCAGCGCTTTTTACGTGCAACAACCAAGGCAATTAGAGTTATTTATCGGGCTCATGACTGAAAGCACACGGACTTTTAAGTACCCTCTGTCGACATGAAACTTGTCCGGCCAGGATAAAACGCGTGGCTTCCGTGTCCCCAGTCAAGCGCTGCAACCAATTCACAACAGCAACACGCTATCCACTGCAAAACATTTCATTGTGATTGTTATAAACATCATCCTGACTATGCCTAGTGTAGGACAACGGCTTCTGCCATCCGCCAAACATTTGTTCAGCTGAATCAACGCCATTAATGCCATTAATTACGCAAAACACATGACCACTCGTGCATAACAGAACGTAATTAATGTGACGAATCTAAGACAAGCGCCTCTTATGCTCACCTAGAAGCCCGAATGATAGGCAAAATTTCGGGCAGTGTGAGTGTGCAAAAATGACAACGCATCCAGAAAAAATGCGAATGCCACGTAATATCATGTATCGTCGAATTTAACCTAGATAGCATGCTAGGCACGTCATTTGTAGCGTGACATAACTAGCCTAATTGATAAATTGATGACAGATTTGTGGGATTTAAGGTTCCAAAACCACCATATGATTACGAGAGACTCCGGAAACTTCGACCACCTGAGGTTCTTTAACGTGCTCCCAAATGTGAATACACGGGCCTACAACATTTCCGCCTCCATCGGAAATGCAGCCGCCACAGCCGGGATTTGATCCTCTGACCCGCTGATCAGCAGCCGAGTACCTTAGCCACTAGACCACCGTGGCGGGGCAACTGGCATAATTTACATTGTGTCATTCTAGTCAGTATATATCTGGGATGTCTCATTTAGCCTAACGGTAGAGTAGATGCACAGCATCGACTTGTGTAAAATCAACACTGCTTTCACAACCATCAGGTCGTGTTCTGTAATACAGCCTAGTATCTGCTAACTGCTGTTTAGAATTGGCTATATCTGGCCAATTTCAGGCTAGCGCTGGCTACTAGGAGTTACTTTCATCTATTGCGTATATTGTATCGGGAAATTCTGCAATTAAGTGAATCATCTAGCCTTACTGAGCCAGCTCCTGTTTTTGTTCACGGCTTTTGGTGAGATGTGTTAGCAGAATGTTGCTTTTGTTTTAGTATTCAGCAGCGGTACAGGGTGTACATCAACTGTTAGATGTATACATATATAGTTTAGTGTTTACGTGTTGGTCATCACAGGCTAAATTTTACTCCTAGGTACTTGGACTGGTTTGGCCTGTTATTCACAAAGAAGACATATTGTTGGTTTATCCACTCTAATCAGAGCGTAATAATGATTTGTATGTCGTGATAAAAGTCTGCCGTTTATACTTGGTGTGGCTCGTTCCCGCTGGATCGCGCCGCTGAACAATGCTTATTGGGCGTGAATGAGCTTGTTGGCTCTAACGCCTGCCTGTATTTTACTAATCTTGCAATACATGACTTTAGGCGAAAGAGAAACGCCTAACCAACAATTTTGATTTATTCCCATTTAACTGATTCTTTTAGAGCTTGGGATATGTTGAAATATGTTTGGGCGATGCTTTTTTGTCTCCATAGACTCCACTATACTGCAAATACTTGTAGTACCTAGAATATATGAACAGCTCAAAGTAACAAGGCACCTAGCGGAATATTTCCTGGTCAAGCCATATCAAACATGGTTATTGGAGATCTGTAAAGTGGCGCTTAGTGTTATTATGAAGAGATCGACATCCAAAGCTGTGCTCCGAAGTCCTACCGATTGCACGCCCTTTGGGCGGGAAGTTTCAAGATTGAAAACAACTCACGGCTGCAGCAGGCATAGGGAAAAGAATTAGCCATGGCAAGAGTATATAAAAATTACACTATTTTCTGCTAAAGGAACTATGTGTAGGAGGGAAGCAGTGGGGGCCGGCGCTTATACTGGCGGCAGCGTTAATTCTGAGGCTCATCGCGCCGTTGCCCAGGAAAGAAAGCTGGGGAGGTCCAAAACACGCAGCGATGACCCGGTGTCTATTAATGGAACGTGTCATTCAGAGCTAATTGGTGATGACAAAAGGCTGATTGGACACTGACATCTATGATCCACTTTAGTTATTGCGCATGCTGATAATCTGTTGTTCAACAACGCAGAGAAGAAATCTTCCGGTGGCACTATCTGGTAGGTTGAGATCCAGTTTATATATGTAGGGGGTGGCCAGTGTTGTGCCATGGCCTTACCGGTCTCTACAGAAAATTGTCGTTCTGTGTGGAGCGACATTCCACGACAGCTTCAACTACAGTAGTGCAACAGCGACTCCTGATGGGCTACCTGACCAAAAACTACTTAGATACACCTGACTACCCGAAGGGACGAATACAGCCAGAGATGCCACCTCCTCTGTGTTGTACAGCGGACGATGGGCCTCACATCCGGACTTGATCAGTGAAAACACTTCCCAGATTCTTGGGCCAGTGGCCGTGTCTTGTTGCAGTGTTATCTCCGGGTCCTGCGAGGAGCTAGCAGAGCCAGAATACTCAACCTGGAATCTTGCCACCCTAGGGAGTCTTCTCTACGCGAGGAGTTCGATTGATTGATTATGAGACCACCATATGATTATGAGAGATGCCGTAGTGGAGGGCTCCGGAAACTTCGATCACCTAGGGTTCTTTAACGTGCACCCAAATCTGAGCACACGGGCCTACAACATTTCCGCCTCCATCGGAAATGCAGCCGCTACAGCCGGGATTCGTCCCGCGATCTGTGGGTCAACCGCCGAGTACCATAGCCACTAGACCACCACGGCAAGGCACGCGAGGAGCTCGAAGTCATTGAATTGAGCAGGTTGCGCCGTATTGCTCCTCACTGTGCAACAAGATGTGCGTGCCCTTGCAATTTCCTAGAAGAAGGTCTGACTGCCTGTTCGGGGACGAAGTGGAGGAGGACAATTCTGTCCGAGGAACCTGAACTCAATTGTCTTTCTTCGCAGGGAACATTGCGAAGACGGAGAGTATAAAACGCGAGCGCAGAGACACTCGGTTGTGCTTCATCTGTTTGATGTTGCTCCACGTTACTCAAAACTTGTAAGTACTGTACCTAAACACTTCTTTTTTTCTACAGTGGCTTCTAAACTCATCTTCTCCTGTGACTCGAATGGCTGCAGCTAGGATCACGCTACCCAAGGTTGCCACAGTCACGGATATGGTGACATGTCCCAACACCTCATTCTGAAAACCAGTGAATGGTTGTGCAGATAGAGAAAGTATGTTTCTTCAGTAAGAAACTCGCTAGAAAACGTTGCTTGCATCCACGTTGTGAGGCGAGATACGGGAAGGAAGTGATTCTTCGAGAGGAAGAAAAACACCCGATTTCTGTCTGCCATAAGGTGCCATGGCGCAAAGACTAAAGGTGGGGTAAAGCTCAAAACATATGCAGCATTTCTTCCAGCGTTTTAGGGGCGAAGCTCTCTATAGCGGCACCCGTTCGTCTCTCGTAGCCGTTGTAGTTTGTAACAATATAACCTTCTGACCTCCAAGGTGGTGCCGGTGAGAGATTTTTTCTGTGAGTTGTTGAACAATAAAAAATAATGCTCAATGTACATTCGCATGGCTGCTATAGGGGAATGAGAGACAGAAGCATTTGGCTTTTAGTTACCGCGCATGCTGCGATCCTCATTAGCAGCCATTGGCATGTACAATGAGGATTATCTGACAAGAAAGGGTTGCTACGTTATACTCGCTGGGCGTAACCTCCTTGGTTTTAGAAAGGTTTAGCGAGCGTTGGGCCTCAGTGCCATAAAAACTGTGAACTAGTATATACCATGAACTCGAGGTGGTTAAAGGTGGGAAGTAGAGCCGAAGCGCAAGCCGAAAGGAAGCGTGCGTGTGCGAACTGTCGTTTAGTTCTTGAAATGTCCGCTGGATGGCGGCGCTTCTATATGGGAATATATGATGAAAAGATGCGAGATGGTGGTACTTGGAGTGTTGAATAGATGGACGAACGGACACACAGACAGATGCATGAATGGGTGCATGAACGGACGCAGGGGCGGATGCATGAACGAACGCAGAGACGGACCCACGAACAGACGCATGCACGGACGGGTGGATGGACGTATGAACGGTCGCACAGACGGACGTATGGACGGACGGAAGCAAGAACGACTGGATAGACGAATGCTTTGCCCCACTCTCCATCACTCAGTCCGTAGATATGCTGCCAATTTTTTTTTCGGCACCGCTTTCCTCTACGTCATCGCGTCAACTCTGAGAGAAGATGGCAAACCATCTGTGGAGTGCCAAGGCCAGCGAAGCTCCGCGTCGCAGAGAAAGTCGCGGAGTGTGGCGAAAAAAATGCACGCGAGACCACACAAAGCAGTGTGCAGTGTCTGTCAATGCTGCAACAAGAAATATAATTGAAAACCAATTTCCTGTCTTATTTGCAGTTTTGAAATAAGAAAAACAAATAGCGACACCTCCGGATGGATGGATGGATGGATGGATGGATATGGCTGTACCCTTTAGATCGGGTGGTGACTAGCGCCACCGAGCCGTACTACTTAATGAACCAAAAAGTAGATTTATTTTTTTCCTTTTAAAAAGTGAGGTTGAGGATTCGTACTTTTCAGTGAAGCGTTTAATTTTCACTCGTGCCTTGACTTTAGCCACCAATCAGATAACTTCCTCCTAGTTAATTTTACCCGCTTAAAGTCTATTTTACCCTCCCTGTCCCTAAACACAAGTGCTTTGAAAAACTCTGCGCCATCATCCCGAACTATAGGGTGAAGCCCTTTACAGAACTTTATCAAGTGTTCGGCAGTTTCTTCTTCCTCTCCACACGCACTGCATACCGTGTCTACCCCTTCACATTTGGCCCGATATGTCTTGGTTCGCAATTCTCCCGTCCTTGCCTCAAACAGTAGAGAACTACCCCGAGTATTATCATTGATCTTTTTCTTGGCAATTTTCTGCCTAAAACTTCAGTAGACCTCTAGTGCGCACTTCTCAATCATGCCAATTCTCCACATATCGGTCCCAGCATCCTTCACTTACTTCTTAACCGAGAATTCTTTTTGGTTTGGCCCCCTGCTGTTTTCTAAGTACTTACCAGTCGATTTTCTGGTTCGCTTCCTCCATTTTGTATCGACATTCTTCATGTACAAATATCTGAATACCTTCCTAGCCCAACGCTCCTCCCCCATTTCTCTCAATCGCTTCTCAAATGCTATCTTGCTGCATGCTTCCCTGCCGTCAAATGATGTCCATCCCATATCATCTTGTACTCCCTGAGTTGGTGTATTCCCGTGAGCTCCTAAGGCAAGCAGACCTATTCCACGTTGCTTAATTTCTAATCTCGCTTGAACTTCTCTGATCTCATGCACACGACCGCATTGCCGAACGTCAGACCAGGAACAAGACCCCCTTTCATATTCATCTGACAACATCATACTTATTGTGATTCCACAGTGCCCTGTTTTACATTACCGCTGCATTCCTGTTACCTTTAGTTGTGACGTATATTTCGTGTTCCCTTAGGTACTCAGCCTCATTGCTTATGTTATCTCTAGCGTGACCTCCTGTATTCTAAGCTCACTATCTTCATTGTCATTAAAAATCATGACTGGTGATTTTTCCTTATAGAATCTGAAATCTAACCTATCCCTCTTATTACCGCAGATGTCTACCAATCTCTGAAAATTTTCCTTTTTGTAGGCCATGAGCACTATATCATCTGCGTACATCAATGCTGGTAGTGCCTGTTCAATTAGTTTTCTTTGTTTGACGAAAAAAAGGCTGAAGACCAGTCCACTTCCCTCTAATTTAGCCTCTGATCCTTGTAGGTACATCATGAATAATAAGGATGACAGGGGACACCCCTGCCTAAGCCCCTGTTTGACCTCTGAGGTTCGGATACCTGTTTTTTCCACTTTATAACTACCTTGTTACCTTTATAGATATCCTTTAGAAGATTTGTGACTACATGTTCCACGCCTAGTGTGTCCACTATTCCCCACAATTCCTCTCGAACCACGCTATCGTACGCTCCCTTGATATCCAAAAATGCTAGCCACAGGGTTATGTGTTCCTTTTCTGATATTTCGATGCACTGCGTCAGTAATCACAGATTGTCTTCCAACCTCCTGTGTTTTCGAAACCCATTCTGCAGTTCCCCCAGCCCCCCCTTATGCTCTATCCATGCCTGCAGTCTTTCCTTTATAATCTGCATCGCCAGCCTGTAGACCACTGCTGTCACTGTTATAGAATGTTAGTTGTTTATGTCAGCTTTGTCCCCCTTTCCTTTATAGATAACGCTCATCCTGCTAAGTTTCCATTCATCAGGAACTTCACCATCGATTATTAGTTTGCTCACTGCATCTCTCAAAGCCTGCTGAGACGTCAGACCTAATGTCTTTATCAGCATAATCGAAATGCCATCTGGGGCTGTTGATGCACTACTAGGAACCCTTTTCTCAGCCCTTTCACACTCGCGTTGTGAACATGGAGCCATTGCGCCACTTGATTCATCCTTGTCTATTGTGGTGCATGAAGCACTTCTGTGTTGAAATTTTTCTGTCACCCTTGTTCTTATATATTCAATAGCTTTGTCCCCTTTTAGCCTAGCACCTTGGGCTGTACTTATAAACCTCTGCTCTAGGCTCTTCTCATTTCTTGGGGAGTTTAGATGGTTCCAAAATTTCGCAGCTGCTTTTCTATCTTTCTTATAAACTTCTGCTAGCCACTGAGCTCCCATTTTTCTGATCTTTTTATTGATCAGAAGGGGTGTATCCCTTCTACAGCATAGAAAAGTTTCCCATTTTCTTTCAAAAGGATCTTTAGCGCCACCTAGTAAGAATAGAAGGAACCAGAAACTCGCAATATACGGCCCCCGATCTTGAATGTTGTTGTACATCTTTGAGGCCACGTATTCAGCCAATACACTCAGGCATGCTAACCCTACCAATGGGCTTGAGTTAGAGTGTACTAGAAGTGTACATTAATATGGTGCTTGAGAACTGTTCGAAGAAATTCCGAGCACTTCCTGTCGAAGCTTCTGAGGAACAAGCTAAGTAAAATACAAGCATGAGTTGAAAATTTTCAGGTCACACGGCGCACGGTGATGACCTAACAGATCCGAGATGGGCGGCAGCCATGTTGACAGCAGCAAACGATGCTGTTGCATAGCGCAAGTTGCTGGCAGCCGTGCGCTGATTGGTTCTCCATTCGTCGATTTCTCCCGGCGCCCGCGCCGGCGCTGCAGATATCTGAATTGTCCAGAAGTGGACGTTTAAGCCACCGTCCCCAGCAGCGTCAACGCCGAGTGACGCCGGCGAATGAAAAGCCGTGAAAACGCCGGGAAAACGCTGCATATGTTTCGGGCTTAAGCGTAGCAGAGAGAGATGACGAGGGGATACGCATTTGAAATGGGGGCGCAATCGTCACTGGTACAGATTTCTAAGAGGGCTGAGCGAGCGCAGGCTAGCAGACGCTGCAACCGTCAGCATTGCGACGAAAAAGTGTGGGAAGCGTGCGAATTGAGGGACAGGGCATGCGCATACGCAGTGTGGTTGTAAATGCCTCTAAGAGGGGGACTTCGAAGAGAGTGAAAGGAAAGAGCTTTGGCCAAGAGACGCTGCGTGCATCGGCGTTGCGAGACGAGAGAGAGATCAGTGAGAGAGAAGATAGGGGCGCTCATGCGCAGTAACGGTGATCTGGCCGCACGCCGGATTGAGCTCGATCATAAGACGCAATGAAACGAGAGTTTGAACACATTTATTGAAGGGAGTTTTTAGACCCGAATTTGGAGGTTCGATAAATTTGTCTGGTTTGTTGAGCTTGCCATGAGCACCGGCAACAGGCCGCTGTGAAAAAATTCATTTATGTGAGCATTCACAGCGTGTTGAGAGGAAGTAGCAACATTTCGTTGCTCTAGTATCACATTGCTACACGCAAGCTGTGAACGCAGGATTACATGACCGTTCGACACATTTCAGTGTAGCTGGTGTACCTAGATGAGCTTCTCTTCTCTCTTATGATACATGTTTTCGTTGTTATTGGTACCGCCGCTCATGCTTACGCGGATATATGTGACGGACACAAATCAACTGTCAGAATACTGTTTCGGTAGTTTTTGAAATGATGCAGTACCTATGCAGGTATGCAAGTACTTTGTTGTCATCGTCGTCCACGGGAAATGCATATTGCGTGTCGCGGAGATATAATACTGTTTTTGCGCTTTTTCAGAAGGCCCTGCTAGGTGTCAACACTGGTGGGCGGAAAACCCACCTCTATGAGGAGTCGTCTGCCCACATTGGTGCGGGCAGGCCAGGGCAGTGGCTTTCCTAAAATGGGCGACAGAACCTCCTGGCGGAAGCTGCTGCATACAGGCGGCCTAATATGACAACATCAATAGTTTTGCCGCAGCATTGGTCAACCACAAGGGTTCGACCATTAACGCCGTTGGAAGTTTAAAGCAGGCCTAACTATTACTGGTGAATACACGTGCGGATTTAGGGTGCCCTTTCACTGATTACTATGGTTTCTGGTGCCATTTGCCCAATGCTCCTATGCTGGGCCGACAGAGGTGCCCGCGAGTAAATAATACGTCATGTACAACTGTGACACTTGTGCAAGCTTCAATGAAGGTGAAATATATAGCACTGTCAACGCATAATATATTTACAGATTTTGCCTGTCTTCTTTGGCTTGTTCAGCCAGGAGGGAAGGGGACAGAAGGAAGAGATGAAGGGAAAAAGGAAAAGAAAAACTAAGAAAAAGAAAGAAAAGAAGAAGAAAGGAAAACATGACGGAATCAGGAAGGGACGGCCTCTTAAGAGAGTAAGGCGAACGTGAACATTGTAGTAGTAAAAGAGCAATGCGATCATTGACGGAAGCCCGCAACGCATCCTGCAACTAGCCGCAGCTCCTCTGTTGCATCGTCAATGCAAACGTGGTCACACTATGTACTGATGAAAATTGTCTGCTTGATTGATATATGGGGTTCAACGTCCCAAACCACTATATGATTATGAGAGACGCCGTAGTGGAGGGCTCCGGAAATTGAGAGCTCCTGGGGTTCTTTAACGTGCATCCAAATCTGAGCGCAGGGACCTACAACACTTCCGCCTCCATTAGAAATGCAGCCGCCGCTGCCGGTGTTCCATCCCGCGACATGCGGGTCAGCAGCCGAGTACCTTAGCCACTAGACCACCACGGCGTTGGAGAAAATTGTCTGCTAGAGGGAATCGGCGTGCACTGTCGCACTTTTAGTATCATCATAAGTTGTTAGAGATTAGCACATGCACGGAGCATAACGCCGACTCAGGCGTGATTGCTTAGTATATATATATATATATATATATATATATATATATATATATATGACATTACCAGGCCTAAAAATTAAATTCAGAGAAGTAGTGTATAGCTAACAAGAAAACGTAGAGTGCAAACATGAGACCATCACGAGAACTAGATGGAAAAGACGCACGCTACTTTCGTCTCACCATGTTTTCTAAGGGCATTTGCATCGCAGATTGTAATATTACGCGGATAAGGTCGAGCTAACAACGGTAACCAGTAAAATAATCTCGCATGTGAACCTAAGCATTTGATTCTACAGCACCGTCGACTATGGCTTCGAAATAAACTGAAAAAATAATTCGGGGACACTTAAGCTTCGCTTTAAAAGTTGTACGTGGTATCAATATTCTGTTCCTAGTGCGCATTTCATATATAGTGTTTAAAATCATTTTGAGCTTGCTATACACCATCTACATGGCATTAACGGTGCTGTAGCGTTTGTGCGTTTTGCAGTGGGGGACTGGCTTTAAACTATGAAGTTTTTGTGGTAAACTCATTAGGATAATGCGATGGCAATGTATGGTTTTACCATGCAATCCTATGGTGACATTACCTGTCGTACTGTGGAGCATGTATACTGTATGCGTGTGTTTCAATGCATCAGTTACTTTCACAGCACTTCCAAGCAGAGGGCACTATTTCTACTAAATGCTCTGCGTGGCTGTGTGGGAGAACACCCACTTGCCACGGGAATTGACCAGGCTTCGATCCCCACTCAGACTCAAAATTTTTAGAATTTTTTTTATTTCGATCATTCTCGATGTTTCAGTTACGCAAAGACGCTCGTTTTTTCGCTCAACCCACGACGCCGGCACCGACACTGCCACCGCACTTTCCACAAAACGAGCTCTTTCAAGCTATCGCAATAATAGGCTCAGTGATAATATCGTCAACTGTCCCGTTGCCAAAGCACTCTCTGTGCTAAAGCGCCTTCTTTGAGCAAATCTGTTATTGATGTAAAATCTTTCTCCCACTAGCAGGCGCAGTTTCGTATCTGTGCATTCACGTAGGTAAAGAAAAAAATAACATACTCACATCGTCTTTCGTAGCGTAATGTTTTCCTAGCGAATACGAGATCTTCGCCTCGACGCACTCCAGCCATGAGAAACAGCATTCCATAGTGCTCCTCGTTTGCATATGTGCTTTTGTAACTCCTATGTAGTAGCCAGGTTTCTTGTTCTTTGCTGTAGTTTATCTGTGATTAAAACAATAATTTGTCATGCATCGATAGTTTATTGCGATGGTGAAAAGAAAAAATCTCACCACTGTTAGTTTTCGAGGTTTCATGAAATAACGGCGTAAATTCATAATAGATTTCGTCAACATCATATCTCTCATGTAAATACGCCTTTTATATTTTTCTAGACCCCGGCATACAACACTTTCATTTTGAACAAATATTTTTGATACGTCTGAAGATATATGTCTTGGTGAGAATGCGAAGAGGTCAGTTCTCACTGTGCCAAAAATATGAAATTGACCTAATATTAGAATGAAATTGTAATGAGTGAAATCAACTAGATCGTTTTGCCACCCTTCGGTAGGGAGTTGAGAAACTCCGTCACCCTTGATGCTTCCAGTGGTCTTCAGCGTTCGTCTTAAACTAGCTCTAAACGACACCAAGTTCAAAGGCGAGAAAGTAGTTTCCTTCTCGTCTATACTACACGGTCTGCAAACGCTATCTAGTCGCCGCCACTTTTATGATTGCAAAACACGTTTAATGCCAACACACACTTGACAAAGGGGTCATTGTTGAGCCAGTCATTACTTCGCGCTTATGAGCTGTTCGCTGCAACCTATACACTTGAGCAGCTGCAAACACCAAAAACAGAGTGAAATCAATTTATTTTTCATAATAGTCACGCGAGATCACTCAAAACGGGCATGCGAACCCTCAGCAAAGCAGCGTACGTGACAATTAAAACAGTTATCTCACCTAGGTTTACCAATAGGTAGCTATACCTGTTTCACCCTGATATAGGTAGATATGTACCTGTTTCAGCCTGATATCAAGTAGACAAACAACTGGTGCGACGGCGCACAGTGGTGGTTGAGTTGCTAAGGTACTCATCTGCTCACCCACAGGTCGTGGGAGGGCATGCCGGCTGCAGCGGCTGCATTTTCGAACGAGGTCGATATGCTAAAGGCCCGTGTGCTCATAATTGGGTGCACGTTAAAGAAACCCAGGTTGTGAAAATTTCTGGAGCCCTTCACTACGGCATCTCTCATAATCGTATGGTGGTTCCGGGATGTTAAACTCCGCATACCAAGTAAATAAATCGCAGGAAACTTCGTTTTGGCCATGATTGCCCCAGAACGATGCAGCAGTCGGAGGCATCTAGCCCTCCCCCTTTTTTATGGCGATGTCCATGACGTCGTGGCCCTTACATAGTCACATTGGCATTTAACGGGAAAAGTCAAGCCTAGCAATAGAGACTACACTTATATACATTGGGTTTGTGAGTTATATATGCTAGTACAGCTATCTCAAGCAAAAATTTGAAGTTATGCCAACGCGTTTTCTAATGCTGCGACAAAACGCGTGGTTCTGATTACTGCATCTGCTATGACACACTAATGTATGCTTTCTGTTTATTTGTTTGGCAGCTCAACTTCAATTAACGGTTGGTAAAAGCAGTGAAGATGGACAAAACATTTCATTAATAACACTCTAAGTGACGTAGAAACTCCGCTTACGCCACTCAACCATTTGCAATGAAGCATCACAGAAGCGCGCATGAACTGTTTCATAACAGCATTAAAGGGCCAGTCAACAGACTACGACATTTTTTTACACTCTCCAAACAAGCTCGCGTATCTTTTGTGCGCCTGACCAACCTCCTTCCACACGCAGTGACTTCAACTCAGCAACCGGCGACGTTGACTTCATTACTCTTTTTGAGACCTGGTTTAGGCTGATTGACTAGTTGTGTGCGGCGTCACGTCACCGATTCCAGAGTTGACGTCACTGAGCGTGGAAAAAGGTTTGTAGCACGCGGGAAGAATGCGCCAGCTTTCCCTGTGCGTTTCGGAACCTGTTGACTGGTTCTTTAAAGAGATTTAGGACAACTATCTTCATTCGATGCGTTGCTACCACGGCGTTGTGATGAATTGGGCGCACGCTTCACATCTAAAGTTGTAGATACTAAGAGTTAGGAACCGTAATGAGATTTCATCACTTCACAGCATTCTTGCATGCCATATAACGCCCACACGTATGCATCGTCCTTATGTTAGCATATTTCCAGCGAGAATTCGTTGCCTCACCGTCACTAATCTCCTGAAGCCGGCGAAATTTCGCTCGTCGAATCGAATAGAAATGATGGCTTCCACGCCCAACTCAAGAGAACCGCGCACCATCATCTCAACCGGATCTACAGTCTCGAGCCTTGTCGTGTTCTGGAAGTCCAAGTTCATGTCGATCATCCATCTCACCAGCTCTATTGTCTGTGAATAAAATTATTCAAGATAATATGAAATGTAAGATGGTAATAAAATTCTAATATATATCGCTACAATACGGCACATGGTAGGGTCGAAAGTAATTGAATGAAAAAGGAAAATAAAACGAGGCTTTCACCTCTGAATAGATTTTAAAAACCATAAAATATATTATATAGACACACCGCTGAAATATCGGGCAGTCTTTTTGCATAAAACTAACTTCCAGCGCCGTGTTCAAATGCACAGTCTCTACGATAGTTCTTAAATTGAGCTCCTCTTGCGAATTCTTGTGCATTCTTTTCGTACATCTATTGTAGTGTTTGAGCAAGCCACTGTAAGTGTGAAGGTGTGCAATTCTTGTGTGTTCTTTGTGCTTAGGCCGTGCGCTGCAAGTTTCAAGCTGCTTGCCGCTCTTCGTATGAAATACCAATATATTGTTATGCCATTCATCATCCTAACCGTACTGTGAAATGTTTTTCTTTTTGGCTCACGTTAAGCGCAAGAACCACGAGAAGCCACTTCAGAAGGCTAATGTGAAATACAACATCAGCCTAATTGTCAAGGACAATTTTCTTTTATGGAGACCTTTGGTGTGTCTCGTGTGTCTGTCTGCACCATTGTCTATTTGTCCACACATAACGGTATTCCGAACGACACCAAACAATACCCCGAACAGCGGACCCCGTCCGCAGCGCCCACCAATATTGCTCAAGTTTTAGCGTTCATACTTGGGCGATTGTCATTTGAAAAGGGATTATTGCGCATAACTGAGACGTCATAGCAGCACGTCAATATTTTGTATGTGTGCCTTTATACCAGGAAATTCGTATATAAGTAATTCTAAGGACTGTAGCGTTTATAGCGATGCGCTCATAATTCAACACTTCCACAAGAAGGCAAGTGTTTCCAACGCTATGCTGAGACGACACTGTGGCGTCAATTACCCGTCGCCCTGCGTTCTGAATCTTAAGGCCTCCAAGACGGGGGCGCACGCCGCGCGCTTCGTTTTCCAAGATAACTGCCAGATTGCGCTTGTCTCATGCTTGAGGTGACTCAATGCGGTCGTTCGTCACCGCTTCACGCTTGAGGCACTCTGACGCAGCGCCTCCAGAATATCTTACACCAATTTTCTCGCGCAGAGCATCAAATAAACGTTTTGTTCACTATCCCCAGACGCAGTTCACTCTCTTTCGACGACATTTGCAGTCTAACAGGCAGATACAGGGCAATTTCGATGACACCTCATTGTGCAATCAGATTGCTTAGGTTTATTTTATGTTAAAAATTACAAGCATGCATCGCTTTGCACCAGAATAGAATGTGTCAGTAAACTTTAGTTGTAATTTTTACTTCACATGTCCGCTTCAATAACACAGTATTGGACACAACATTATTGAGAACTCAGTAGTGTCTACCAATTTCTGCACTGTGCACTTCTAAAAAGGTGCTCTTTTTCAGGGATAAGCTGAGATTCGCTTTTACCTCTGGTAGGTAGGATGAGGCGAAATTCATGCAGGCTTGGTACATTGCTGCTGCCTTTTGGATGGCAGTTTGATTCGAGGGTACTACTACCAGTGATTTGAAGCTTGCAGGTATCCCAACCCTTACGGCCTCTTGAACCTGTAAAAAACACAGAAGAGAACGACATCGCGATATTCTATTTTGAACCATACCCACTGCTTTTCAGAAGCGCGTAGTGTGTCTTTCTGTTTGGTGGGCTAAACAATCTTGCCGTTGTATGAAAATAAATAGTCTTGTAATTCGGACTCGCAAAAGAGCTGCTGAAGATGTAGCTTTCTCACGACTGAAATACATCCATAATAATAAGTTTCATTCAAACATTACTCCTAGGGTGGTCGAAGGGCACTAGCCGCCCTTCATGGCGATTTTTCTAGAAAAAAAAATACGTGCGTATTAGGGATGACATGCTAGAACGATGATGCATAAAAATGGTGATGAGCCGGGATTTCACTGAATTACTTAGGCATTCTGTAGAAATGCCCAACGCAAATTGTTAGGGAGTTAGAGTTCGCACAAATGCGTATCGCAGATGCAGTCATGAATGAGGCACCGGTAGGATAACTCCTCTAACCGACCGCTTTAGTTCGCAAGCCTTTGCTGACCCATACACTGTAACACCACTTAATCGCTTCTACTCGGGTGTCTTAAAAATGGGAACTAAACGATCTCTTTGCACTGAAAAAACAATAACACTTACAGCGAAAAGCACATGCCTCTATGAAGAGCTGAGTGAAAAGTACCAGGCTTACGGAGTACGTTGTTGCCACTTTGACAACCACCTCTCTTTATACAGAGGGCTTTAGGACTGTCTTCAAGAGGGCTATTAGTATCAGACACGCTCTTTGATTCGACCGTTCGCCGCATGCTAGGTGTCGTACTCGTTAGCCTGTACTAATTAGGAAGTGGGTCCTCATTTTCTCTGTATATATAGCTTCCGTATCATCTGTCCAAATGACTGAAACTGGCCTTTAATTGCGCATTTGAACAGCCAACAATTCGTAGCGGACGCGTTAGGTATTTTGCGTACGATTTTGCGTACACAAGCACGACGGGCGCTTCCCTAACGTAAAACAGCACACCACACAATGGGATAGCAGCGCTGTCGCATTAATCTCGACCACCGCTTCTTTTGTTGGCTGCCAAGCAGAATGCTTCGAATGTATTGAACAAAATGGACGCCTACGCGAAACCATGTTCGGTTCGTCAAGCATTAACAAAGGCTCTCATGTGTTTCTGGGAAAAACGCGCTGCTGGTGAGCGCGTTTGATCACAAGAAAAACTTGTTGCGCTGCAGGCTCACTTCTGTGCAGTCACGAGTGTGGTTTTGCATTTCAATGAATAGTACACGTTGAGTTTTTATTTTAACAGCACAGATGTTGTGGTTGAGATTGGTTGTGTGTCGTAGATAAAGAAAAACATCACCACCCTGAAGCTGTATGAGCCGATTCGCGTGCACTTGATTTGAAGGCAATCGTTTAAACTACTCGTCTATCTATGCACTCCAGCACAGCGTGTCATAGCATTGGATATAATAATGCATGCAAAGCAACACCGGCAGCCAGGAGTTGACGACGGCCCCTCGTTAGAGCAACAAAACAGTTTTATTCTTCTTCCCGCGTGTTCAGTAATTGGTGGAGACTATAATTCACTTATTTCTGAAAGAAGACATGAGCAGTCATCCCAAAACTTTTATGCCAATCTATTGAAAAGGCGCGTTCGGTGAGCCTGTTGGTTGTAGCAGTCGCGCTGGTCTTAAACGTAGATGCCGACGTTGCTGGCGACATGTGCGAACGTAGTGTGTCAGCCTGTGCATTACGTGGTTAGTAGTAGGAGTAGCGAATTCGTAGCAATGGGTTCGTGTAGCTAAGGTGTCCGTAGGATGACTCGTAGTGACAAGCACGTAAAAGGTCAAAACGAAGCGTGTTTCGCGAGGCAAGTATATGCGTAGCTTTTGTATCCTCGAAGTTCTTATAAGGAACTTCACTTTGGAAACACACAGAGGCTAGGTGGCATGCGAAACATCGCGGGAGGGGGGTAAATATTGCGCCTTTCCAGGTAGTCTAAGAGTGAGATGAGCTCCGATTCACTACTACTCTGTTGCTCATACAAGCTGGTTGCTCTCACGGCAGAAAGTATCCCTGTCTTTAAGGTAGGTGTGCATTTAGAGACAGTGCAGTTTAGACAGTGCAACTAGTGCATTTTAGAGACAGTCAGACTGTATGTTTTCCCCCAATCACATGTACCAATGTGACGTCAAATCATTCTACCGGTTGGCTTTATAGTGTTAGACCACCTGAGGGATTTTTGTTATGCACGAGCTATCAAACATAATGATGATTGCTAATCAATTGATTAAATATGACTGAAACTTTGCAATGGATTGATTGATTGATATGTGGGGTTTACTGTCCCAAAATCACCATATGATTATGAGAGACGGTGTAGTAGAGGGCTCCAGTAACTTCGACCACCTGGGGTTCTAGACGTGCACCCAAATCTGAACACACAGCCTACAGCATTTCTGTCTCCGCAAGAAATGCAGTCGCTGCAACCGCGATTCGATCCCGCGACCTGCGGGTCAGCAGCCGAGTACCTTAGCCACTAGACCACCGCGATGGGGCAACTTTGCTATGGTTTAGGCAACAACTACTCATTTTTTGTTGCAGAATAGTTTTTATCAGATTTGGATATTGTTCTGGTCCCATATGAATTCATGCACTCTGCGCCATTGTGCCATCTAAACAATACAAGGTCTAGCCCGACATTGCTGGCATGATTGTGGATGACTCAGTACAGACTGAGCATGTAGATAATTTTTGAGAGTGTCGAAAGCATGTGCTAATCTTGACCCCAAACAAATGTGACATCGTCTGTTGTAGTCTAGTTAAGTGGTTCAGAGATCTTCGATAAGTTTTTGACAAAGCACCTGTAGTACGCCCACAGCCCATAAAATCTGTGTGGATGGTGCTTATTTGTGGGCATGGGGATTTTCGCAATGGCGCTGGTTTTCTCCAGGACTGGGCGGATCCTAGAATGGCTTACATCGTTGCCAAAAAGTTTCAGTGCTCCGCATTTTAAATGGTGCCTTCTCCGGTTTGAGAGAAAGGCCCGCTGTTCTAATTACCCTAAATACTACTTACAGCCATTGGACGTGTCTCTTAACTGTTTTTGTGGCAAGCAGATATTCTACCTTACCGCCCCTCATGTGTGCGAGAAAGCGGACAAAATAGCGTCTTCTGCTTGGAAATTTAGTGAAAATAACTTTAATGTAGCAGAAAACACATGCGTCCTGTATGCAAGCTTCACAATATAACACGTAATATTCAATTTGTTGAGAGATTTAGGTGAGCTTCACAGCGGACACCAGCTAATGAGGGGAGACGCCATTTGCGCATGCGCGGGACGGTGTCACATCCAGCGTTTTTACTAAGCGAGACAGTCGCTCGCTGAATTAATCTCCTGAACGAATCGCGAGTTGAATGCACTCGTAATTATTGAAAGTAGCTAATTTCTGTTGCCTAATCTGGCGACACTGCTAATTCCAAGAATAGTAGAAAGATAACGACAGGAGAACACTCGCCAAAAAGAAGGGAGAGAAAAAAAGTATAGAAAAAGAAGGAGGACACGGTCGAAGAAGTCCGAGCTCTGCGATTTTTACAGCTACTTCAACTTTGATCAACAGTTGGCGCAGCTATGCACTCCGCTGTCTCCGCTGAAGCAAGCGGGGATGACTGAGTGGTGTCTCTCTCTGTTCTGTGGCGCACCACTCCTCCATCCGCCACTACGCTGGGTGCACTGGCGCACAGGGCCACGCAGCTGTTACTATTACTCCGTGGTAGAAGCGGGCGTTGCCATCAGGCGTCAGAACATGCGATCATCACAACGACTTCATGGAATAAGTAAAAACCGATTTCAAAAAAGACATTTGCTACTGCGCGTATTTCCATAAAACCACGCAGCACGGGCCTATGAAGTTCGATAACATTTCGTGCTGATATTGGTTGGTTTAAAGCAGCTACCCATTATACAGAACGCAGCCGTATGCGAAAGGTTTGCTCACGCAATCCACTTGCAATTTTATTGAATTCATATTAGGAACACTCAATTTAAACTCGTAACATCATACAATAACATGTATACACCTAGTGATAGAGTACGAACTAGGGATAGTAGATCACGATCGCGTGAAACTTCTATTGGCGCACCTTAAAAATCACCTCACGTCTGGCGCTTTTTTAAGGATGTATTGTCAAAACGTAGCACTGCTTATTCACGTTTACTGAAGGCACCTGCTCACGTTATTTGTGGCTCACCGGGATGTTCACATTACCAAAGGTAACTCTTTGCAACCTAATTAAAGCCAGAGTATCGGAGACCCGTGGTGGGCAAGAAAACTTGGTTCCTCATCGTGCTTGCCGTTTTATTTTCATGCACCACAACCACCTGACAAAGAGGTTTCTTCTGGTTCAACAAAACATTCATTGGAATTGATAAGTGCTTAGTGATATAGAGGACTCTAAAAAGTTACATGTGTGTCTATCTATAGTGCAGCCATGTTTCCAATGGATAACTGCATATGTTGTATGTCTCTTTGCACACTTTCAACTTGGTCAAACTAACACATCGGTTCAATTATTTCTTAGTCGTTATGTGGGCCTCTCAATTGATTATGAGATCGTTAGATTTAAAAACCCTATACAGTAAGAACAACAACTAAAATTCTCAAATACTTGTTCTAAGTGAGCCAATTTTTAATAGAGATTTATCACTTGAAGAGCTTCACAACCCTCAAAATGCTGCTCTAAGATTTCGCTTCTTATAGTGTAAAGTGATCTTCGAAATAAGTCCATCAGTATTTTCCCCGCTAAACAATTATTTAGGGATGGCAATGACCACCACAGGATACACCAACGCTGCCGAGAAAGGGAGAGGTAAAAAAGAAAGCCTAATGCGAGGAAGTTTGCTGGTACAAAATCAAATCAGCTACTGGAGGAACAAATATCCCTGGCAGAAGACATGTTCTGTCTGTTTACACCAAATTATTTTGTGATGGTAAAGATAGCTAAGTAATAATTAACACCAATGTAAATGTAATCTATTTTCGTCTGAGGTGTATCCTTTCTTAATAAACCAATAATGACGACCTGCCACGTAATCAGCTCAAAGTGAACAATCTTGCTTACTAAATATGCTAACAAGAATCATTAGAGTTAACTTATATGTTAGGTTCATCTTTAATTGTATTATAAACGTATAGACAAAACATTCATCAGTACAAACTCTGTGCTTCCACATAAACATTTTTCGCCAACAAAATTCACTCGCACCTTCCCCGAGTTTTGCTCGATTGACATGCACGTTCTCGTCGATTTGGTGACAGCCGCGTTTATTACTTTTCGAGGATGGTTTCACCGCAGTGTCCGCCTACTAAAGCCCTTTGCGAAAACAAATATTTCAGCGTAATCAAACAAAGAGGAAACCCCTAGACAGGAAGTCTAGCTGTAAATGTTTCAATAGTGCAGATAGCGAATAACTGATTGTTGCTCAATAATTGCGTAAAATTATCCCGTGCAAAGAATGGTCTCAAAATATTATAAGGAAAAAATTCAGCATATGCAATGAATTGATTGCGGATAACAATAAGACAACTCTGCCGGGATTAGGTGGCTTGAGTGCCATTGTATGAATAATGAGTTGTCGCTTAGTAGTACCGAAAAACAAAACGCCCTCTACAAAAAAATTGCTGAGCCATTTGCCCCTGGTGCATTGTCCCACAGTACTCCACGTCTCATAACGTTGGACTTGCTTATTCACTGTATCTTTTTCTGGTGTTTTTCAGTGCACACTCTACTATTAAAAATAGGCAAAGAACTGCTTTCCCAACGTACATCCCTGAAGGTGCTATATCTTCGGTATTTCCCGCAGACATATTTGTAGAAGTCATAGCACGGGTCAGCGGAAGAGTCGAGCTGGCTCCGTAGGTTATTAGCCAATTTGCGGCAAAGGGGCCCAACACATTCATCTCCTTGTAGGTGTGATGGTGGAACGAGATATCTCTCTTCAGGTGGCGTAGTCGTTGAGATATTTTTAGGAAGCGGTAAAGATGCTGCCGTTGGCTGTGTCACCCTGGGCGCCGAAGTTTTGGGAACATATTGGGCAGATAATGTGTCTGCCTGTGGTTGGAGGAAGAAGAAGGTAGTTCATGTAAAAGTGATCACTGTATTGAGAGATTCTGCAGTGCACAACACTATTAAAAAGCATGTGAACTAAACACTGCCATGCGAAAGCAAACGCACCTATCCTCCTGCATCTCCGCGAAAATCAAACGATGCACCAGATTTGTGTGGTCGAAGAAGCACTTAAACTTTGCGAAGTTGGCCATTTGTTATTCGCTTTTGTTGTCGTAAGATTGTAAACTCATTTCTAGATATCTGTTAAGTTTCCATACATGTTCTCTTACAAGAGAATATTTTCAGTCGGCTCACCGTTCTTTAATTATTCCCGTATCCAGTACTACCATTATGTTCGTTAACACAATAAGTGAACTTGGCTGTAAGGTTAAATTAGGTGGCAAAAAATGTTAGCTCTACCTTCCGTAAAACCAAACAAAACATAAGAAGACCACGCTGCCATTTAACTGCATGTAGCGTATCAGTCTCATTACAGCGACGTCAATCTTTGGGCACTATCAGCATTTTTTTACCAGTAATAAACGCATCTGGTTTCGGATACTGCGAACTCGAGAAGGAACAGAGTTAATATTCAGGTTTTCTGAAATCGCTCAGAAACACTGAGAAAAACACATTAAAATTGTTTTGTTAGTGAAACAGTATACCGCATAAGAGGATACGTATAGTTACCCTGGTGACAGAGTTGCGTATTTTTAATACGCCGAACAAAAACCTATGAGAGACAAAAATATAACTACAAAAACTTGGTACTGAGATGCAAAGCTTGAAGACACTTAGCAAACTTGAAGGTGGGTGAAGAAAATGTTAACACACTGTTTGACCTAAGTGTTTAATAAAACCGTTTAATGTGGTCATGTTCAAGGCGGACCAGTTTGTGTGAACTATTTGTTTCTTGTTCAGTAAAAAGGCGGAAAATTAGTTCCACCACAAACGCAAACGAACACTTGTGGTATTAGTGAATTAGATTGTTAAAACAGGCAAAGCGCTAATTTCTGCGCTAGGCACTAACTTCTGTAGGAATCGATGTGGCGTAAAAAGACATGGTCAACGGAGCTAATGATTTTCATGTTTATCATGTTCCCGAACCACACAAATTTGTTTGGAACTCTTGACTTCATATTGCACACAACTACAGGCAAGACATTGTAATGACGACTCGAAAGTTCATGTTGCTTACATCAAAAATACTTGCCCTAGAGTGGCATTTGTCCTACAACAAGGTATGTGAAGGAGAAGGTCTTGTGCCAAAAGTTGAAAAGCTCTAAGAGACAGCTAGCGTCAGCGTGAGGCCAGCAGTTAATTTAAGAAACTTAGAAGAAATTAGCATCAACACAGGTCGAGTAAAACAAACAGACAATCAAGAATTCCGAAGCTGGAACACCTGATTGTTGAGGGCTTTTCCTATGTGCATAAATGTTATGGTGACTCTGTGGGAATACAGCCTCAGAAAGTTGCAGAAAAGCAAACTGGGTGCACTTGGATCACATGACCCCACGCACACTCAAGCTATCGTTCTTAACTTGTCTTCGCACCTACCCACTGTATCTGAAGTTACGCTTTCATGCAAGGTTGGGCTTCAATTCTATAGCGTGTAAAATGAACCAAGGAAAGTCGTCTAGACAGAAAACGAATCCTTTGAAAAGATTGCTTTCAAATTACGAGACGGCGCTCGTCTCTTCGCCATCGGCGTTTTTTTCGAAATGGCGAAAACATAGCCCCCCAACTAGGTATTCACCAGTCCGAGAAATTGGCTTTTAAGACACTCTGGAACAACGCCTTCGTAGCCCTAATTTCTGCAGACAAGCAAAGCGCCGTTAAAAAGTGTGATAATAAGATTGTTGATTTACTTTCTCAGGGGAAACCTATATAACAATTTACAGAATATTGCCAAGAAGTGCCTTCAAGACAAGCTGGTTTAGTTGCTCTTGAACACATTTAAATTTGACAGCCTGAAGCTAAAGCACTTTTATTGTCTCCTGCTACTAACGAATTGTTCTGAGCCTGCCATTTATGGTTCACCAAAGGTACACAAGCCCGGTGTTCCACTAGGGTCTATGGTCGACTTTACAAGAACGTCAGTGCACAGACGTTTGGGTAAACTGAGGAAATTGTCGGACCCGATCACCACGAAAACTGCCACAGACGTTGCCAGTTCAACTGGTTACGCTTATATTGTGCTTGACATTTCCCTAGCTAGAGATGAAGCAAATGTGACCTTCGCAAGCGCTGTTTACTTCTGTTCCTTTCGACTTGACTGCCGCTTCCTACAAGGAGTACATGCTGGCTGACAAAATACTTGTTTAGCGCCTGATTTTGCATTCACAGGACATATCTAAACTGTCGGAAGTTTCCTCAAGCAACATGTCGTTCACTTACCATGAGCAGCCTTATAAGCAAATTCACAGAAATGCAATGTAATGTTCCATCTTCGTTACTAAAGCCAATTTGGTCATGGAAGTGATTACAGAAGTGCCCCTTGTATGCCCCTCCAGCACCCAACATATTCGTCCGCTACATGCACAACTGCTTCTGCAACATGAATAAGAATATTTGCCCACGGCTAGTGTGCCCTCTCAACTGAATAAGAAGAGTTCAAGTTTACCGCAGAGTTTTTGTGTACCAATTTCTCTACATGTCGAATTGAGGCAAACCGGTGGTGGTCGTTTGCTTGTCGTTTGTTTGCTGTGCATTAGAAAAGTGACGCGTACACAGCATATTGCCTCAATTTTGAATTGTACCGCCTAGGTTGCCCCAAAAGAATCTGCGGGTTCATTGTGTTGTGATGTGGGTAACACAGATTTGCTCGATTGACGACAAGGCGAGGAAAAAAAAACTCCAGACAAAATGTCACTGACAATTGCCGAACGAGTAGCCAAGAACTTCATCAAGCATGTTGGCGTGTTGAAGATTGTTCTCTGAATTCCTGGCCAACCAAGCTCAAGTCATTTCGAATGCGCACTAGTGGCCTACATGTTCTTTGGGTGACGGAGCTGTGATCACTTCAAGGCGTGACCTTGGCATTGCGCAGATGGCCTCGAACAAGCTGAGTAAACACGTAGTTAGCGCAAAAGATCATTCAGGGCAACAAATACTCTAGCTTTGTTTATGACATACCATTCTTACACTGTTACAAGGTTACATCGGTGAAACTGGCAAGAACATCAGATCAAGAAGCATCAAAAAATTTGAGAAATAATTTAAAAATATCAAAAGCGCCGAGCACGCCGTTATTCACAGCAATTGAATCGATTGGTGTAGCATCGCTCTAAATGGCAATAAACATATTTAGCCCAGTAGAGCACTTTTGGAATATACGTTCATTCATACAACGGAGGATACTCAAAACTGCACCTATGGCAACTTTCCGGCCAACTACAGCTTTACACCTCTTTATAAGGTCACACTTTAGCATAAAAAGCAACTTGCACCTTTTAATTGCTTAGTGTGGTCAATAAAAAACGCCAGACCTGCGAAGAAGGCGCAGCACAGTCACAGCGAAAGCTAGAAAAGTGGCTTTCAGGGCATGTTCCAAACACTCATTGGGTAACTACTGCAATAGGGCATTATTAATAAGCTTTTGGGTTGTAGGCCGGCATTCGCTACTACAATTTTCGTCTTTCTTCTGAAAAACATGGTATCCGCTTAACACTTGCAAGGAATTTCGTGCCTATTGTTCATGCAGTGGCTCACGACGATGAGGAAATATGGCTGAAGTGGATATGCGCCACATTTATTAGGGCAACAAGAAAAAGTTTTTGAAATGGGTTAGAGCATCGGACGTCCCACTCGTTACGCTATTCACATTATTTGACAAATGGTTTTGTTTCGCTGTTCAATAACGCGATTGCTTTCCCGACATCAAGCCTGCCTAAGGCAAGTTTGCCTACAAGTCACAAGCAACAGCGTAGCTCAATGGTCAATAAAGAAAGAAAAAACAGCGTAGCTCAATGGTAGAATACTGGGCTGACACCCAGCGGGCCCAGGTTCGAGCTCCATTGTGCTCTTGGTGCTGGTTTTTTTTTCTAATTTCGCGCGAGCGATGTGGTTACGGACACCGGTGGCGGCGGACAAGTGCGCGTAACCCGAGTTGTAATTTCATAACAGCCTTCGCTGTAAACACTAATCTGTAGACCATTACATCCCAGAAACATGACAAGATTTTAAGTATCTCAGTCGTGCAAGGCTCCAGAGTTTTTTATTATCTGGTGTCATTTAACGCACAGTTTCATCATAACAGAGGATACTTGCATCCACAATGTCAGCCTCCGCCAGACAGCCGCAGAGGCATGATAAGAGGCAAAGACATCCTTCCGCCGTTAACTGCCAAATGGTGTTCTACGTTGTACCAACCTAACACCAATATACATTGCGCAGGTCTCGTGTATCCTTACGGACTAAACCTTCAACTATACATGTGCGATGGCACAAGTTATTTTCGAGGTATATGAATTTCTATGACGCAACCCTCAATCTTCTTTTTTATCAATGTTTCTAAAGCAGCGAATGATATGCTCGATTGGCAATCGGTGAAAACGTTCATGTTTTAGCTATTTTCCTCTACACAAGTAATATTCTCCGAAATAAACACGCTTTTAAAATTAGGAATTACAAGGACAGATGATGTAACCTACGAAGAGAGCTACGTTCCTTTTTGGGGTGTCAGCGCAACGATGCTCAGAAAAATAACACGCCACATGGGCCTAATTGTGCGACGCATGTACTGGCTCTGCCCTTAAATAGAGCCTACGTAATTCGTGAACAAGAAACGTTGATGCTTGCTACCATTTAGAACAGCTTCAATCCTTATGTAACAGTATGTTGCTAGAACTAAACCCCCTAGCTGCCGTGTTAGTGTAGTGGTTATGACAATTCACTGCTTAAACCGAAGGTTGCGGGGTTAAATTCCGGCTCCGTTGCAGCGTCCCGAGCACTCAGATTTTGGTGCAAGTTAAAAACCTCCGGTGGTCGAAACTTCCGGAACCTTCCACTACGGCGTCTATCATATTCATATGTTTGTTTCGGGACGTTGAACTTCTACAATTAAATTAACTGAACAATCTTTGTTGGAGTCGCCGCCTTCATTCAAGTTTTTTTGCGGCGTTGGCAAGTCCTTGCGGAAAAAGCAGCTCTTGCTGTGGCTTTTTTTCCAACCTTTCTCCACTCACCCCCAATCACCTTTGATTTTCTGGTGAGAGAGGAAATTAAAACAGTGCTCGCTTTAAAGACGCAGAATATTTGAAAAAGGGGTGCCAGTGTAGTCAGTGTTCAGACAAGTGTATTTGTCTTGATTAAAAAAGTCGTCCACCAGTCAGGACGTTCATTTCGCTACACTTGTTTTACCCGTTATTGAAAATTTTATTGAAAACCTTCATATGCGCATCTATCTTCGTCCGAGCCACGACAAATCTGATGTCGATCGTTACATGTGTGTCAAGCTTGTGTCTTAGTTTGTGTGAATTCGAGGGTAACGACGAGAAGAAATGCCACAGAATAAAAGAAAAAAACTCTACGCGAATCCTAATGTAAATGTGGCTGTCGATCATAGCTAATATTGCTACGAGTAAGTAACATCATCTCTGTTACAATATGACCTGAACTTTATGTCGTCACTGTTCTCACCGTGATGTCATCCGTGACTGCCGACTGCTCGGTGATGAGGTATGCGAATAAATGTGTGCAGATCAGCAGTCCTAACAGCAGAACGATCAGGCCAGTTAAAGAAAAAATGGTCCAACGATGCTTCTGGCTCTCCTTACTATCAACCTGTGAAGTCGGCAAATCATGGAGAGAATCCTCAACACATGAGTCGTCAGCGTAAATATCATCAACTGGTTCCGAAGCTGTGAGAATTATTTTAGCGATACTGACAGTTTTTAGTTATCAGAAAATTGCGGTAATCCGTGGTGTCTGAAGGAGTACAAGAAATATTGTACTGGAAGCTTAGCTACACGTACTGTTCATTGCGCTCAATAAATAAAAGATTTGTTAATTTATGAACATCGCGGAGTTATATGTCGCACTAAAGACGACTCAGAATAGTTTTGAGCCAATTTCAGACCCACAGAGTCTATATTTATTTTACTACTTGACTCTAGTTAGTTTAATACGCAAACAATTGAAGTATCGCGTGAAATCTCCAAGTACATTTGAAGCACTAGCTTCCAAGAAAGAACAGCTACTATTGAACAGTCACTGAATAACGGGCAACCAGCTTCTTCGGGCTGCTCCCAGTTTATACCTACCGGACGAAACATGCCAAAACACGTCCAAGACAGGCATAATGAAAAAGAGTTTGATGTTGAGCCTAATTGTGTGGAAGAATTTGATGCAAATGACATCGCATAAACAACAATGAAGAAAAAGTTACTGACACCACTGCTGGTTGTACCGCCATGGTAGTCTAGTGACTCAGAAACTTGGCAGAAATCCCTGCCAGAGCGGCTGCTTTTGCGAAAAAGGCGACAATGCTCATGTATATGGGACTGAAATGAGGATTTACCCTCGCCTGATCTCCTGACCACTCTCTCGTCTGAGACATGGGAAAGACTACTCCGAGATACGAGCCTAGAAGCACCACTCCGAGCCATACGGCGAGCTGAGGAGGTGGTGGCCAGGCACGGCCGGATCGCCATTCCTCTGTGAATTTTTTTCACTTAACTAAAGTTGCTTCTCTATCTCGCTCGTGCTTAGATCTAGCTGCACGTTGCGAAACCCGAGGTGGTAGAAACTGTTGGAGCAGTTCACTACGGCGTCTCTCATAATCAAATGTTAGTTCTGAAACGTTATCTTTTAAAAAATATACCAATAGCGCTGGTGTTGCGTACGTTACTTATGCGGAGGCATATAACCTATGTTTTCTAAGCCTGCGATGCGATGCTATGATATTTGTACACTTTCTTTTGTCCTCTGGTGTGCAAAAAAGGCAAGATATCCACGGGGTGTATAATGGAGAGTGGGGCGAAGCATCCGTCTGTTCATTCGTTCTAACTTTCGTGCGTCCATGCGTCCGTCTGTGTGACCGTCCATGCGTCCATCCAACCGTCCGTGCGTGCGTCTGTTCGTGCGTCCGCACGTCCATCTGTGCGTCTGTCCCTGCGTTTATCCATTCATCCACCCCTGCGTCCGTCTATGCGTCCATCCGTTCGTGCAGCCATTCGTGCGTCCATCCATGCATCTGTCTGTGTGTTCGTTCGTCCATCTAGTCAACACTCCAAGTACCACCATCTCGCTTCTTTTTCATCACATATTCCGCATATAGAAGAACCGCCATCCGGCAGACATTCCAAGGACTAAAGGACAGGTGGCATACGCACACTTTCTTACGGCTTGAGCTTCGTGTCTGTTGTGTCGGCGGCCGGCGTCCAAATGATGGCAAGAGGCCCGATGACTGGACGCGGAACTCGGCGCGCGCCGGCAATCGGCCCACAGACACGAGTGAGTCAACGAACTCCACGGAAGCCCAACAACCTCTCGGCTGACCAGCAGCCGTTTAAAAAAATCACACAACGAAGCGACGCGCACACATGCGATTGGCTACTGACAACCACGTGTGCCGGTCTGGAATGGCATCTATATATAAAACACAAAGCAACACAAAAAACAGTGCGCATACTTCTCAAGGATGGCACCACAACACCACATCATCCTCCCATGTCGATAAAAACAGTCATCACAGTCTCGTAAGTGTCCACATATCCAATAAATTCACACCAACGGCGAGATGACGTGTCCGCACATCCATGAGTGGCACCACGAAACACAAGATCATTCCTCGATTATGCAAAACAACACACACTACAATACCGGTCTATCTTCATGACGTCTTCACTTAAGTCTCCAAGTCTTTAAACCCGTCTGGGCACTTTGTCTCACAGCGCGAACGCGCTAAGGCCGCAGAAGAACTTGGTGGATTGCTACCATTTTTGGTCGGCTTCTAAAACCCCTTCGCTCTTTCATTTTCCCCCTCCCCGGGATTGATATGATATTGAACAGTTATCGAGGGTTGCCAAGCATCCTCTTGACATCCCGACGTTCCCCCAGGAGCCACTGATTCAAATTTTTCACTAACCGAGAGCTCTGACGAGAGTCTGTCCGAAGATTTGGGGGGAGTTAAGTAGAGCAAGTGAACTAGAGGGCTGACTATCACAACTGTCTATGTTAGAATAAAAGTAAATAAATTCTTCAGGTGGCGTAGAACGCGCCGCCGTCTCAAAGGAACCCTCAGGAATTACTGTCAGTTTGTAAGCGTTCCACTTCTTGCAATCACTTATCAGAAAAGTGAAAGGAGCGACCGGAGCCTGCACCCTATGTGGCTTGCTATACTTATAATTTCATTTCCTATTGAACCTCATTTTACCAATACTCCTACCTTTATGCGGTGTCTTCGCGCACCTTTACTTTTATCAAAATACTCTTTACTCGTTTGCTGTTTTGCCGAGACTCTATCACAGACCTGAGGCAAATCAGCTTGACCCCCTGATACCTGACGACGGATCCTAAAGTTGCTATTGTCTATTTCAGAGCTAGGTTGACGGCCATGCAGCAAAAAAAAATCTGGTGAAAGACCTGTCACTTCATGTGGATTGACGCTGTATGAACTCAGAAACTGCGATGCTTTTGCTGGGTCTTTTCCTTCCAGTCTTGCTTTCTGTAAATGTTCCTTGAGAACCCAATTCAGGCGTTTTATTTACCGTTGGACTGGGGATAATAATATGACAAGAACACGTTCCGGACGCCTTTTTCCTTAAGGTAATTCTCAAATTGCTGTGACACCAACTGTGGACCATTGTTGGTATTTATTACCACTGGCAGCCCTTCGTGGCTAAATGAGCAGTCCAACAGCTTAATGACAACCTTTGCTGATATTGTATTCGTTCCAAGAATCTCGAGCCACTTAGAATAGTAATCCACCAATGTTACGAGATAACATGGAAAAGACACATGTAATGGGCCGACATGATTCATACCCAATTTTTTCCATGACACGTCTGGTCATTAGACTGGTTGCAAAGGCGCCACGCGAGGCTTGGCAGACTTATACGCCAGCTGACAGACATGACGATGCTTTACATATTCCTCTACAGAATGATCCATTTGAGGCCACCATTGTCTTTCACGGCGGAGTTGTTTAGTGCGTACTATTCCTTGATGATTCACATGTGCTAGCCACATAAAAGTAGGTATAAGGAATTCGGAATGACTACACGGTCACCATGCATAAGTAACTCGTCTACAAAGGAGAGATCATTTCTAAGATGAAAACGTGCTATTAGGTCATTATTTGGTTTCTTTATAGGCCAACCCATGGATACATGCTCACATACTTTCTGTAATGTCTGATCAGTGCTCGTTGCAAGCAGCAAAGTTTCTTTATTGACTACTGATGTCACTAAAGATACTATTTTCTCCTCCTGACTGAGTTCTGGACTGTTCTGTAATGGTAGTCTAGACAAGGAATCGACCACCACGTTTTCCGAGCCCTTATGATACTCTGCATCACAATTGTAGTATAACGGTCTAGCTGACCACTTTGAAATTCTTGACGGTCAACGACCGGCATCTCCTGCTGCTAACAAAGCAACTACAGCTTGATGGTCAGTTCTAAGAGTGAAACGGTTACCCTAAAGGTAAATGTGCCACTTTTCACATGCGAACAGGCCCGCATGCGCTTCGCGTTCGACCACAGAGTATTTCCTTTCAGTTTCTGACAGTGTTATCGACTCAAATGGTACGGTTTCAGGCTTAAAACAATACCGCTGCGGTAACTCTCCTCCGACACCAACGTCAGATGCATTGATTGTAACTACCACAGGTAGATCTAAATTGAACACCTTAATCACAGGCGAGCAAGTTAGACGTGTTTTTAAGAGCATGAAACTGCCTTGACCACTCTCTAACCAACAAATTTTTTTCCCTGTCTGAGCATGAGACGAAGTGGTTCAACTAGATCTGCATAGTGATCTATGAACTTGGCTTAATAGCCTGTCAGCGCCGAAAATGAGCGCAATGACTTAATGCCTGTAGGAGTTGCAGCATTCACGATAGCATTCACTTTACTGTCTAAAGGCGAAAGGTCCTCGGCTGAAATCTTGTGTCCCAAGAAACTGAGCTCCTTGACCGAAAAAAGACATTTATTGTTTAAAACCATGCCACTGTTTGCTATACAAGTCCAAACTGCAATGAGGCTCGTGTCATGCTCTGTGTGGGGGTCTTCCCACCCACAAGAATATCATCAAAATAGCAAAATGTAGTTTGCAATTCTTTAGGGCCTATGACATCATTTTTCGAAAAACTGCAGGTGCAGACGCCAGACCAAAGCACACACGTTTAAACCAGAACAAACCATCATGTGTTACGAACGTCGTTAAATCTCTTCTGCTATCTTCCAACAACAACTGATGATACGCAGACGCCAAGTCTAACTTCGAAATGTAAGTAGCTCCATCAAATATTTGTAATAACTGTTCAACGTGCGGTAAAGTATATCCATCAATGACAATTGCCTTATTGGGTTCTCGGACTTCCACACACAGTCGGATGCTCGCATTCTTCTTGCGGACGACGACGAGTGGCAATACCCACTCCGAAAAGTCAACACGTTCGATGACATCACAGTCCTCGAATCGTCGTAGCTCGGTAGACACCTGGTCTCGAAGAGTTAGAGGCAACCGTCGCAACTTGGATGTAACCGAAGCCACATCTGGCCACCAATAAATTTGATGAATGAAGCCTTCGACGAGACCCAACTCGTTGCTGAAGAAATGCTCGAAGCCGGAAGGCACGTTGGAGGGATACTGCATGCACTGAACATGATGCTAGACGACGCGTTAAGGTCGTGCCGTCGAGCTATATGCTCAGTCGCTGGATGGCATCAAGCCACAAGAGCGTTGTGTCTTTGTCGGTGATGAAGAAAATGATGCAGGACCACTGTAACACCGTCACTGGAACTTGAAAAGAGCCGGTGACTCTGATGCTCTGTCTCGAGAAATCCTGCAGGTCTACGACAGCCTTGGACAGGACAAGTTTGCTGAAGTGGTGCTGGAAGTCTTTCACATTCATGAAATATACAGACGCTCCAGTATCCTCTAACAGTTGCAGATTGACACTACCGACCACCGCGTGGACGACTTAGTCTCTTCTAGATGCAACCCCAACTGTAAGCACGTACGTCGCAGGATGATACGAAGATACCACTGCCGTACTTGACGCTTCTTTATGAGCCTGGCGTTCCGGTGCGACGCCAAACATTTCCCTGGCAGACACGTTCTGGACCTGGTCCATCTTTCGACACATCTTCTCAAAATGTCCCAGAGTGTTACACTTGCGACAATGCCGATTCTTTGCTGGAAGATTTCGGAAAAACGAACGATGATATCTGCTTCCGCATCGGCCGCAAGCTTGATGCGGTAAGTCAGCACGAGACTTTTAATTTTGAACTGCAGTCCGGGACTCTGACGATGACTGTGGTGGAAAGTATCTTGTTCTTTTCGGAACTTCTGTGACGTCACGTCTTCCCCCATTGCTTCGGCCATTGTTGCTATTTTTGTTTTTCGCGCCGCCATCTTGCGTGCCATGTCCGATCACATTAATGCTTTCAGGTTGACCCGAAAGAAATGCTCGATTAGCCATGGACAACGCATCTAAGGGGTGCCCAATTTCTTCGGCTTTCTCTAATGACAACTCTTCCCCTTGCGCAAGTAATTTCTCTTTAAGCGGTAGGTCGAAGGTACCGTGAATGATTTGGTTGCGGATGCGTTCTGCATACCTTATGCCAAATTTACATCTCATGGCCTTTTCTTTTGGAACTGTCTAATATTCCAAGAAGTTTTCTCCGAGAAGTTGCCGCCGTCTTGTGAATTCGTGATGTTCTACGATTGAGTTGAGAGACGCGGCGAAATGCCGTTCGAGTTGTTCCACGAGCGTTTTGAATATCAACCCGGCCGTAAACGATGAATCACTTTCAGACGCCAACACGGGTGCCTTGTCAGTTGGCGTAATCGACGGCGCATTTCCTTGAGTGTTTTAGGCTTCATCTTGTTCTGTTGCCGCAAAACATTTTCGCTGTCCCTCCCTTCCTAGTAGGCTAACTAGTGCCGCGCGCGTCGCGCGTCGTGCCAGCCACTGCCGCTGGCCGCCTCGAGCTCGGCCTCAAACCTTTTTTCCAATCAGTCTATGGAATCAGGGTTGTTCCCGGCAGTTCAAGAAATACGGGACGGCGTTTGAAAAGAATCATGCTGGAACGAGAGGCAAGTGAGTCACAGAACGGACGAGGGCAAAGGCCTAAACCGAGAGGTTTGCACACAGAGTGCACGAGGCTTAATACTGTTCGCAGACGCTAGAGGCGTCAGTACAAGCAGAACGCAAACGGGCAGTACGAAAACTAACTCTCGGTTCTTACTGATTGCGGAGAACTAATCCGACATCCTCATTGCCATGTTGTTGTGTCGGCGGGCTGCGTCCGAACGACGGCAAGAGGACCAACGAATGGACGCGGAACTTGACCCGCGCCGACAATCGGCCCACCGACACGAGCGAGTCAAAAGTATTCCGCGGAAGCCCAACAACGACTCGGCTGACCAGCAGCCGTTTATCAAATCCACACCACGAAGAGACGCGTACACACGCAATTGGCTACTGACAATCACGTGTGCTGGTCTGCAATGACATCTAAATATATAACACACAACAACAAGACAAACAATGCGCATCCTTCTCAAGGACGGCGCCACAACAGCACAGTTTCTAC
Source organism: Rhipicephalus annulatus (assembly GCA_013436015.1). Lineage (NCBI taxonomy): Eukaryota > Metazoa > Arthropoda > Arachnida > Ixodida > Ixodidae > Rhipicephalus > Rhipicephalus annulatus. The sequence goes on along the minus strand of WOVY01015984.1, from coordinate 107,325 downwards.
TTCCTACCTTTACCCACCTCGAGTTCATGGTATATACTAGTTCACTGTATTCATGGCACTGCGGCCGAATGCTCGCTAAACCTTTCTAAAACCAAGGAGGTTACGCCCAGCGAGTATAAAGTAGCAACCCTTTCTTCTCAGATAGTGCTCAATATACATGCTAATGGCTGCTAATGCGTACTGAGAGACAGGAGAATAAGGCTTTTAGTTAACGTGCACGCTGCGAATTTTCCATTGTTTAACAACGCACAGGAGAAATCTCCCACCGACAACACCTTGCAGGTCAAAGCGTAAGACTTGTGACGTATACAACGAGGGACGAACGGGTGCCGCTTTAAGGAGCTTTGCCCCTAAAACTACAATTCATGTCCCAGACCTTACATTTACAACAAGCTGGGAAGAGCCTCAGCAATACATTGAAGCGTTGTGGTCTGGCGTTTTGCGTAGCATGTTTGCTATCCGTAAACGCTAGGTTAGGCTAATGAGAGAGAAAACCGATCACATTACCATATTCCGGCAAAAGGGGCTAGTGCCTTCCAGAAACAGAGCCAGTGAACATGTGCGTAGAAACTTGAGGCGCTTCCCGAGTCCGAAACGAAGCAGCTTTTCTAGGTACGAGGCTTAGAACGGCCCTGTTCACGTGCCACGAGCGCTTTCTGTTTCTTCACATCAGCAGTGGCACCCCGTGCCAAAAACATCTGAAAGAAAAGCTGTATTAGGTGGTTTAATGCTCTAGTGGGTCATTTTCTGAAGTACTTTCTGGTGTTGTGTGCAGGACCACCAAGATTCAGGCTGTAAGATCCGCCTGATTCTTTCCTCATCCCCACGAGTGAGTAGGTGCCATTCACTCAAGCATCATCATCATCATCATGACCACCACATAATTTATTAGCTCAATGCCTTTTTATAGGCTACTGGTGTAATGCACAAGAGATTGGCCTGGAAGCTTTCTAGCCCTACGCTTGGGAACTAAGACGCCCATCTACAATTGAGCGTGGATCCAGGTGGCGGAAATCGTCACTGTTTTTAGCCAGACACCGCTTCCTTTACGAAACAATTAACAGCATATCCACAGAGTGAATGATGAAGAGTGGGGCGAAGCAATCGTCCGTCCATGTGTCCGTCTGTGTGACCGTCCATACATCCATCCGCCCGTCCGTGCGTGCGTCTGTTCGTGCGTCCGTCCCTGCGTTCATCCATGCATCCGCCCTGCGTCCGTCCATGCGTCCATCCATGCATCTGTCTGTATGTCCGTTCATCCATCTATTCAACACTCCAAGACCCACCATCTCGCATCTTTTCACATATATTCACCATATAGAAGCGCCGCCATCCAGCGGACATTCCAAGAACTAAACGATAGGTGGCACACGCATATTTTATTACGGCTTCCGCTTCGGGTCAACTTCCCACCTTTAACTACACCGAGTTTATGGTATATAGTAGTTCACTGTATTCATGTCACTGCGGCCCAACGCTCGCTAAACCTTTCTAAAACTAAGGAGGTTACGCCCAGCGAGTATAACGTAGCAACCTTTTCCTGTCAGATACTGCTCAATGTACATGCCAATGGATGCTAAGGGAAGTGAGAGACGGGAGAATTCAGCTTTTACTTTCTTACGGCTTGCGCTTCGTATCTACTTCCCACCTTTAACCACCTCGAGTTCATGGTATATACTAGTTAATTGTATTCATGGCACTGCGGCTCAACGCTCGCTAAACCTTTCTAAAACTAAGGAGGTTAAACCCAGCGAGTATAACTTAGCAACTCTTTCTTGTCAGATAGTGCTGAATGTACATACCAATGGCTGCTTATGGGGATCGAAGCATACGCGTTCACTAAAAGCCACATGCCGCTGTCTTTCATTCCCCATTAGCAGCCATTGGCGTGTACAGTGAGCACTATTTTTATTGTTGAACAACGCACACATGAAATCTCTCACCAGCACCACCTTGAAAGTCTAAATGTGATACTTGTTACACACTACAACGACTACGAGGGAGAAACGGGTGTCGTTATCTGGAGCTTCGCCCCTTAAAAAAGAAACAATTTTCGCCATGGATTAGGCCAATGCTCCTTGCATTTACTGAAGTTCAGTGACAATTTTCCTAGGTGAGTGCATCTTTATAACAATCACTGCCCTATCGAAAAAACAACCATGGTGGATTTAAAAAAAACGCTGTGGGTGTGAGGGAAATTATAGTGGGTTTAGTGAAAATAGTGGTGGGTTCAGTGGAAATATTAGTGGGTTTGGTGGAAATTATGGTGGATATGGCAGAATGGAATGAAAAAACTTTATTTCAGTCCTGCAGGACGCGCTTAGCGTGTAGCGGGCGTCTCCCACGTGTGGACCTAGAGGGAGTACCTGGCGGCTGCTTCGTGGGCCTGCTGGATGGCCCAGTGCTGGTCGGCGAGAAGTGAGCTTCTGAGGGACCTCTCCCACTTGTTTGAGGTAGAGTCGAGAAGAGTGTTTCTACACTCTCCGAGCAATTGTGCGAGTGTCGCCGTGTGTCCATACGAGGAGCACGTGTCACTGGTGTAGGCATCGGGATAATAAACGTGCAGCGTGGCAAGCTTTGGGTACGTGTGTGTCTGTAATAGGCGTAGGGTTAATGCCTGCGGTCGCTTAAGTTTCGGATGTGGGGGTGGAAAAATGCGGCGTTCCAGGTAAAAGTGCTTTGTAATTTCATTGTACGTAATCGGTGCATCCCGATTGGTATCTAACCCAGCAAGATGAGGTATGAGGTTAGTCTGTGGCAGTGCGGTCAGTAAGTGCGCGCGCTGCATTATGGGCGATCTCATTGAGGTTGGATAGGGCACCCGGCACCTGGCCGAGATGGGCAGGGAACCAGATGACAGTGTGGTGCTTCAGGGCCCTTGGGTCTGCATTGCGCAGCATACGTAACGCCTGGTCGGAGATAACTCCTCGTTCGAAAGCTTTGATGGCGGAACGTAGTGAAAATTTACGGATATGCCGGGACATTTTGGATGGCGTGGTGTAGATGTGGTGGGTAAAGTGGAAACGATGGTGGGATATTGTGGCTTGATAGTGGGCAGTCATGGGAGGCTCTGCCCACCATTGCGATAATGCCGGGAAGCACTAAGCAGATGGTGGGTGGGCTTATAATGGCAGGCATTATATATGGTGTAATAAGCTGACATCTGTACACTACATGTTCAACCACCATAATTTTTACCAAACGTTAAGCCTACCGAACGAGCCCATACATTTGTGTTATCCGCGCTTCTGGGTTTCAGAATACACGATTTAGACGAGAAATAATGACAATACAGCACAGCCATGGCACCAATTAACCTAAATGAAACATTTTTATTGTGTACGGTGTCCGCGCAAGAAGCAACAAACATCAATGGGACGCGATTCCAGCACTTCCAAAGAACGTACGTCTCCCCACACCGACAGCCCCTGGTTGTACTCGGCGGCACTTCCGTGGTTCTCATGCAAGAACACAGCCTTGACAATTCATATGCTTCCTGAACCAATATGATAACAATGTTTCCGACGCACTGCATTCTTTTGGGCCAAGCTGTTATCTAGTAGTTGCTAAGGATAGAGCTACTGCAGTTCACTGGCACGGCTGCACCCTACGTTGTGCGAAGAGCATCCCAAATACTGAATAAATTATGTGGGCGTATCTATGGAATGAGCCTAGAGGCGTGATATAGACTGAGCAGATGTTACACTTTCGAACTAGCGAGGAAAGAATATTAAACTTGGGAGACCCCTCCGGTAAATTGTACCTGCTCCCTAGTCCACTTGTTTTTTTTCTTGCGGTTGTGAATTGTAACAAAAACATGGCGTTGGTGTCATTATCGCAGTAGCAATCCTTGCAGGCAGCAGTTGCTTGTGTTCAATAATTGCGGAAATTGTAGCAGCAGGTGCAGATCTCGTTTATGTAGAATACGCGACAAATAAAACTGAAAGTGAACCGTCTGTTCGCATGTGAAGTAACTATTTAACACACAAGTTTCGTTATGTTGGCATGGCGCAGAAGTTAGTTGCTTCGAATTAGCAAGTGCAGGTTGCACATTTGAATCTCCCTGGTGGTCTGTCTTTTACGGGTGCTTTTCTACACCAGTTTTTAAACAATTACTTTTATTTGTGGATGCCCGTCACGGTCATTCTGACGCCATTTCCCGCTTAAGAATTCTCGGCCCTGCAGCATTTACGATATCCCACCATACACCATGGTGGATGTTTTACAGCATTCACCCACTACATTATTCCACTATGGTGTGTGGTTATATACACTTTGCCTGCCATTCATTTTTCTCCAGTAGATTGGGTACATTCATTTGCATATTTACATCATTCATGTGATTTTGTAGGCTTGGAAAATTCGCAGATCCTTTTCAGATGAATTTTATAGCTTACGTCCTACACCGACTTCGCTTGCTAGAATAAACAGTAACTTTTTGTGTGTGGTGTTCATCTTTGATAGCGACGGAAGTGTCGGAACTGGTGTGCCAATACAACGTCTGCTAGTCTGATATGAAACATGTGCGTTTGGCCGGCGCTCGCTTGGTTGTGTTAGCGATTTTTTTTTACGTGTATTTCGGCATATGATGGGTGGCAAGTGGTGTTCCGTTTTAGGTCACAGACAATTTAGACAATTTACCATATATTCACCGTAACACCTAGCTTACACTGAAGCATCCACTTTCTACAGCGAACGAAATAGATGCGCTGTCACCCAGATCTTGTTGTGGCTTGGAAACGCCACTAGGCTATTCGCTGGTCCAGTCTTCGATGATTATCGTACGCAGTAAACAAGAAAAAGCAGTACTGCTTATTTTGCTGGCAAGTATCTGTCTTAATGCATGAAGAGCAGAAAAAACCGCAAATAGTTGAATTCGTCCGTACAATAAATAACTAGGGCTGGCTAACCAAGACCATTTACACGTCAGACTTCACAGTGATTTGATATACTGAGAACACGGAGATAAGAAAATGATTACACTTTGATGTACCTGTTTTTGTACACATAAGAAAACTGTTAAAGCTTGTGCAAATACCAGTCATCCTACACAAATGAATGAAACAGATACACGTTGTTGAAAAAATAGCTAACTTCGGCAACGGACAATATTTAAGAGCGTATTCCTCAGAACGGTTGTCCTAAATTTCAACATGAAACGTGTTTCCTCTATCTACCGTTCCATGAATGAACTCATTGGCCATAAGTTTGAAGTTCACTTGCCTAGCTTGCTCATGTGGCAGGGGAGCAAGCCGGTATGATTAAGTCTTGCCTGTCCCATTATTGAGCGCAGGTATAGTTTTCACTCTCCAGAGACACGAGAAAAATCTTTCTGACAAACAGGAAGTCACGGGAATTCTCATTGCGATGTGTAGAAGCTTGAAAACTTCTGGAGAGAGCACCCGAAAGGGTTCACCTGCTTTTCGCGAAAGAAAGTCGACCACAACACGTAATATGGCAAGACTCCTTGCACGCTGCTTGCTTTGCCAAGTAACATAATGCAGTGAAACTTAAGACACACAGAATTCAGATCACTTTTGTAGAACGCGCATAGATACACGCCACCAGTATCACCTGTTACAACTGCTCGACTTGTTTCATGTGATACCACATTTCTTGCTGAAACCGCGTGCACAGCGATGCATGCACCGTGTTGATGACTAGATGGAACTTTTGCCGGAACAAAGATTAGGCGGCAATAGGGTCATTTGCGTGCGATTCTTTATCATAGCGACTTGGTGTTTCAACTGGTCTCCTCGAATCTCTTAGCGCCCCGATGTTCATTTCCCGCGCTTCATCAGACACATTCGCCCAAAAAGTTAAAAAATCCGCTTGTTTTAGCACCTGCGTCGTTTTTCTCTTCCGAAGAAATAGTAAAAAAGAATCTGGCTAGTTCATAGTAGTTAGCGGAGACCGATCGGAGAGAGAGCGCGCCTTTGACATCCACCTAGTTTCGGAAAACTGTTTGAGCGCAGCAATTTGCTCTTTCTGAAACTGCTGGAACCAGCTGAAACACTTTGGGGAAGCTCTAACAAAATTGACGAAGTCCGTAAACAAGCTAACAAAATCCCAACAGACGTCAATTTTCGTGCGCAAATCTTGCTAAGACAGGTTCAGTGTATGCACAAGGCACTGCGCATACAAAGCTCTTGAACAAGGGTCTGAAGTCCACTTGTCTTGCCAGGCAAGTTTGCAGCCCCATCATAACATTGCCCACAGCAGTTTTCCATCCGAAGGTTGAATAGACAAAGCACATCTTTTAAAATGCGAAAGGAAGTATGGGCTGTGATTTCCACAGCTGCGTAAAACCAACGAATACCTCCTCCACTTCCATGTCTTTCTTAGCATACCGAAAGCAGAAGATACTTGCTCTTGTGTAGTTATGTCACAAGATTCATCAGCAGTAACCCCATAAAACCCTGCCTCGTGCACTTCTTTCATTATGGAGTGAAGCATGCTTTGTGTTATTAACTCGAGCATCTAGTTCTAGATGTCTCCCGAGATCCATTTATAGTCTGTTCTATTTAGCAATTTTGCTAGTCCCAGCACATCAGCTTCTCGTAGCAGTAACAGTCGCTTCAAGTTCCCGTCGTCATCATCGTGTCTTCGCAGCGCCAGACGTTCAAAAACCAACAAGCAAATATGTGACATTATACCTATTAGAGCTTTACAGTTTTCCTCCACTTGGTTTTTCTTAGACTTTGAGAGAGCAGATGCTACATTCAACCGCACGATTAAAGCTGTCAGATCTGTGGATGCTGTGTGATGCAACGCCGTGCTTTCATGGCTTTCAAACATATGCAAAGCTGCCGTTCTGGAAGCCAGATTCAAAGACATTCAGCAAGTTTTTGTCTCAGTAGGTACGTGGGAATTGAGGCTTTTTGTCGGTAGCACGTACTCAGATGTCACAATACACCTTACTGGTTTGGGCATTGTAGGAAAGCCACCTGTAGCTTGATTGCCATATCTTCCTAAGCCCACGTCCGCCAATGCCGTTAGTGGGCCCCGGTCCGAATTTGTTCAAGTCACCCACAAGTGCTTGTTTTTGCAGTTGTTGCACCCCCAATCTTTGAAGCTGATTCCAGGATTATTCCTTCACTTGAAGCCGACAAACTCGCAGACCTGGGTGTGTCAGCAGTAGCGGCGCATATGACACCCGAAGTGTCCATGGAGGGTGCAGAGGTTTCACCATGGCAGATTGGATCATCATCGGCTGCATCGCAGAGGCCAGCAGCCTTTCTGGGCAACAGCAGACAATTGTGGTTGCTTTAGGTGTTACTTGTCTATTATTAAATGCCAAGAACTGCAAGAAATTGAAAACAAATCGGTGTTCAGGTCGGAATGATTGAAGTATATGCCCCGTCAACGGTCAAATATACTCTAAAAAGAGAGTACACCTTACTCATTTCGTATCGTTTTCACTTGCCACGTATACGACTTTTTTTATAAAGACAAGGTGACTCTCTTGGGGGATCAGAGTCGGCACGCTCTAGGCGAGTACTTCGACCTTCTTAGGAATAGTGAAAGGATTCTAGTGCAAAGGTTCACACTACCACTTCTTGGGGAGTCAGACGACTCTTGCCATTAATTGATATGTGGGGTTTAGCGCCCCAAAACCACCTTATGATACAAGTCATCATTACCATCAACGAATGCACCATAAAGGCGACGAAGATGACGATTCAACAAAAACTCGTGTTGTTGTTGCCACTCCGCTATCTTGGTTCAAGGACTCTGTGTACTCCGTGCACAACCTGTAAATATATCTCTACCCTCTGCCTACTCTCACCCCGTGACAATATGATTATGAGAGACACCGACGTGAAGGGCTCCGGAAAATTTGACCACCTGGGGTTCTTTACGTGCACCCGAATCTATGCACACGGACCTACGTTCCCGCCTCCATCGGAAATGCAGCCGCCGCAGCCGAGATTTGATCCCGTGACCTGCGAGTCAGCAGCCGAGTACCTTAGCCACTGGACCACCGCGACGGGGCGAACAACGCATGCCATTGACTCTCCTACGTCTGTCAAGCGGCTCTGCGGCTTTTTTAAAAAAAACTCAATTGACCTATTCTCTACTTTGCTCGAGTACTGCTGAAGATAGTGAAGTATTCTTTTTAAGGATTTACAGTAATACTCCCCGTTGTGCCAAGCAACTGCAAAAAATGGTACTTCGAATTTCGCAATATTTTAATAACACTCGTTTAAACAACAATTTCCAGCAGAATAACACGAAAAGCGCCATTGGATGAACTATGAATTACATAGAAGCCATTCTCATTTGCATGTTTCTATGAGTGTAGCAAACTAAAATACGTTGGATGTTCGCAGCGTCAAGCCGCGCAAAACAAACTGCACATCTCAACATATTTTCACAGTGCAAGACTACGAGTAGTTGCGGCGTAACTACGGAAGAAGAGACAAGGACAGAAAATAGCGCCGACTTCAACTGAAATTTTATTAGCGAGAACGCTGGAAAAAAATGCTACATCCTACGTACAGTGGGAATCGGTGATATGCGAAGCATGAGTGAGAAAGGTTGATATGTCATTTTAAAATCAGCACAACGTTACTAGGTGGAGGTAAATGATGCCGTAAATTACTTCTGTGTTTATATTATCTTGTTTGGATGTGTCATTTACCTTCGTCACCTATTCACGTCACATGATACCAAGTTTAGTATATGTGGAGCTAGCAAAACGACCGCGAGCACACTATGTGCATGGCATGTTGTCATGTTCTTACATGACACGCGGGTCAGGATTATCAAGTTTGTCCAAGTCATATACTTTTGTCATCCATTGACATCACTTAAGACCGAATGTGGTATATGTGGAGCTACCAAAACGGCCATGAGCGCATCATGAAGAGCTGAATATACTCCAATGTAGCGTTGATGCGCGCGCACGCTGAACACAGTTACGCTACGTTAGCAAAACGTGAGCACTCTATAGTCTGACATCAGGCGTGACCGGCGAGACCAGCGTCCGTCGGCACGGGCCGACGGCAACCGGTGTTGATTGCGACATGCCGATGCGTTACCAGACAACACTGCGTCTCCTTTCTTTCATGACGGAGGGATGCCAGACGCGCTGAAACGCGCATGCGTCACAGCAACGCAGCGCGGAGCGCGCCTGCGAGTATATGGCAGGACCGGTGCCTGGCGTCTCAACGCCGGTGTGAAATGAAACGCGTCGAAATGAACGCCGGTGCGCACGCACACCGCGTCACGTCGAAAAGTATTGGCGCCTTGACTGTGCATGTAATCATGTTATTACATTACAAACATCTCATGATTATCATATTTGGACCAGTCACACACCTTCGTCATTCGTTGACGTCACGTTATACCAAATTGGGCTTCTATGAAGCTAGCGAAACGGCCGCGAGCGCATCATCAGTGTGGCATGTAGTCATGTTGTTACTGTCATGTCGTGATTATCTTGTTTGTATGTGTCATTCACCTATGTCGTCTGTTCGCGTCACGCAATACCGAGTTGGTTACATGCGAAGCTAGTGAAACGGCTGCGAGCGCATGATGAGTATGGCATGTAGTCATACAAGACACTCATGTCGTGATTATCATGTTTGCATGTTTCATTTACCTATGTCGTTCATTCGGGTCGCGTAATACTGAGTATGGCACATGTGAAGCTGGCGAAACGGCCATGAACGCATCATGAGCGTAGCATAGAGTCATGTTGTTACATGACACACATCTCATGTTAATCATGTTAGCACCAGCATCATACCTTCGTCATCCATTCACGTACCGTAATGCCAGATTTGGTATATGTCGCACTATAGTGAAATGGCCACGAGCGCATGATGAGCGTAGAACGTAGTCATGTTGTTACATCACACGCATGTCATGATTTTCATGTTAGTGTCTGTTGCTTGTGTTCGCCATGCAATCATGTTATACCATACCAGTTTTGCAACGTGTCATGTATGTCATTCATGACATACACATGATTTTCATGTTATGACTAGTCAAACATGTTCTTCACACAGTCATGTTATGACATTACAAGTTTGGTATCGATGCCATTATTTAAACGGCCAGAAGACCTAAAAGTCGCAAGCGGCTAGATAGATAGATAGAAAGATAGATAGACAGACAGACAGACAGACAGACAGACAGACAGACAGACAGACAGACAGACAGACAGACAGACAGACAGATAGATAGACAGATAGATAGATAGATAGATAGATAGATAGATAGATAGATAGATAGATAGATAGATAGATAGATAGATACGCTTGAAGTCACCGATGTTCTCAATGAAATGCTTGGCATTCAATATATACTTGTGACAGAAAATAGCACATCACAGCCCAACCACGCAACCTATTGCGTCACAGACAGAAAATCAATATCTCATTAAGAAGGTACAGCACCACGCCTCAGTGCAAACTCACAATCTGTTGCGTCAAAGACAGGTACAACAAGAAATCGGTAATCATTGTTCCGAAAAAACTTTCAGCTAGTCTGGCGGCCACTCGTTCAACAGCAGCTTTGTTGAGCAGGCTTCTCATCAGATAAGCACTGGTCTTCCTATCATGTGCTGGTTTCAGGGGCAGAAAAGTTTCCTAGAACCATTAAACAGGGTCGTTGCCGTGATGGTAAAATTGTTGGCATAATGGTCAGCGTTGAAGAAGCTGAAACTCTACATTTTGATTGATTGATATGTGTGGTTTAACGTCCCAAAACCGCTATATGATTATGAGAGGCGCCGTAGTAGAGGGCTCCGGAAATTTAGACCACCTGGGGTTCTTTAACGTGCACCCAAATCTGAGCACACGGGCCTACAACATTTCCGCCTCCATCAGAAATGCAGCCGCAGCAGCCGGGATTCGAACTCGTGCCCTGCGGGACAGCAGCCGAGTACCTTAGCCACTAGACCACCGTGGCGGGGCGAAACTCAACACCTTAGTGGCTTTTGAGATGAACGTATTTCTAGAAAATATCCACGCGCTTTAAAAATTTATCACTGCTGCTTTAACCTCTATTGTAGGAGACAATTTTTTTATTGTACTATAAGACGTGAGTAAGAAAAAATTGCTTGTCTGGTTTTTTTATGAAGAAAAAAAAAGACTACCCAGGCTGCTACAACTCTTAGCTCGGTTCCTCAAGTTTTTTTCCCTGTAAATGGGCTAGATCACAATAATAATTTTTTACGGTATACTAAGCTTAGCTGTTATCAATTTAGAAAAGCAGGACAAGTTTGTGCCCTTGAGAATACAGTTTCATTCCTGTGCCGTGACATATCGCAAAGCAATGCTAGGCGTCACGTGCCTTGACATACCCTTTCGGTGCCTGCCTTGGGTGCAGTATTTCATATTTATGAATAAGTTTTTTCGAAGTTTTGATGAATCTCCTTTTCAGAGTGACGCAGTCGGCCATCGCTGGCAAGGTGGCATGATTGGCAGTGCGTTGCGGTCGTCAGCGCACGCAGATGAGAGAAACGTCTTCTTTGACAGACACAGCTCTTGAACACCGAAGGGGATGCAAAGTGAAATTTATACTCGGCTTTTGCGTATGTGCAAGTAGGACCCTGCATGTTCAGATTAAATTATGATAGTCGAAAATTCATATCATGAAACACATTTTCGTCTATTTATTTTTAATCTACTATGTCGAGTAACAGCTAGAAAAGTCCATAGCTAAATAGGTCAACAAAGCTATTTATTCGGCTGGAATAATTAATCTGCGGAAATAAGATACTACATACTACCACAAATCGCACTTCATAGGAGGATTCATAGGTGTCTCTACAGCGCAGCCAAAGGCACTGGAGAACTCAGGCATGTTCATTAGAGGCACTATGCACCGAGATCGAAACGGCGCATAGCGAGCCGCAAGTCGGCTGGATTTAGCGCACCATTTAACACAGTGGTTGACAAAAAACAACTGCTCCGCTGACATGTTTAGGCCGGCTAATGTTCGGGTCTTTTCTGCTGAGACCTGGGAAGCAAAAGCCTTATATGCAATCTTAGTGCCCGCGAGATCAGCCAGGTTCTCATTGTCCAGTTCGTTATTCAACTTCTCCTCTTCGCCAGTTAGGGACAGCTGAAAATGCACCACAGGCTGCATCAGATTATGTACGTGTGCGTTTCTGTTAGCAACAAAAAAACTCAGAAATTACAACAGAACAGCGGAAAGTTCAGGGCAAGCGTTCACTCTCATATCGAACATAACACTTCGTTGTCTAATCGTACAGTACGTGCTAAAATGTCGAACTTTCACTTTATGGCAATGGAAACAGCACACTTGCGTTCTGTGTTCTTATAATTGATATGGACACAGTCGCCTGTGTACTACACTGGCAGGTTGATATGTTCGACGGGGTGGAACTTTGACATACTGTGCAAGGTCGAATTCTAACGGATCATTGCGGAGCTGGAAGACCATAGAAAGGGGTCACCGCAATCAAGCACAGTGTTTGGGTTGTACGAAAAGACACACAGATACACGCCAATTGCAATGCGTCGAATAGACACAACGCCTCATCGTGGGCAGTTTGTTCTATAATCTGTCTTCTTCTGCATCTTTCGAACTGCCCGCGCTGGAGCGCCAATGCTGCTCCTGTCAGCCATAACAATATATATAAACAAAATAGGGGCATTCTACGTCCTACGTCAAGAAATGCTCAGACGATGCTTGGCGAAAGGCTCTTAGGCAGGTCTCGCTACCGGCGAGTGTGTGCTCGAGCGACAACTACAGCCACTGATCATCGTCGTCGTCTTCCACGACAGCGCAGCGTCAGTCATTCATATATATATATATATATATATATATATATATATATATATATATATATATATATATATATATATATATATATATATGAGATCTAACAGTTCTAACATTAATATTGTGTTAAAACACGGAAAAACGAGCCCTGAGGTATACACTTCTTTCACCTATTAAATATATATATATATATATATATATATATATATATATATATATAAGGGAAAGAAGTGTTTACCTAAGGGCTCGTTTTTCCGTGTTTTAACACAATATTTATGCGATATAACAGACAGTAATGCCAAGGAATGTACAGGGGAAGTTATTAAAACCAATGGAATGTAAATAAGAAGAAAGAAAAGTGGATGAAAAAATTGAGCACTCCTGTGAGCAGTCCTGCTCACAGTTGGTAATTTTTTCATCCACTTTTCTTTCTTCTTATTTACATTCCATTGGTTTTAATAACTTCCCCTGTACATTCCTTGGCATTACTGTCTGTTATATCTTATATATATATATATATATATATATATATATATATATATATATATATATATATATATATATATATATATATACGCGTGTGTGTGTGAGTGGCGAATTATACTCACGACAGATCTATGCGACTTCCGCAAGCACAGCGCTCTTTTTGTATATTCTTTTAAGAACGCGTCCATGCCTTGTGGTAGAGAGTCTTTAAAACATTGCACACTCTGTGCATCGAATGCATGCATAAACTCGTGGGCGATGACCTGCAATGGAAATACTTTGTCTGAGAACAGACAAAAAATGTCCAGCTGCTCTACACAGCGAAAAGTGTTCGGTAACATGCATTACTCTCTTTCGCCAGGCATTACAGTTTGTTGACAATTATTGGTCACCAAGGATTTCCTTGTTAGTTCTTCGTTCCTGAAAATAAGCCATCACAATCACGCAAGGTGACATTCTCAATAACAGTTGTGCTACACGGATACGGATGGCTTCATGGTTCATTATTATTCCGCGATTATGAAAAAACGCGCACTGCGTCTAATGCTTACAAGAAAATAAGCTCTTATCTTGGAGAAATCATTGAAAGGTGTTATTCGCTGCAGTGTTTAAGATGAAAGTCATTTGTACTGAACTGTTGACATACTCTATGAATATTGCGTATACCTGCAATATTCGCTTATTGGCATGGCTGTCAATGTCTTTCAGTGCTTTCATCGCTGTTTGCTTTTGCAGCAGCAGTTAAGAATCTCTGCCGCTCATCGCAAGAGCACTTTCAAAATGAAGCACTCAAATATGTTAGGTATGTTACGTGAAACGCGGAATGTCATGTGCTAGTATTGTAGTTTTGGGAAGCAAAATCACATGTTGATGCTTCTGTCTATAGCATACTTCTGAAGATAGGTTTGTTCTTTCTTAATTTATAAAATTCATATGTGTGTTATTTGCCGAACTGGCATTCAATACTACGGCATGAACAAGCTGACGGATTGAAGCACAGCATGCATGTGCGTTTCGTACGTAATGGTAGAAAGTGTACGTACCGTTCCGATCCCACCATAGTTGAGAGCGGCTGGCGCAAATTCATATACAAGTGGAGGAAGCAGGTCAACTGTCGGTATCTCGAAATTGTTGTGGATATAAGAAAAATAAGAGTTGCGGTAGGCCTCGTCGTACAGCGGGGTAGTCTGGTCGGTCCAAATGTAGTGAGAAGATAAAGAGAGAGCCTTTATCCACGTTGGGAACAGTAGGTCAAGAGGTGCATCCGGGTAAGGTTCTGTAGTAGGCAGGCAAAAATGAATATTCTTAAATGACTATGAAATGCTACGTACGCACTCCTCACACAAGAATGTGGTGATTTACGGACGGAATCAGAGAACGCAACAATAAAAGCTGCACAAAATATTGTTAAGCTCCTGTACCGTAGCCTCGTAACCTATAGCCACTACTCCGATATTTCAGAACTTTGTCCGGACTGCCCCAATCGCAGTTATTTTAACCACATGCTCTGGAGTTGCCCCTCTTTACAAAGAATAAATGAAGAAGTTTCTGAAAACTCTTTTCGTTAAATGCTCACGAGTCCGGTTCTCATACAACAACTCAAGGCTGTCCAGAAGGCCCATAATGCGGCGGTGAGGCTGGGCCTCCCCATCCCTACGTGGGAACGGCCCGCGATCCTACCCCTATAAAACGGGGGTGGAATCCTTCAGGACCCCAATAAAAGTTTTTCATACATCCATTCATCCATCCATCCTCTACGCAAACACATACGTGCAGTTATATACACTATAAGTGGTCGCATTGGTGTGCGTGTATGTATATGCAACTCTACTGTAAAATACAGGGATGTCAATAAGCCTATATATGTCACCAATGGTCCGATTATTGAGAGAAATTCAGTTTCACATGGCGTGACAAGTCCGTATAGTAAGTCTAATAAAGCCATATGTTTCAATTCCGAACCATATACGACATCATCGGGATCCCTAAACAAGATTTCATCTCGATATATTGAAAGAAAAGTGAATTGAAAGCATACGTTACCGAAAGACACGGTAGAAAGCATACGTTACCGAAAGACACGGATATCACTACGCCAATCTCTGCGGAAATTCAGCCTAATTATCTTCCCCCAAAAGCTTGATGTAAAGCTACTAATTTATGCAATACAATAAGAAACAATGAAATGACAAGGTTTATGAATGTATCGGTGCACCGAATACATGTTTGTAATGTGTGCAAGTTTTACATCTGCAGGTGTGCAACAGTATGTGGCTCT
Organism: Rhipicephalus annulatus; assembly: GCA_013436015.1. Classification (NCBI taxonomy): domain Eukaryota; kingdom Metazoa; phylum Arthropoda; class Arachnida; order Ixodida; family Ixodidae; genus Rhipicephalus; species Rhipicephalus annulatus. The sequence goes on along the minus strand of WOVY01015984.1, from coordinate 91,799 downwards.
TACTAACACCTTCATGAGTTTATAGAAAAACAGACTTCAATTGCCGAAGATGCAATTTTATCAGCACACATAAAATATTCTAGCTCCAAAAGCTCGATATTACGTTATTATTAGTCGTGGTATATAAACTACCGTGTTTGAAACCTTTATTGTTCACAGTAGGTGTACCTACATCTCAGTAGCACCTACATCTCACACAAGTGGAGATGTAGGTGCATACTTTTCCGCACCAGCCTGTTGTAAAGAACCGTATTGTAATGAACAAAAATGCTGAACAATGAATTGTTAACACAACTGCATAGTTTCATCTCGCCGGTGATCCGAGGTGCCTTGGCGCCTCACTCATCAGTGCTTTAGAGGCTACAGGGCCCCTAAGCCAATAGGAAGAGGATTAGCCTCTTCACATCACTCATCAGTACTGTGGAGGCTACAGGGCCCCTAAGCCAATAAAAAGAGGATTAGCGTCTTCACATGTATCCGTTCGCGCCATGTCAATTGCTCACCGTCTTCACTGCATCAGCTCGCCGAATCGCCTATACAATCTAATTTTAGATAAGGTTGGTTAATTAACTTTAAGAAAATAAAGCAAAACTGTGAAACACAGTCATGCCAGGAACACTGAAGCGTGGTTTCGCTGCTCAGTATGCTGAAGATCGGTAGGCACGCATATGCCAGCGGATAATTTCACTTTGTGCCTCTTTCTCACCGACGCTTATCGTGGCTCTCGTGTAACTGCTTCTCCGTCGACGCGTTCTTTCTCCCACTACAATGCTTCATTTCTCTCTTTTTTTTAATCGAAGAAGGACCAGAAACGCACGACACACTCTGCCATGTTGTATGAATCATGTTTAGGATGCAGCGCTCTTGGTTTGGCGACGCAGGCCAAGTCCTGCCTCGGCACGTTAGTCTTAGCACTCGCGGCTAAGCAAGCAGCATCTCTCGCTAATAAAGACAGCACGTACCTGATGTTTTATCGTCAGACTATGATTAAAGAAATCGATGGCAGTTTTCTCCATTCATTTATTTCTGTCAGCGCAGTGGGCGTGTAGCAAGAGCAAGTTCGGATCGAAGAGGGCGGTTGCTTCTGCATGGATGCTGGCTTGTTGATTTGCAAACGCAGTTATCGGGAGTGAGAGACAAAAACTCTTTCATTCGTATGAACCAAATGCGAACGATAAACGTATCAAATAACGATGTCGCGTGACATACACTAAACAATTGCCAATTTTTGTCCACTCGGTCAATTTTAAGGCACCAAATATATCTGGGACTATGTTTTTCTGCTCAACTGTGTGGCTTTCTTACACCACATAGCTTTGGTAGTGCTGAACCAAAAGGTCTTGGACCTTGGGTGAACATGAAGGCACGAGCCCAAGATTGGCTTGAGTTCTGCGCATGCGCCTTGGCGCGTCGCAAGCTTCTTGGGTCCGCAAGCTTCTTAAGTCTTTAAGTTCCTTGGGGTCCCAATTCTCATACTCTTTAATAACGCTAAACCTTATGGAGTGCTAAGTGAGAGGCGGTATTTTTATTAAATAAATACATCAGTAAGGTCACGCGCCTTATAGTGGCATATAAAGTAGAAATTCTTCTAACTTTTTCTCAAAAATGGTCCTTGTTTTTTATTTGCTTGCTCATGACGTTCTTCGCAGTAAATATAGTAAACTTAGTGCGAATAACTAGTGAATGCTCACAGAGAACTTTCGACGTGATAGTTGAATGCGTTGAATGAATCTCGACGCATAATCGATTGGCGAATTCAATGGCAGAATCGACTGACCCCCAAAACATAACGGGACTAAGTATTGATCAGCTACAATGCATAAATTGGACGTCAGCGTTTATGCTCCGCCACGGAATCACAAGACTTCCTATTTTCGCGCGCCATCGCTTCGTCGGTGTTGCAAATATGTGCACCATGAAGGTCTTAAGTGTAAAATGGCCCACACATTTGGGCGAGTCATATTCGTGAAAACAAACAGACAGATGAACTTTAATGGCGTCCTGGGAAGAAGGTTCCTAAAAACCCACCGAGGGCTGCCCCCGCGACGGGGTTGGGAACCAAAGGTTTCCAATCGCTTCACAGGCTCCTTGGAACGCCCAGAGATGTTTCGCAAGTTGTGCACTTGCGATACAAAAAAGTCTGTCTCGTTTAGCTGATGCCTCGTTGTTGAAATGCGCAAGCGGAGGCACCGCTACATCAAACGAGGGAAGGGGGGGTGAGGTGATCGCATGATGAGCAGTTAGGAGAAATGTCCGGAAACAGCGTCACAGAGGCCGGTGGCGGAAATAAGCTAGTTTGGAAGAGTCGGAGGGCTATCTGCTGTCTCCTTGTTAGCCCTCTGTGTGGATCTGCAAAAGATTTCCTACCTAAGCGGTAGTGCGAACATAACTCATGAAAGGTGATCAACGGGTCCCCGTCGGCGCCAACACTACAATCCTCGCCCTCAGTATCAGGGGAGCTCGTTAGCCAGGGGCAGAAAATGAGTGGCGACAGAGCGTGAGCCATTTCGTTCGGGTTGGTGACACCGCAGATAGAGGCACTCATGTGGGCGGGGAACTACGCCAACTCGTGAGCAAATACTGTGCAATTCATGAGACTTCTTTAAGCAGCCAAAGAGATTTGGTTGCTGTCAAAGGACCTGACGGCCGTCATGGAATCACAAAAAATAGCGGATGTATCTCTAGTCGTCAGCACTAGAGAGATAGCGACCTGTTCTGCTACCCCGATGGACTTGGTCTTCAGCGAGGCTGAACTAACGGTGCGTCCGCTCATGTCTACCACTGCGGCCAAAAAGCTATCTGGTGCTGACCGACATGCGTCTATGAAAAGCGCGTTTTGGCTTCAGGTATTTAAATGAGAGAGGAAGCTTTAGCCCTCGCCCTTCTTCTACCGTTATTATGCACCGTATGCATGTTTCGTGGTAGTGGATGAACCATTATTGTCGACCTAACAGTGTCTGGAAGAGGAACAGCTCTCTCTTTAATCCGAGGAGAGGTGATACCTGCTCTGGGTAGAATCGCCTTGCCGGCTTTAGTGCACAAAAGTTTTTAAATCTGGGAAGTGCGCTGGGCTTCGATTAATTAGTCAAGCTTGTTATGAACACCCAATGCCTCGAGTTTTATGGTACTCGTTTGAGAAGGGAGGCCCAAAAGCTTTTTGAGAGTTTGTCGAATCAACACTTCTAGTATGGCCTTTTCGGCAGTAGTCCAAGCGTGCATAGAGGCAAGGTAATTGATATGACTTAAAAGGAAGGCATGGAATAGCCGGAGGAAGTTGTCCTATTATATACCTCTTCATCTACCTGAGACCTTTTGAATAAGCCTAACAGGGCAAGCAGTGTGCTGTTGACGCTTCTATGTCGTAGCTGCATTCCTGCCGTTCTCAGAGATGAACATGCCTAGTATGCGTATAGTGTTTTTGCGGGGGATTTCTGCACTGCTCTTCGTGAACAGCTGTAGGTCTATCTTCGGGGTTGGTACCCATCAATTAGGGCTTCGCCCCATGCGAATGGGTCGGTAAACAAAGAGCTAAGACTTGTTGTCTGATAGCATGAAGTTCATACGAGAAGTGTGTTTCTGGACCATGTGTTCAGCTTCTTGGAGCGTACTCTCTGTGTGGTTCACCGAGCCACCCTTGCACCAAAGGGTGATGTCGTCGGCGTAGATGGCGGAGCCGACGCCATTGTTGTTATTTAAATCCCTAGCTAGAGCCGTTATACCTATGTTAAAAAGAAGCGCTGTGATCACTGCCCCTTGAGGAGCGCCCGTGTTTCCTTGAAACTTGTCTGATTCTATCTCCCCTAAATTTATGGTGGTGGTTCGATCTGACAGTACCTGCCTTACAAATTTAAAGAAATGCCTGCCGAGGCCCAACTCGAAGATGGCTCCGAGGACGTGATCATGGAGTATGGTATCTTACGCCTTTTTGAGATCCAGAGCCCAAATGACTCTGGGGTCTCCGGTAGAGTCCTCGATGACCTGCGATTTGTTGAGAAGCATGGCGTCTTGGGTTGAAAGATGTGGGCGAAAGCCAACAATGTTAGACGGGAAGAGCTCATTGCGCTCTATGTACTTAGAGACCCTATCGTTTGTCACATATTTGAAAATTTCGCCAACACAAGATGTAAGCGAGATCGGTCTAAGATTTTCTTTAATGCATTTTTTACCGGGTTTGGGTATCAGTATGACCATGGCGTGCTTCCACTCGTGAGCATATGAGGCATATTTTCAGTGTTTGTTGAATAAATCTGTCAGGAAGGTGACCAACTCATCGCCAAGATCCCTGAGCATGCGTTTCGTGACGTGTTCAGCGCCTGGCGCTGAGGTGCTGTTGAGTTTGTGAAGTGCAGACATGACTTCCCATTCCGATATGTCGCTGTCTAGCTCGGCGGAATCACTTCCTGTGTAACCGGGTGGTGGCGTGGATGAGGTGGAATCAAGTGGGAGGTCAATTTCGGCTAGATATTTCATGATCAAATCTTTCCTACCATAAGTGAGTGCCTGGTTGGGAAGTCTGTCGATGGCCGATTTCTGAGCGACTCGAGTATTGGTAGGTGTCAGAAAGTGTTTAAGCAAGTTTCACTTACCACCTATCCTCATCTGACCATCGACCTTGTCACACGTTTTGATCCAGTGTTTCTGTTCTAGCAATTTAGAGCATGACGCGATTTCGGCATTGATCAAGGCAATGCGTTTTCTTAGCGGCCTGTTCAGTTTGTTCATAGCCAGCGTTTTTTGAGAGACATTTTAGCTTCAAAAAGGTGCGCTAAGTGGCTGTCTATGGTAGGGAAGTTTTCTTCTAATTCTATCTCCTTAGTGGCGGCAAATACATTAAAAAGAGGGTTTCTATTCACTCTGAGTAGTCAATAGGAGGGGCTTTGTCAATTCTGGTGGAACAGAAAAGATCCCAATCAACACTGCGCTGTATTCTGGTGCTGTTGCATTCAGCATGCAGTGTCATTTCAATGATGTGGTCGCAACCCAAATCTTCTCCCATGTTTTGCCATGTTGACTTGCCCCGATAAGTGACCAGAAGGAAGGGTCAAGGGTCTTGTTACCGAATCGCCTTGTAGCGACGAGAGAAGAGAGACGTGAGATGACGTCGAAGGCGGCCGATGGGGCCGAGCCGATCTCGCCACTTTATTCCACGCCTGAAGCAGAGCCGCGGTGGCTGTCCACGTCCGACGCACCAAGGCGTGTCAGCTCGTTCTCCTTCTCGCGCAGCTCGAGCTCGCGCCAGCTGCGCGAGAGACGCGGCGCGGTGATGGAAAAAATGATGATGGTGATGATGGCACTACAGGCTCCCCCCCTAGCGCTTTGCGCGATTTGAAGGCATATGAAAAAAGAAAGAGGGCGACAAATGCTATGTACATGAACGGCAGTCCATAAAGTGTTCCTTTGGCAAGTCCAGTTTGTCAACGTTTAAGGGCCATCAGTAGGCAGCGGTCTCTGGCGGGCGACACTGGGAGTTGCGCAGAGGACGCAGGAGGAAGTGCCGGGTCGCTGTGGTAGCCGACAAGCGGGTCTCACGGTGACCTGGTCGGACAGGCCGAGAGTGGGCCGTGTGTCGCGAGGTCATGACAGGATGGTGGGTGACAATGTTGGCGCTGGGTGCAGAGGACACTATACTGCCGCCTGTCGAGATTAGAGGTCCCGACAGGGCCCCATGATGGTAGTGGTGGTGGTGGTGATGGTGGGCATGCGCCAGTATCTGCGGCTGGGTGAACGTCGGTATCTGCACCAGGGATTGGTGCTGGTCTGTCTGGAACGCACCCAGTGTGGGCTGGGCCAGCGTGGTCTGCGTGGGCAGCATGGCCTGCAGCTGTTGGAGCGTCAGTGGCTGTCCCGGGACTATGGCAAACGAGGGGGGCGACATCATGCATGGCGGTGCCAGAAAGATGTTGGGCCTTGGCCCCAGGTTCTGTGGGATGACAAGCGTCGGGGTGCCAGGCAGTCCTGGATGTCCCCCATGGGGCCTGGGCCCCGTCTGAGGTCCCAGGGTCAGGCCCGTAGCATGGGGTGGCCGCAGGGCCAGCTGGACCCCCTGTATCTGTCCCAGAGAGCTCTGGGTCTGCCCCGATGAGTCTTGTATCAGAATCGGGCTGTGGCCCAGGCTCGGAATGTACTGGTTCAGCAGGGAAGTGCCCTGCGCAGGTCCAGCCGGAAACATGCCTGGCTGCGCTGCCGCGGGGTTCCCGATGTGCAGCGGACTCCCCGTGTTGAGCCCCATCGCGGCTCCGGGTTGCACCGTGGTCGCAGGCTGCGGCGCCGGTACAGGCGCGGGCCGCGGTGTGGCCTTGTGCTGGGCCGCCCGGGGAGACTGTGACCGGGTGGTCGCCGCTGCCGAAGGCGTGGTCATGTTCGCGCTGCCGCTCGACAGCTTGGGCAGGATCTGTGGCTGTTTCGGCTGGATGAGCCGGGGGGCACCAGAGGTGCGAGGACTGGGGCTGGCCGAAACCACCTGTGCGACGCCGGGTCTCGACGCAGGTGCCTGCTGCGGCGCCACGGGGAGAGGGGCGACGGTGGCAGTTGCTTTGGTGGTTGCCGGTGTCGACGCCGACGATGAGGGCAGGCTCTGGCTCCGCGAAGGCACGGCGCTGGGGCCCGTCGTAGACCACGAAACAGAGACAGGGACAGGGGCGGGGAGCGGGGACGCCGAGGGTGGTCGGCTGCTGGCCGGGGAGGTGCGAGTGGAATGTGGCGAGGCACCCGGCAGGCCTTTGCTGGCACCAGTGGCAGGTGCCGGAGCGGCAGGGGGCACCGTCGAGGAGCAGACCAGCAGCTGCGGCGAGGAGGAGGCCGAGACGTCTGAGCTGGTGGTCGCGGAAACGGCGAGGGCCACGGTGTCGCGTGCCGTCGCTTGCTCTGCGTGCGCTTGCGTGCGTACCTTGTTCTGCGACGCCGGGGAAACCTGCCTGGTGCGGGTAAACGGAAGCGGATGGTATGTGTTGCCGCTGCGGGCGAGCACCGCAGTGCAGAGGGAATCGTAAGGCTGCGGGCTGGTGCTTGAAGTGGCAGCGAGATGGCGCAACTCGCCCGGTAGGGCGTCGAGGAGAATGGCATGCATTAGCAGCTGGTCCGTGATGCCATTCACCGCAAGAACAGCGTCGAGCTGCATAAACCATACCTTGGGGTAAGTTGATTGGTACGGCGGCACTGGTGGGCAGAGTTGCGGGAACATGGCCGCGGGCCGCTCGGCGAAGGGCGTGTTCTCCGGGTCACCAATGTAGCGGCGAGAGAAGGAGACGTGAGATGACGTCGAAGGCGGCCGATGGGGCCGTGCCGATCTCGCCACTTTATTGCAGGCCTGCAGCGGAGCCACGTCGGCTACCAGCGTCCGCCACGCCAGGCGTGTCAGCTCGTTCTCCTTCTCGCGCAGCTCGAGCTCGCGCCAGCTGCGCGAGAGACGCGGCGCGGTGATGGAAAAAATGATGATGGTGATGATGGCACTACAGCCTAATAGAGTGGGGAAGCCGAGGTCCATTAGCAGCGTGAGATTGAAGTCCTGTATAGCCTTCTATGTTCAAGTCCTTTGGGTGAGTCTCTAACGTTGCCCCACTTGGAGTGAGGCGCATTAAAGCCGCCGGCTCATATGAGGGGTATGCCGGCATCGGTAGCCATCTTTACTGTTTTACCTATGAGGCCACAGAACACTCGTCTCGTGGTTTTGGCGACCTGTGTACGTTGATGATGAGCAATCCTCTGCGCATGTGCTTTCCGGTAAAACTCTGTGCAGACATATTCGGCGTTAGAGCGCTTAGCTATGTTTTCGTAATCAATGACTGTGATGCCCTTTTTAACCAGCGTAACGACGCCTCTGCCAGCGTTCTTTACGCGTACAAAAGACTTCTAACCACTAAACGTGGTGCCATACGTGAGCGTCTCTTGTAACAAAATTCCTTGTGGTTTTATGCACACGGTAAAATGTATTGAGCTAACACTGATTTCTTCTTTTTGAGTCCGTAGCAGTTATACTGCCAGACACAAAAGTTGGTGTTGCATACCGCAGCCATGATTCTCAATTAGATTTAGCAGCATGCTGAGCCTTCAGATCACTCTGGGGGGATGGTATCTGCTTTTGTACAAGCTCCGCCGCAACGGTGGGTTCGGATATTAACTGCGATAATTCTGTCGGAAGCACCAGAAACTCTGGAAGACCCGTCCTACGTTAAAGATCCCTTAGGCGAGATTCAATAAAACGATTCTCTGCCTTAACAATCACTACGTGTTTGGTGATTTCTTGAAGCATCGAAGAAATGTGCTTCAAGGATTTTTTATTTGGTTAGGACTTTCAGTTACGTCGACCTCGGGAACATCACCTACAGCTCAGCGCTTCCAACGATTAGCACCATTTTGGCCGCCATCTGGCCTCACTGCTTAAACGGCGGTTTGAATCATTGCTAATTCCTTTGTGACCTCCGCTAACTCTGATCTGAGTATCGCGTTCTTGTTCCTTACTTTCATAAGCTCCTCCGACTACTGAGAGTCGGTGGTGCCCTCCCCCCCTTAACTGGATAGAGTCCAGCTTGCGCTCTGTAAGGTTCTTCACTCTTCTTTTTGGTGGCCTATGTGGTGGGGACAGGAAGCGTGGATACACGTCCTATGGTGAAGGGCTGAAGCCAGCCACTTGAAGACGGCCCAAGCGGGCCGGCCTGGAGAGTGGAGAAATCCCGAACGTCCACTTTGAAGGCGCGTGCCATTTTTTTTTCTTTTCGCCTCTGTCGAATAAAAAAGGTGCCTGGTACATTTGTTTGCAGGCTTTGCTTCCTGTAGATTAGCCCTCACCACAGAGTTTGCACCTCACTTGGCACGAGTGCCCTTGCTTGGGGCTGTTGGCCAAACAGCTGTGGCCAACGCTGATCAATGAAGTGGGGCAGACGTCCGCACAATTACTAACGCGAGTGAATTTGCTTCACACATCGCTGTCCTTCTTGTAGAGGTAGCACCAGACTATTGCGTGGCCAATTTTCATGTAGCTTGGCCCGTCTCCTCCATCAAAAAGAATGACGACAGAGCAGGTATTCTTGATGCGTTTGACTCCACAAATCGTGGGATTTCCCTTGTGTACGATGAGCCTTGCGACCTTGGCGTCACCGATGTCGCGCTCGACGTTGTAGATCCCTCCCTTGACAGTTTCCTTCGGTAGTAGCGTACACTGTTACTTCGTGTTCTTTTCCGTTGCCGCGAATGTTCTTGAGAGACAAAATTTTGCGAGCATTGTCTTCAATTTCAGTGAACACCACAACGATGCTTTGCACGACGTTGGGGAAGACCAAATCGGTGCAGGCTTGATAGGCGGTGATCTCAACTACCGTGAAGATGACGTTGGAGATGCGTAGCAACTGCTTTTGCGTAAATACAGGCTATCTCGGGGTCTGACGATAATCTTTTGATGCGTAGAAGGTAGGTCTAGCATACACGAGGCCGTAATCACTATCTTTAATGCAGCCACCCGGCGGCTGCTTTGGACGCCAACCCTGCTGCTGACTTCAAAGCGTTCTGAAGCATTTGGTTGGGACAAGCTGCTCTCCACTGCTTGTCTCTTCTTGACCGATTTAGATGGAACCACATGCCCTTCAGCTCCTTCCATTGCTTCCATTCCGTCATTTCACCCCCTTCGAAGGGGTTGCAGACGCTCGGCGTCGATTGAAGTGGTGTCGAAGCGCTCCTGCCATTGCAAGCGTAGCCGTGCCGACGCCGCTCGGAGCGGCCGGCGTTCCTAGCTAGGTCAGACTAGGCTTCGGTGGAGCAAAGTTGAAAGTGCCAAAAACGTCGAAAAATCACTCAGAGACGACAATTCGCACTTCCTTGTGATCAGGGGGACAAAACGCACTCGATTAAACAAAATCCGGATGAAAGTTGGCACATCAAAGATCACACAGATGCAAAAGAACAGAGCGACACGGAGGCTTGTCCGCACAGCTTGGCGTCCAGCCAATGTCTCCGTTTGTGAAAAGAGACCTTACAGGATTCGTAACGTAATTTGATATTTTCCACACCTCCTTCGAGCAGACACGAGTGGAATAAACCTGCATTAAAAGACATCCTTTTGACGGCAACAGACTCTCACACACTTGTGTACTGTTCGAAGATACCTGCCTATAGAAAGGCGCACAGATACAAAAATTACCCACTTGTATGCAGTGATCATGAGTATTCGGACACTTGAATTTGCTTCGAGGATGCCAAAAATTTTCACCAACAAATTTTGTTTATCTAGGGGGTCCAAGCGACAGCTGTCAATTTTAACCTAAGTGTACTCAGGTGGGCTCTGCCAGTTGCCGTTGAGTTTACTCGCGTTTATTGTGGGCCGAACATATGTACTTTAAGGCACTCATGTGAAAGTACATTAGTGATTCCGCGCTCATTTCATGCTTGTTTTTAGAGCGCATTGATTATTCGTGCTCTTCAGTATAGGCCTGGTCTTTCAAAGCGGGCATGCAGCGTCACTGCGGCAGTTGCTAGCGAGTTGTCCCTGTTCCTTCCGCAAAGCCGCGCCTGGCCGCAGCAGATTGGCAATCACCCCTCGTATTGGAAGCGACTGTATCCTGTGAAAAACGTAAACTTAAATCTGCTGTTATGGCGTATTCAGATTCCGTAACAATATGCTGAATGTGCAATTTTATCATCGCTTCCGAAAAATAGTATGAGGATGATAGGCGAAAATGTTGAATCGTAGCTATCAGAAAAAAAACACAGCCTCTGTTGACACAGTTACGTTCGCTTCCTCTCCGCGCCACTAGTGAAGGTGGTGGTGGAGGAGGGGAGTCACATCTATTCCCCTCCGTAATTTTTTTCTAAATATTGCGTTTGCAGTAGACACGCACAAATATAAAAGCATGCACGAGGGCACATGAAGTACAGTTGAGCACCCGCTGGAAAAAAAAAGAACTTAGGCCCCGCTACTAAGCTTATCCGGGTAGTCTTAACACATCGCTGCTGCCTTTGTTTGCTTTATTATTTTTGTTGGCCCTAACAGAAAGCGGTATTAGTGTGCCATAAAAATTCCCGTTTTGTCAGCTATGCACATCTTTCGGGCTGAAGGACTTGAGAATCTGCTCTAGATTGGTTGGAACAAAACTAGGGACATAGTAAATACTGAGAATTATTTTCACAGATGGCATGGACTTATAAACAATGATCGGTAAGCATTCGAAAAATTAAAAAAAAAAGAATGGTCAACGCCGCCGAGCAGCGATCCCTCTTCTTTCTCTTTTTTTGCGCACTCTTTAAATGCGCGTTGGATTTCCCTGAAGAACGACGAAGCTCACCGAGCGAGTCAGAGTGATCGGTTGCTGGAGGGCTTCAATCATAGGATATCTCTCCGCCGCGGTGGTCTAGTGGTTAAGGTACTCGGCTGCTGACCCTCAGGTCGCGGGATCAAATCCCGGCTGCAGTGGCTGCATTTCCGGTGGAGGCGGAAATCCTGTAGGGCTATGTGCTCAGATTTCGGTGCACGTTAAAGAACCCCAGGTGATCGAAATTTCTAAAGGCCTTCACGAGTCTCTAATAATCATATGGTGGTTTTGGGAGGTTAAACGCCACACATCATCATAAATCGTGCTATATGCACATATTGCGTCTTGCACGAACGGTGGTTCTCAGTTGTCACTTTCGCAATGACGTAAGTGACGTCACTCAAGCGTTGCGTGTTGCGACAAGACTACTTGGAAAGGAGCTTTTCGCAAAGTTATTTCCTTCGGAGAAGCATCCTCAACTAGTCGAGGTCCCTTTGGTGAAACTGATTGGCAGCGTTTTGCGTCGTAACAGTCTTCTGCTCGAACATTGGAGCAAAGAGTTCAAAGCAGAGCAAGTCAATGCGCTTCTTCAGCGTGGCACGAATTCCGCGCTGCATTAGTGTTTTCGATTGTAGAGAACAGAAGTACGGCGTCGAGTAAATTTCGAGGATGACGAACATACACAGCAAAGGAGGGTGTATATCCTGTGGCGTCATGTTTTGCTGTTTTGAATTCGCATGTACAAAAAAGTCATGGCGTTCCAGTTCTTGTGGTCCACTGAGACATACATTGAAAGCATGTTGACAATGGTACAATTAGTGCACTCTGTTAGGCCGCTATTTTGGAGTGATAAGGTGAGGAATAGCAATATTTACACCCACAGAGCCATAGGAAGTTTTAAACATCAGCAGTGAAACGTCGACCTCGGTAACTGGTCACCACATGAGGGGCTCTTCGACAAAAAATATTAGAGTGCAGTAGAAACGACAACACATCAGATGATTCCCGCCGCGGTGGTCTAGTGACTAAGGTACTCGGCTGCTGACCCGCAGGTCGTGGGTTCAAATCCCGGCTGCGTCGGCTGCATTTACGATGGAGGCGGAAATGTCGTAGGCGCGTGTGCTCAGATTTGGGTGCACGTTAAAGAACCCCAGGTGGTCGAAATTTCCGGAGCCCTCCGCTACGGCGTCCCTCATAATCATATGGTGGTTTTGGAACGTTAAACTCCACAAATCAATCAATCAACACATCTGATAAGGTGGCTGACGCCATTGCCATCTTTCAGTATATCGCGTGAGCTAATCTACGCACACGACAATCCAACGGCTGCCGAAGGCAGACTTGGAGAAGGGGCAAATTAGTTTCATGCCAACTTTTTCGAAAGGTGAAGGAGTTCGCTTAACAGATTGCAGTGTGCCCGCCGCAGTAGTAGTAGGTTGTTTGTGGGGCTGGCAGACAGCACAAGTTGCGACGTAATGCTCGGTTGCTTTCCGGAGTCGAGGGCAGCAGAAACGTTCTGCAATACGGCAAATTGTGCGAGCAAATTTATGGCGCTGTGACATAATATCATAATGATATGCGGAATACTACAAGGCACTGGCATTTGGGGACCATGAGAAGCAGTAGGGCACTATTGCAAGAGTATTTCGTTCAATAAAGGAGGCCGTGATGAAACGCAAAATAGGGGCAGCGCAATGAGAGCTACGGGAAGCAACAATAATAGGTCCCAATGAGAGGTGCAATACTGCACGTGACCGAAGGCATCAGAACTAGGAAAGGGGAGACAAATGGCAGCCAGGTAGTTCTCGTAGTGGCTATGGTCAGCGTCCACCTTCTGAGATTGAAGACGAAGTTATCAGTTGACGTCTGCGTTGCGGCGACCACTATTATACGCAACAGAAAAGTTCCACGGGATCACATAGTCCAGCCAGCCAGCACAAAGAATGGTGATATGTGACGATCTTGAAATGTCGGTTGTACAAATAGGATCTGAAGTTTCGGATGCAATAACGTCGACAGGACATTTCAGTTCTATGATGTATAATTGCTTTCATGATTCATCGAAGTACGACTTGAATACACAATGACGTGTTCCCGTTCATCGTAAAAGGAAACGGGGACGGTGCCAACACCTACACTGAGCTTTTGTATGCAGTTCCGTGGGTTCCTGTAGGTCAAAAAAGAGCGCCATAGAGGCCCTGAGGTGAGCAAAAACTCAGATGCGCCTAAGCAGCCTCTTACTAATTGGTCCAACAGTATGAGGTGTCCTTGCACACCAAGACTGTAAATGGATGAGCATGACTGGGCGAAGCTATTGATAAAGCCGAGAAAATAAGAACATGGGGCCACAGAGCTAGAAAAATTCTTCACTGTCGGTGGCCTACAGATGTGGACTGCACCTATTTTCTGGAGATCTGATCATATATACGTTTTTTTATCGACGATGTATCCGAAAACAAAAACTTCATGCTCACAGTCCTTTGCACTTGAAATCAGCTCAGCTTGTTTGATGCAAGGCAGAAAGCCACTGACCCCCTGGTTCATCTAGTGGAAAGTCTTTCCGAAGATAATCCAATCTGTCAAATGACATATACAAGTCTCTCATTCGAGAGCATGGAGTATGAAGTCCATGAATGCCTCTCGGTCACCGGCGCACTACATAAGCCAAACAGCCTAACAATAAACTCTAATAACGCATGTGTGGTAACGAAGACTGCCTTCTGTTTCTCAGGCGTATGCATTCACATATCTGCCAGTAACCCAACCTGAGGTCAACCGATCAAAGATACGTGGCGGAGTGCCGACAATGAACAACATTGATGCGTGGTAGTGGATAGACGTCTTTCTCTCTGACAGCGTTAAGGCGGCGGTAGTCTATACAAGACCTTTGTAAGTTGTATGGACTGCATACCAGGGACTGCATCACTCCTCTATAACGCATTTCTTCCGCAGGTCCTTGACCAGTTCGACGATAACTTTCTTTTGTGACGATCATACTTGACAGGGTTTGTGGCGTATTGGCGTGACATCTCACGAGTTAATTCGGGGATACATACTTAATTCCGGCAACGTGAGACAACACTCTTCTTGAGCAAAATCAAAGATGGCTGCATAATGTGGAAGTACATCTTTGGGAACACCCAGATTCAAAGAAAGCTGCGACTTGTTAATCATTCATCGTAATTCGGCCAAGTAGTTGGGTGCTATCCTAATGGTGCCTGAGAACTTCACAACCACACTGACGTCAAACGTGCCCAACTGAAGTCTGGCTGAGAGAGCTACAGGCTCAATGAAAGCGTTCACCGTCAATGAAAAGCATGTCTGTTGATGACTTGAATAATTCACTCCGGAACCAGCATCTTCTTCCTAATGGAATTGCTGTGATCAGGCTCGAAATGCCCGTCGCAGTGCCCCAAGTGATTGCCAGAAGAGCATACTGGAACAAATACTGCCATCCGTCTGGAGATCCAAACGTCTTCGGACAAAGAAAGGCCGTCGGTGAGCTCAGGTTAAATGCCACCAATGGTGGCACTTAGCAGCGTGCTTTCAAAAAGAATTTCTCCAGTTCTACAGTCGAGAGTGGTGCCACCTTCGCGAAGGAAGTGGATATTTAAAGTGACGTCATGAGTAGTGCGAGCCAACACAGTGAATTATGTTTTGAAACTTCGTCCGCCAATTGTATGAATAACTGAACAGAGACCAACAGGGTTCAACACTGAAGCTTCTAAACCATGAAAAGTTTCTTGGCGATCCCACGCGCACATAACATTTAAGCATAAAAAACGATCCTTTAACTGGAGACTCAAATTGAAATGGGAGCACGATTGTCTAACTGAGGGAAAGCACATATGTTGTCTACACACACAAAAACTTTGTTCTTTGACACGACAGCAGAAGAAGCGATTGGCGAATCAGACCATCCCACGACCGCACCTCCATTCGTCGCACGAGGTTGTTTTCCATCTCCCCGCCGCGGTGTTCTAGTGACGAAGGTACTTGGCTGCTGACACGAAAGTGGTGAGATTAAATACCGGCTGCGGCAACTGCATTTCCGATGGAGGCGAATATTCTGTGGGCTCATGTGTTCAGATCTGGATGCACGTTGCAAACCACCGATGGTCGAAATTTTCGGAGCCTTCCACTAAGGCGTCTCTCAAAATCAAATGATGGTTGTGGGATGTTAAACACCACATATTGCTAACTCTGTTTCCCAGCTGGGACAGAAACGCAACCGACAACACGGGGATGGGAAACGGCATCATCGTGTCGGAGGCAGAGTGAGGCTTCGCTCGGAGGCTGGGGAGTCATTGCCGATCTGTTTCATGCTCACATGCCGAGTAGGTCGAAATGCATCGTGTCTGCAGCTGGCAGTTGCAAAAGTCTGAAATATCCCCTCAGATGTCACATGAGTAGCAAACGGGAGGGTCTCGGTTCCCATTAGTGGGAGCAGAGGTACGCAAACTTGGGTAGTGCTCTGCAGGAAGACTTTGTGATGCCTGGTAATAGCCTTCGGCAACACGCCTTGCGGGTGTTGGAAGGTGTTCCGCAGCAGCCCCTTGCACTGATGACATCCAGCGGCGACCCTGATTTTGAGGTACAATTACTGGCGGTAGGTGTTGAGACATCTCTGTTCACTTCACGATCTGTACTCGATGCGGAGCTGTCACATGCAGTATGATGGTGGTTCACGGCAAGCTTCAAAAGGGAATCGGTAGAGAGCATCTGTTGCTTGGAGCCATGCTTGATCCTCTCGAATTGCTCGACGGATGACCAAGAGGATGTCGTAGCATGTAACAGCCTTCATACTTGAAATACTGGGAACGTTGTGCAAGCACTCGAACTTGGTAGAATTCGTTTGGTTCTTTCAGCCTCGAACGCGCGGTACTGCCGCCTAAATTGAGGTAGAGAGCCCTTATTTGACTTCGTAATAAAAAACTATACACATCTTTGGCGATATTCTTAACAAAAGACAAACTTCGCCTTCGTGAGACATATTCGCGTTAACGGGAGCGGAAATATTCAATACCTCTTCAATATATGTCGTACACGTTTCACCGGGCTCGCTGAGTACTACGCGCCCCGCCGCGGTGGTCTAGTGGCTAAGGTACTCGGCTGCTGACCCGCAGGTCGCGGGTTAATCCCGGCTGCGGCGGCTGCATTTCCAATGGAGGCGGAAATGTTGTAGGCCCGTGGGCTCAGATTTGGGTACACGTTAAAGAACCCCAGGTGGTCAAAATTTGCGGAGCCCTCCACTACGGCGTCTCTCATAATCATATGGTGGTTTGAGAATGTTAAACCCCAAAATTTGATCACTCAATCAGCCGAGTACTACGCGAGTGTCCTTTTTCCGCTTTTATTTCAAGTTTGTGTACTCGAAGAAGGCCTTGAATTCCTGAACGAAGATTTTCTAAGTGATGAGCACTTGTTCATAACTTTAGAACAAAAGCAGGGTTGACTGATTTGTGGGGTTTAACATCCAAAAACCGCCATATGAATACGAAAGACGCCATAGTGGAGGGCTCTGGAAATTTCGACCACCTGGGGTTCTTTAACACGCACCCGAATCTGAGCACGCGAGGCTACAGCATTTTCGCCTCCATCGAAATTGAAGGCGCCGCAGCTGGGATTCAATCCCGCGACATGCGGTTCAGCAGCCGAGTACTATAGCCACTAGACCACCACGGCGGGGCACAAAAGCAGAGTGGTGGCAGCAGAAAAGATATATATATATATATATATATATATATATATATATATATATATATATATATATATATATATATATATAAGGAAAGAAGTGTATACTTAAGGGCTCGTTTTTCTGTGTTTTACACAATAATATTAAGATCTAACAGACAATAATGCCAAGGGAAGTATAGGGGAAGATTTTAGACCGAATTGTAATGTAAATAGGAAGAAAATTGGGTGAAAAATAACTTGCCGTGGGCAGGATCCAAACCTGCGACCTTCGAATGACAAGTTCGATGCTCTACCACTGAGCTACCATGACAGCCATTCCCCCAGCCACTTTATTGGGTTTATATGTGAATGAAACGTGGGAGTGTCAGTCAGCGCCACCAGTAGCCATGGTGGCGAGTGAAGCACACTCTTTTGAGCCTATTTGGCGTCACGTAGCACGTGAACCTATTACGAGTGATCAGCTGACCGATAGTCCCTCGTATACATCCTAAAGGCACTAAGTCTGCCATTACGAGACCCTCGGTAATAAAATGAGGAAAGAAGTGTACACTTAAGGGCTCGTTTTTCTGTGTTTCACACAATATTATTAAGATTTAACAGATAATATTGCAAAGGAAAGTATAGGGGAAGATATTAGACCGAATTGTAATGTAAATAGGAAGAAAAGTGGGAGAAAAGATAACTTGCTGTCGGCAGGATCCGTACCTGCGACCTTATATACATATATATATATATATATATATATATATATATATATATATATATTGTGACGATGGAACGCGTTTATTTAATTTATGGGTAATGCAGAGGTGTAGCTCAGCCAAGGATCCACAGCGTCACTCGCGAGCCAGTCGAGTCTCTTCCTCCTCTTCGTCGAATCTTCGCTAGCGCGTTTCACTTCCCGGTTCGCAGACGATGCCCTCTGGGCGAGTCACTCAGATGGTTGATGGTGGCACGGTTTAAGGCGCGCAACGTGTGTCAGTTGTGTTTTGCTAGAGCGGCGACCATTGCTTGTGACGCTCGATATTACGTACGTGACGTCGCTGAGGCGGTCAAGAATGACGAATGGACCGGAATAGTGAGCCAAGAACTTTTGGCACAAACCACGTTTGCGGACTGGTGTCCATAACCACACAAGATCGCCCTTACTATAAGATACGGAGCGATGGCAGGCATCGTAACATTTCTTAGAACGCTGCTGGGATGCCAAAGTTCGGAGGCGTGCGATGCGACGGGCTTCTTCTGCGCGGCAGAGCGTCTCGGCTGTTGAGGTTTCCACGTCTAGTGTAAAAGGTAGTATAGTGTCGAGATAAAATCGTGGGGAGCGAGCGTGCAGCAGGTAAAATGGAGAGTAACCTGTAGTCTCATGCTTCCCGGTATTGTACGCGTACGTGATGTAAGGTAGCACTTAGTCCCAGTTTTTGGGCTTAGAATTGACATAGACAGCATGTTCGTGAGAGTCCGGTTCGTGCGCTCTACGAGACCATTGGTCTGCGGGTGATATGGTGTGGCATGGCGGAAATTGCAGGCAGACAGACGCAGGATCTCTTCAACGACGTCGGCAACGAACTGACGTCCGTGGTCGCCAATGACAACACGTGGAGGACCATGGCTGAGAATTATACAGCGAAGCATAAACTGCGACACGTGCATGGCCGTTGCAGCAGGTATTGCAGCAGTTTCTGCGTAGCGCGTTAGGTGGTGAACACAAACGACGGCCCATCGATTGTTACTGCTCGATCGTGGAAATGGACCGAGCAGATCGACACCAACAGTCTCGAAGGGAGAGTTAGGTGGTAGAACAGGATGTAGAAGTCCTGGCGGCGTAGCCGTGGGACGTTTGTGTCGTTGGCATTGTTCGCATCCAGCAACGTATTTTTCCGTGTCGTGTCGCATCTTGGGCCAATAACCTTTGCTGGATTCGTTGAAGCGTTCTGGCGAAGCCCATGTGGCCGCAGGTTGCGTCGTCGTGTAAGGACCGAAAGACGTGAGCCCATAAAGTGCGTGGAACAACTAGAAGCAGACGGGCGCCTTGTCCGGAATAATTCTTCTTGTAAAGGACGCCGTCATGAACCACAAAAGAGCTTGGGTTTGCGTGTTCATTTGCGGAGGCGAACAGAGAATCTAAGGAGCGGTCCTCTTGTTGGGCTGTCCGGAAAGTCGCGAGATCAGGGAACTCAGAGGCAATAGCGCCGATATACTGGTCGAAGTTGTCAGCATCGCACTCCGTCGTCGGTAGAGGAAGGCGCGATAGGCAGTCGGCGTCTGCGTGCCGGTTACCGCTCTTGTAGCGTACTGTGAAGTCGAACTCCTGTAAGCGCAAAGCCCATCGCGCCAGTCGTCCAGATGGATCTCGGAGGCCTACCAACCTGCATAGAGAATGATGGTCGGTGATTACCGAGAAGCGACGGCCGTAGATATATGGGCGAAACTTGTGCACGGCGAAAACAACTGCGAGGCACTCCTGTTCTGTGACTGTGTAATTTCGTTCAGCCTTGCTCAACGAACGACTCGCGTAAGCGACCACGTGTTCAGCAATGTCATGGCGCTGAACGAGCACTGCACCAAGGCCGATTCCACTGGCATCTGTGTGAATTTTTGTTACAGCAGAAGGATCGAAATGGCGTAGTACCGGTCCTGAAGTTGGTATGAACCGAAGCTGCTTAAAGGCTGCTTCGCAATCCGGTGTCCAGTGGAAAGGGACATCCGTTTGCAGCAAGTCAGTCAGTGGTTGTGCTTTATCAGCGGAATTCGGAACAAATCGACGAAAGTAAGAACACAGGCCCAGGAAGCTACGCAACTCCCTGGGGGACTGCGGCTGCTCGAAGTTGCTGACAGCCGCGAGTTTTGAACATTCCCATTTATGAAAATGGGAAATTTGCCTTTACTCAACATGTAGACCAAGTTTGGTAAAGAACGTACTTTTAAAATAAATTTTTTCACAAACAACACCCAAACGACATTCCGGAAAGTTCCGAAGGCAATCACGTGACCAAACATTTTTTCTCTCTGAAATATCCTACCGTTTCAGTGCTTTAATACAGTTAATCAGCACAATATTTTTCGAATGCATTTGAGATGGTCGCCAAAATGGCTGGCCGTTTGGCATGAAATCACCCTAACAGCGTGTCATGAACACAGAAAAAGGTCCTACGCTTATTAAGCCCTTTATTTACCGACAAATATATTAAAAGTGCCTCCTCTGAGGCACTGTATAATGTTGCGTTTTTTCACAGTTCATGGCGATTGCAGGTGCTATTGTTGTTTACAAGTGCAGCAGTGGTATTCTTATCTAGTAGAACTCGCTGTTGGGATAGTCGGTGCGTGTTTGCATTAAATATTAGTCAATTTTGTGCCAAAATGACGATCACACAAACAAAGAAAACACATAAACGGGATGGGCACTCATTTGCAATTGTTTATTTCTTGAGGAAACAGGCTGATATAAATCCACTTTTCGTCCACTTTTCCACAATTTATATTCACGAAAAGTGGATATAAATCCACTTTTCGTGTTGTAGGCCCGTGTGCTCAGATTTGGGTGCACGTTAAAGAACCCCAGGTGGTCTAAATTTCCGGAGCCCTCCACTACGGCGTCTCTCATAGTCATATAGTGGTTTTGGGACGTTAAACCCTACATATAAATCAACCAATCAAATCCACTTTTCGTCAACGCTTGTGCAACCTACTCGGGCTGTCCCTTACCTAATCACGCTATAGGACACATGATCGCTAGATATCGTGATTCCAGCTCATACATGATGAGCGAAGTTTTGCTAACGCAATTGATACCCTGTTTCTTTTGTGAAAGCCCTTCGAAATTGCTCTTGGTTTGAAGCCACATGAAGTGACATGCGCTCTTGAATGGGCACCGTCGTTATTCTTTGCCGTAAGGGCGTGTTCCCTCGCTCGATCATTGACGCAGCGCCTCCTCATCTGGTTAACATGTCTCTTTCTGCACGATAGGGGTATTTTGTAAACCACTTCAGCGGCAGACTTCGTGAATGGCCACGCATGCTTCTTTTTAAAGCCTTTCAGCTGCTCAGCAAGATTTTCAGCGATGCACCGGTGCAACTTTGCTAGTTTGTTAGGGGCACGAATACCATCAGTACTTCATGCCGACCAGCCACCTTTTTAAGGTTGTATGTATCAATATATGGTATATTATGAATACATGGTACAAACAGCTGCTAGTGAGCACCCGTCCTGTCCATGTGTTTTCTTTGTGCGGTCGTGGTTTTGTTGCGAAATTGACTATTCAATTCAGACATTCATGTCTATTTACAGCAGATGTTTAATGTCTGTAGCACAATATTACATAATATTTTCGTATTTATGTTTGCATGTTCAAGAGAACAGCAGCCGCGCCAATTGTGTCAATTGGATACAATTTCCTAATATTGCACAAAACATTATGAAATGCCCAACTAGCCTCAATTATTTTTCAGTATTGTTAATTTTATCAAGAAACATAAAATTCATTATTCGACGTAAGTTTGCGCATTACCATTCAATTGATTGATGTGCGCAGTTTAATGTCCTAAAGCCACCATTTGATTATGAGACGGCTTAGGGGAGGGCTCCAAAAATTTCGGCCGCCTGGGGTTCTTGTGCACCCAAATGTAAGCAAACGGGCCTACAGTATTTTCGCCTGCATGTTAAATGCAGCTGAGTACCTTGGCGACTAAACCATTGAGGCGGGGTTATCATCATTCAATCTAATACAAATGTGCCAACCGTAATTATAACTTTTATTTGACTATAATTCAACCTCACAGCAAAAAAAAGAGTAGAACGGTTTAAAAGAAAGTTATCCCCCCCCCCTTTTCTGACACCCATAACGCTTTTTAAGTCGCTTTTGCCAGAGTATGCTTTCGCTCTGCGAAAAAGTGCTTTTTGATTTGGAAGTGGCTACTAATACTCGCTGTCCCAGGACACAAAATATTTTTCCCCTATATTACTCTGCCATGCAGATGCCATTCGTATGTATAGTTCTGGCCATCTTTCAGAGTGATTTATGAGGCTTTTGCAGCCTTAAACGACGATAAAGAAAATCGTATGCCACTTTTTTTCTTTTCGCCACCCCCTTGAGCTCCTCCTTTACGAATACCTGAATTTTATGGGTCGCCTGTCAAACAGTTTGACAAGCTCGCCAAATGCTACTGCGAGTTTTACCCCTGTAATTTAAAACGTCCCTTCATTAATGCTTCACCTTCATTTGAGAAAATTGATTCCAGCACAGTCTCTAGGCAGAGCAAGTCACTCAATATCAGGGACAATCTGCAGCGATTCTCGAGAAACGCAGCGTCATTTTAGACAAGTGGTGGCGCTGTGCTCAGCTAGTTCAAGTGAAGGATGAGATTCGAGTCGAGGAGCGTTCATAAATAGGGAGGTTAGCATTGTTTGCACTGTGGGAACAGTTCAAGAGTGCTTTTATTGAAATAGCTGCGCTCTCGTGTATTTTGAATGAATTAGCGGATGTCAAATAATTTCTACATATATTTTTCCTTTTGTGTGATTCAGTCTAATTTCTCGTACTACTGTAAACTCGGAGCCCCACAGTGGTGGTCTATGGGCTATGGTACTCAGCTGCTGACCCCCAGGTCATGGTATCGACTCATGGCTGTGGTGGCTGCACTTCTGATAGAGGCAGAAACGCTGTAGGCCCGTGTGCTCAGATTTGGGTGCGCGTTAAAGAACCCCAGGTGGTCAAAATTTCCGGAGCCCTCCACTACGACGTTTCTAATAATCATAAGGTGGTTTTGGGACGTTAAACTGCACATATAAATGAATGCTGTAAATTGGGAATTTCAAGATAAAAAATGCTGCATTTGTTTTTCCTGAAACCTGCTCCAAATTTAAATTTTTTCCCTGAAAAAGCAAGATATGATGCTCCAAAATAATGCTCCAGATGATAGCTTGGCTGCTCCACCTCTGCTAGCTGTAAGTGGTTACTCTTTCACACTGCTTTTGTGTGTCCATTTTATGTTCTTTGATGTTGCATTGTTTCAACAGGACATATTATGTGATGCGCTTGATATTTTACATCTTTAAATCAATTATTCTGCATGATTAGTATCTAGTGACATTGTTAAGCTATTGTAATTTTGCCTATTGTTTTCACTCCTGTATTATTGTTTCTCCAATATTCTGAATGTCTTAACACACAAGGGTTATTGTGAAATGAAAATGCCATTTTAAAACTGTTTTGTCATTACATTCATTAGAATACGACTAGCCTTGCATAATATGCATAAGGCATGCCACAACACATTCAAACTGTGGTGTATCAATGTGGTAATTAAAGTAGGCATTGATATATTGTGAGAATCCACTCGCGTCAGTGTGTAATATCGTAGGTGCCTTGTCAACGAAATAACAAAGCACCGGTGGGGATGTCAGTGCCTGCTTGAGTTCTTGAAATGAGGCTTCGCATTGATCATTCCAATCGAAGGAACAGTACTAGCAAGAAGCTTGTGGAGAGGAGCGGCAATAGTGGCAAAGTTGCGAATGAAGCGGCGAAAGTACGATGCGAGTCCAAGGAAACTGCGTAGTTCTTTGGAACGAAAGGGTCGCGGAAAGTTGAGGACTGCGGAAGTTTTGTCCGGATTGGGCTGGATGCCATCTTTACTAACGAGATGTCCTAGAACTATTATAGCTGTGTTGCCAAAACGGCCCTTCCTTGTGTTTAGTTGAAGTCCAGCGTTGTAGAGACATGTGAGCACTTGATCTAGGCGTTGCAGATGATCATCAAAAGTGGAAGAAAACACGACGTTATCATCGAGGTAGCATAGACAAGTTTTCCACTTGAGGCCACAAAGAACAGTGTCGATCATCCTTTCAAATGTGGCGAGAGCATTACATAGACCGAATGGCATTACGTTAAACTCGTAAAGACCGTCCGGCGTAGAAAAGGTGGTCTTTTCTTTGTCTGCTTCGTTCATTGGTATTTGCCAATACACGGACCGAAGGTCATGGGTGGAGAAGTATTGGGCGTCTTGCAATGAGTCAAGTGCATCATCTATACGGGGCATCGGATATACATCCTTTTGGGTAATCTTGTTGAGCGCGCGGTAATCAACACAAAACTGTACCGATCCATCCTTCTTTTGTACCAACACAACAGGTGATGACCAAGAACTGGTAGAGGGTCGTATGATGTTTCTGTTTAGCATATCGGTCACGTTCTCCTCGATGATTTTGCGCTCGGCCAAGGAGACTCGGTAGGGACGACGGCGTACAACAGTCTGACCTTCAGTGTCGATGCCATGATGCGCAACTGCGGTCTGTCCTAGTGCCGAAGCATTGGCGTCGAAGGAGGCCTGGTGTTTTGTTAGAAAATTCAGCAACGCCTCACGCTGAGTAGCAGAAAGGTCAGGATTTATCCCGGGAGCAAAGGAGAAGGAAGTAACAGACTGGGCCTATTGTGGCTGAGCTGTCAAGGCGTCAAGAGAGACCAAAGATACCGGTTGGGTATTCACATAACATGACACTGCAGAACCTTGGGGTAGGAGGACGGGCTTTGGGGTAGGGTTCAGGCCAAAATTCTTGCAGCAGTGTCTTTGAACCGCACCAGGCTGGAAAGGACTACAACGCCGCGAGTTAGACAGCTGCTGGAAGGGGTGATAAGGACGTCACCATTGGCAATATTCGGAGAAGTGACGGTGATGAGTTGACTTGACCAGGCAGTAGTATGGATTCGGAAGCTGTGAAGAAACGCAATGGTTTTTCGTCGACGCGTTTGCTGCAGTGATCGGTATCGGTCATTTCGACTACACGTTGACGGCAAGAAATTAATGCAGATGCTGATGAGAGAAAGTACCAACCTAAAATCAGTTCATGAGCACATGAAATTAAGACAGCGAAGGTGATGTGATGAAGAATACCATCAATGAAGACACGCGCTGTACATTGGGCCGATGGTCTAATTATTGCTCCATTGGCCCCAATCAAAGATGATCCAAGGTAGGGTGTCTTCACTTTCCGCAATCGAGAACACAAGTCGGCACGCATAACTGAAAAAGTTGCTCCCGTGTCCACCAAAGCCAACACCCGCACACCTTGCACAGTTATCAATAACATGTTTGACGGTCGTTCAGGAGGACTTGGGTCATTTCGCCGCGATGCAGTTTTCCCTCCAAAAACTGCACTGTTTAGTTTCCCGATCGCTAGGCAGCCAGTTGAGAGACAGGCCGAAGTGGTGAAACAGAGCGTCGGAGTGGCGAAGGGGAGCGTGGTCGGGATGCACGTGTATTGTTGGACATGTTGGAAATGCGCACAGGAGACGGTGATCGGTGGTTGGAAGGACTGTCGGCATAACGGTAGTAAGCTCGAGCACATGTGTCGTCTCGTTCAAAAGCGGCATAACCACGACGTTCATCTTGCTGCCGACGTCGACAGACCCGGGAAATGTGTCCTCGAATTCCACAGTAATAGCAAATAGGCCGTGGGGCCTGCCAGGAAGAATGGTAGGTAGGGTTCAGTGGACGGGCGACAAGAGGTGCGAGATGTTCGTGATCAGGTACAGGTGGTGGTACTTGAGACGGCGAGGGTAGCATTGCAGCGATCTGTGCATACGAAGCGGGTTGGGGGCATGGTGGAGCACGGTGAGTGCTTTGAAACGCTGACATTTCTTCCCTAATAATGCCATGCAGATCGCTAGAGGCGGGTTGAGCGGGAACGTTGTTAGAAGGAGGTAAAGTGTAGGCTTGCAATTCCTCACGAATTATGGCTCGAATGATGGATCGGAGCTCCATACTGTTTGCCAGGGGGTTCTCAGAGAAGTCGGGTCGCAGGCGGATTGACTGCAAGGTATCAAGGCGCTGGCATACCGAGACGACGTCGGAAACCGTCGAAGGGTTGTGTGCGACGAGGGCGTTGAAAGCGGTAGGTTCGATACCCTTCAGAAGGTGCCGGACACGATCACCTTCTGGCATGGTGTCGTCAATACGGCGGCAAAGTGCAAGCACATCCTCAATATAGGAAGCGTAGGACTCACCGCAATGTTGAACGTGTTCTGCCAGTTTCTTGCGACCAACTTCTGAACGGACGGTTGGTGTGCCGAAAATGCGTCGGAGCTGGTCTTTGAAGGAAGACCAATCGCGGATGTTGCTCTCTTGATTCAGGAACCACGTCTTGGCAACATGAGAGACGTAAAACTGGACGCGTGCTAATTTCAATGCCTCGTTCCAGTTGTTGTAGACACCTACGCGGTCATAGTTGTCGGACCAGTCTTCGACATCTTCACCAGGCAGACTGGAGATGATTGGAGGCTCCCGAGGAGGGCTGTTGACCCGGCCATCTCCTCATCTATCAATATTTCCTCATCTATCAATAACCATCATCAGTCTTCGGCCCATTCCTCTTCTTCATCGGCGCCATCTTGTTGTTGCTTGAATAAAGCGTCAGCTGCACCGTTGTATTTCAATATTATTTCTGTATATTGGAGAAATAGGCCATGCTGCATTGCACTACTCTTCCTGCTGTTCGTATGCTTCACTGCCTGTGCTTTTGTGCTGCATTAAAGCGTGTTAAAATTAGTTCTTCATTTTTAAGTGCAAATAAAGGCTATTTTGTTGTACTTTGATATGCATGCAGTGGTCGTTATAGCTCCATGCCGTACCATTAACGTCTGATTTCCGGTCTTCTTTTGTAGCAAATGGCATTCTGCTCTGCACAATTGGAAAAGGCTTTTGATTAAGGTACAATTTGTCTCTAAAGCCTGTATGTGCTCTGTATCTAATAAAATAAAGCTTGATTTCATTTTGCACTATGGCATGACTTTGTGAACGTTGTGTTATGTGGGACAGCTCATTTTGAGTGACGCCTTTGCATTCAGCTAGGATTACGCGTTATATGTGAGAGCCTTATATGCCGTGCTTCATATATGCACCATAAAAGCTGTGCTAGGGCCACGATTACCACACTGTGGCAGGAGCCACTACAATAGGAGATCTGCACATGTAAAGTCAAGCCAAAGGGTAAGCTTCGACAGGGGCCTACCGGAAAGGGGTAACCATCGGAGGCCGTCGATCAGCGACACTTCGCGCCAGTCCTTTTTCCTTCTCCTTACGTGCTCTTCCAATGCCACATTACGGTATATTTCTCGGAATGTAAGCAGACGCTCACAGTTGACTGCTGGGACTTGCTTTTTTCTGTCAAGCGCTGGTCGGCGGCTTCTGCTAAGCTCACGGCTGGTCAGCAGATGAGGTTGATTGCTCACATACAGCCTTGAAGGTGTAATGACATTGCACCTTCTTGAAAACTGTTGAGCCCGTATGAGGCGAGGTGTCGTGAAGAGCTCTGGAAATTTTGGCCACCTGAGTTTTATTAACGTGCACCAATTTTAAACACATGGGCCTCAAGCATTTATTCCTCCATCGAAAACCTGGCTTGTACAATTTTTTCTTTCGAGCGCTGACAACTAGTAGAAGAAAAGTATACAGATGGGCAATGTGTGACGTAAGTATTTTCAGACAAACCAGAGAATAGAACTAGCCTGCTGAAGAGCGCGCTCTCAGATCTGCACTGCATCAAAAATAAAATTCTAATGAGGGTCTTGTAGTTATAATCGGCCACCGCCTAATAGCTAATGCTGTCGTTTGAGTTACGAACAGAGCTAGAAAAGAATGATATGGGCACTTTATGCGGTCTCAGTCCTTTCATCGCTGCTAATGTGCCATTTATCCCTACCCAGCTTTCTTTTCGTACGCGAAGATCACAGAAAAAGTGGCGTGGAAGGCTACCGATAAAAGCGTTTCCTATCACCTAGCAACAAAAACGTTTACTGGCCTGTACGCTCATTTTCGCGATTTACTTTACGAAGCTTTCTGTCGGACCGATGACACTGCAGAATTATTTCACGCAATAAACACAAGTAGCGCCATACTACAGTCACCAGCATGAAGCGAACTACTTTGAAGAATTCTTGAACATTTGCTCTTCGTGCGTAGCCGTGACACAGCAAGCGGAGCTTGTATTGCGTGGCCATTCTCACAAAGCAGCTTTCTCCGTAAACACCTTCAAGGTACGCGCCGCGAAGAGAACAGGAACAAATTACGCGAAGTTTGGACAATGGCGCTGCGCACTCTGAGAGCTGTGGCGCCATCAAGGGCGTGATATAAGCCGATAAGGCGTAACCATTTCGCATGGTGATAGTAAACCTTGAATATACCGTTTTATGAGTATTGTGGGGTATCTTATATACGAAGAAATTAAGGTGGAAGAAAGCACAACTTGCTACCGATAGGAACCAAGAATACATAAAAAAGTCGCTATATGTTCCTCTGCTCTTTTTTATGTTTAGACAACCATTGAAGAGCCATTAGCAAATTTCATTGGCTAAAACGCATTTTCGGCAGCCATGTTAATCCTAAAATTTTTTAGCACCCGGTAAAACAAGTCTTTTGCTCACTTACGACGGGGCACTGACGGGAAAAAAAGGCAGGCCACATCCGCTGAAAGGTGTGTGGCAAATATACTTAGACACACGTGGCTTCGTAAATCTTATAAGTTAGCAAGAAAATGGCAGCGGACGCCGGTTGCGCGTGAGAGGGTGCCTTGAAATGGGGAGCTGTTGGTACTTAGGTGAAAAGGAAAAATTTTCGGCCTTTACTAATGTCTGGAAGATGTTATGGTCGGCATCTGTTCATCCGCCGCCGCAAGGTATTTTGAAAGACGACAACTTTTTGGAGCCCGTATGCACAGACAACTTTGCAGAACACCAAAGTGATGCTCAACAGAGAAAGCTTCTCTGAATAATACTTCTCAGGATCAAAAGCACCCAAAGTATCAGCTTGTCAGAATCTTAATCATTCAGGCATTGATTGCAGTCTTTTAATCAAACCCTAGTTGAAAGAACTTCTTGCAGGCTCGAGCCAACTACCTTGTTATTCTGCCTTTGTACAAGACCAGAAGTCCACAGTGATGACCGGACGACTCGCCACGTCAGTCTCTCCCCCGCTTACGATTGCGAAGAGGCACAAAAAAAAACACTACAGCCAAGGCCTCACTGTCGACGTGAGTCATTCGTTAGGTCAGTAAAAATCTGGACAATTAGCCAAAAAGGTACCACCGA
Source organism: Rhipicephalus annulatus (assembly GCA_013436015.1). NCBI lineage: Eukaryota > Metazoa > Arthropoda > Arachnida > Ixodida > Ixodidae > Rhipicephalus > Rhipicephalus annulatus. Next base: position 62,786 of record WOVY01015984.1, on the reverse strand, counting down.
CGAAGCTAACGGGCTTTCTTCACCCATTCGATTTCCATCATCGACCATTAGAGCAAATGGAGGTGTACGTTTGTGGCGATATTCGACGTTAATGCGTGGTGACAAGCGGATTATTATACGTATGAACTACCTCACCAGATACGCCGAAACGTGCGTCCTCTTGAAGGTAGGGCCAGCGGGCTGCGGCGGCTGCATTTCCGATGGAGGCGGAAATGTTGTAGGCCCGTGTACTCAGATTTGGGTGCACGTTAAAGAACCCCAGGTGGTCAAAATTTCCGGAGCCCTCCACTACGGCGTCTCTCATAATCAGAAGTGGTTTTGGGACGTTAAACCCCACAAATCAATCATTAGGGCCAGCGGGAAAGTGAAGCCTTTCGTATGGACCATCCTACTGTGTCCTCGTGCCCCCGAGTTATTTATCGCCGGCCAATGTACGACTTTTACGTTTGACCAAAGGCAAGAGACTTCAAAATGAAGCCAGAGAGCTCAACGAAGAATAATGGTTTACCATATGCAGACGAACGGCCTCATCCAGTGCCCAAATAAAACCATCGCCAACGTACTCGCCATGTACGTCGACGTCAAGATAAAGACGTGGTATTCCACCCAAAGCTTTCAATTGTGGCCTCGGCATACCACAGGGCTGTAGGGAAACGACAAAGATGAAACCATACAAGTTGGATTCACGGAATGATTCGTTAACATTTGAAGCAAAGAGGCTTAATGCTGAAAAGGGACTACAGAACACATGCATACTAATTTTCTACCAAATCGTTTATTGCAAACGAAGCAAAAATATTGACTGTAGGGATATATATTTATGAAAATCTTTTTACGAAATGTGCGCGGCAAGGTGCAATGTTTTCTCATCGTACTTTTTCAGCAGGGTGTGGGAAACAATTAACAAGCGAATGCACGTTCGAAATGTGCGAAACAAATCACAATACTATTGCGCGTTCCAAAATACAACTTTTTATCCAATGCGGACAGTGATGTCGTGCTGACGAAGTCACTTTAAACTTTGCGATTTCTGCAGATCCTGCTATTATACTGGTTAGTTTACTATGCTGAATGAAACACCTTGGTGTACTGAGTAGTATCTACAATAATTGATCTCAATAATCTTCGACGCCACACCGAATATCAATGTTGTGACCGTGTGTGTGCGTAAACAACTTTACGCTGAATCGGCCAACGCCGATTCAGTGTAAAGTAGTTTCGCCGTTTTTTCGGCTTCTTACAAGAAACGCCGCCATCTTGGCACACTGTACAACGGGGTTATTCCGTAGGGCATTGCAAGCTTTCAAGGACGTAGCGAACAAAAAGACGTGGTTTATGCCCCGAGCCCTAAACCTTTTTCTGTGTCCTAATCAAGCCATGGATTCTAGTTGTCTTTTGTTTTATTATTGTTTCTTCGGATTGCAAATTCTTTTTTTTTCTAACCACATTCCCCTTCAGTCATCAGGGCCATATTTCTTCAGATGTGTAAAAACCGCACGCATATATTCTCTAACATTGTTTTACTGGGCTTTCACCAAAAATAACCGGTATCGATGGTCAGCGCAGGCTGCACAGCAATTTTTTAGAAGCTTCGCGATTGTGTGAGACCATCGTTCTAACACTTAGTACAGCACAAGATCAGGCCATTTCATTTGAGCGCTTACGCTAGCACCAGCGGTACCTTCAGAAAGCTCAATGATTGACGCATAAAAGACGATGCGCTCCAATATTATCCTTCACAGACAGCTGATGGTCTGTACAGCGATAATTCTGTACAGTGTGGAGTTTGTGTACCAGAAATAACATTTTCATTTTTTGGGCTCAAGTTCACCAGAACCAAAAGCTGCGTGCGTCTTGTCTTGCTGCAGAACTTTTTACCGCAATAACCACGTGGCAATATTCCCTGTTTTGCAGCCTGCTTCAAGAAACAATCTCCATCGCGGTAATCGACGGTCGTGCCAGAACTTATCAAGAAATTATTGAACGAGCCTTATATATTCCTTTTGTAAAACTAAGTAAGTGAAAAAGCTTTCGATTATTCCAAGTGTTGGTAAGGCTCCGAATACCGCCAGATGATCGCTTGGTAATGATATACAGGCATTATTTCGCACATTCGCAACATCAATGTGCATATAGGTTACATCGTTACAATAAAAGTGACCATCTGAAATGAACGCTGTGGGCTACTATTAGGCGTAACAATGCTCCAATTCGGTTAGTCCTCATTAAAAAAGCACATTCCTAACGTCAAACTCAACAGATAATGTCACTCGTTTCTCGCTCAAAGGATGCTTAGACAACATTCAAAATACTGGTGGCTAGTACTGGCGTTTCAAAAAATTTTCACCGACTGATAACTATGTAATAAAAAGCCATGTGCATAATCAGAAATACTTACCGTATATTTCTTTGACATACACGGGGTCTAGTCGCTTCCCAGGGCTTCCCACATAGGACGTTATATTCTGTAATTTACGTATAGCAGCTTCTCGAAAATTGCGGCCAATCCAGGTGGAAGATTCGAAAACTTTCTGAAAAGCTCTTCGGATTGCTGACACCATATTTTTCACATCTTCTACCATGTGCAGTGGAATGGCTGTTCAGAACAGAATTATGTAATGTGGTATCTTTACATGTATTTTTAAGCAATACATTACCACGCATTAAGAAAAGTCATGAACGCCACACTCAGTCGTTTGTCTTTAAATGCACGTTTAGTGAGAAAACTTCGTTCCAGTATCACGTGATTCCGTATAGCGTTTCAGCCTCCGAAAAGCAACATGTAGCAAAAAATTGCTACTCGAGAGTATCAGATCAACGATATTCATAGTGAATAGCATGGTAGGTTGTAGTAGAGTCATCATGGTCAGGCTACTGCAGATGCTTAGTTGACATGCGGCAGCAGGCAGACGTTAGCATTGTGTCTGAGTATAATATCGCCAACACTTCACATACTGCGATTATCATTCTAAGATAAACAAGTGCAGCTTTCCTCTCTCATATATATATATATATATATATATATATATATATATATATATATATATATATATATATATATATATGTATATATATATATATATTTACATATATATATGTGAAAATAAGATGAAATATATGAATATATGTAGAAAAAAGACACACGTCGAAAAACATATTGAGCTTTACGTTTTGGCCGGGGGACCGGCCGTCCTCAGAATAACAGGATTGATTGTCAATAATCAATCCTGTTATTCTGACGAAGGCCGTTCCGCTGGCTGAAACGTAAGGAACATTGTGTTTTTCGACCTGTGTCTTCTTTATATTCATGTTTTCTGCCGGCGTACAAGAAAGTATTCTCTGAATATATATAAATATAATATATATATATATATATTATTAGTTATTAAAACTTCTGTTTTCACTGTTTTCTATCTTTCTACATTATTGAGTGATTAAAATACGTCCGGTGCGAGTCAATCCAAAACATCGCTTAATATTGTGATTAAATCACAAGACATGGTACTTTGACAAATATTGCGGCTTATTCTTGAAAAGCTAGTGTCCAAGTAAAGTTTTAGCTTATTATTTTTTGCACAGTCTTTTTGTTAGTCAACCAGGAAGAAAGTTTCAGGAAATTAGTTTCTCTTTAATGGAAGAAAATAATCTTCAGAAAGGTACACTTAACGAAAAAGCATCAGGAAGCGTAGCATTGTTTCACCTTCACTGATCAGCGCGTTGCAAAAATGTTCCTGCGACGGCTCTTAGGTAGTGAATAGCGCATGTAATGCAACTGCGTCTTACGTGTTTTAGTAACGCTGCTATATAAAACGTCAAAAGGGGCCAATAGCATTCATGCCATGGTATCTTTTCCCCTGGATCATCAAAAAGCAAGCTAAAATCAACTGCTTCTTAGTCACACGGTGCAAAATTATAGAACAGTTAATGGCCTGCGAGACAAGATCGTAGCGTTGTCTCTAGGTTTTGATAATTATTTCGCATAGTCCTAAACATAATTGACAATAAAAGTACGCGTAGGGTATTTTTTTATTAATAATGACGATAAATGCACTTAAGGTATTATATTATTTCAGGTATAGGCAAATCATGATTGTTGCCCATTCGTGTACCCAAAAAAGTTATGTATCTTAGTTGTACACGGTAATGATACCGTCATAGTGGGCATGGTAAATAATATTGATTCGCCGTTTCTTGGGGAATTCGGAGATTTTCACCTTCTCTTTCTTTACGGTACAAATATGAAGAAAAATTTTTAATGGAAAGTTCTTTCGGTAATGGTTACGTGCTTTTAACACTTCGTAGAACGTAGAATCAATAAAAAATGAGGGATGAAAGGTTTACATGCCAAACGATCGTGGCCAATTAGGTTACACTTTTGTGTACGATATCAATCATTTTACTGTGTACACCGAGGATAAATAATGATCACAGCGTCGCAAAACAAATCTGAGGTCTTGGCCAGTTACTTTCTTTAGGCTAAATATTGTATACTGCCGGTTTAAACTAGTCTGCCCGAATATTTTTCATATACTCTTTAATAATGAATTATATAATAGCACCAACATCAAAAGACATTTTAATAAGCCCGAAAGACAACTTGACAGAAGGCGGAGTGAATTGATCAATACATTATTCTCACCATGGCCCACTGCACAGGTTTGATCATTCGAACAATGTTTCCATTACATAATCGAGTACAGAGAATCGCTCCTGCTAGAAACAGCAAAAAAACTGCCTATGGGTGCAACTGAATCATTCAACGAATGTTTAAAAAAAACTCTAGGTATGGTGTCATCCGTCATAGGGACAGAAATAGGCTATTCTTGAGTTGCGGGAAAAATCACCACCGCGCAGACAAACATAAATGTACTATAGAAACAACGAAACAATCATGCTTGCAGAACGTTCTAGCTGATGAAACTAGATGATAGCAGCACTCCAATGTTAAGTTCTTCATGGGTGCGCTCAGTTCATCGGTGAGGATCATTCTATAGAGATGGTAACGTAAGAGTTAAGGTAAAAATGGTCGAGGCTTGTTTAGGGCAAAGGTGGAGCATTAAAGCAGGAAAGGTAGCTTTTGGAAGCGGTGAATGAATGAATGAAAACACGTTCACTCCACTTTGTTCTACTCTGCCGAGTGCGCTGCGGTGAACAGGGACAGGTCAATATAGCAGAGAGTGGGGTAGAGCTGCCTGTGTTTCATCGACGTACGTCATAGAGGCAGTAAGTGGGAGCCATTTGAATGGCTTGAATCTTGTAGCTGTCGACAAGCAGGGCGCCGACCAGTAGGCCGGTCGGGTCCTGGAGGAACAAGATCAGTGCACGCCACAGCTCGATGGCATGATCTAGAGCGAAGGCTCCGGGCAGGCGCTTGTCAGAAGAAAAAAAGGCCAGAGTCCCCGGTTTATGGTAGCCTGTACGCGAACCCTAGGTGGGTTGTATGCAGAGCACTCCCAACACAAGTGGTTGAGATAAGCTCGGCAGTTGCGCGTACAGCTGAAAACTGTCAAGGGTGGTGGTGTGTTACTTATGTGAAAATGGTTCAGCAAGAAAGGAGTAAGGAGTGCTCTCGGAATTCTCCGAAACAGGACAGACTTTCGCCGTGTGAATACCTTCTAAAAACGCCATGCTATTGAGAGTGGGTTACTCACTGCGGTTAGTTAGCCGGCACGACGTTGTTTCGTAATGTGCTTGCCTGCAGTCAGATTTGCTAGCTCTGGTGGGGTAGCTGGAAGAGCAGAAGGAGTATTAAAAGCTTAGGCTAGTGCAGTGGAGAGGTGAGCGTGCACTAATCTGTAAGCTTTCTCGTTTCTGAGAATACCGCGATGCCCGGCGACTCAGTACCGTAGCGTCATGACCGCATTCGCGGAGCAGGCATGTCTGGTGTCGGATCTTCTGAAGTGCAGGATCTCTGTAAAGACATTAGCACATGCCCGATGGCAGCCCTGGAAATCGATATACTCTCGATAGTGAACAGGACCAGTTTGAACTGACATATCGAGAGCAAACACGAAATAATCTAAGATGGCTATTAGCTGTGCTGAAGTTCTGTACATCGCTTCTGAGGAAGCATGATAACGTTGGCTCAGATTTGTATTCGTTAGATTGTACCACGGAGTGACATAACAGGTGTTACTGGTACCGTCTACAGGAAGAGCGGCGTGAGTGTATGCGGCGCGTTGAATTATGGGGAAGGAACTCGTAGCCGTAGCATATTTTTTGACGTAGTGAAGGCATCGTGCTCGCTGATTAGAGTCCATATTCAACGGAAGTGGCTTGCCATCGGTGAGTACCGTGATTTCCCAAGGTGGTGTTTTGTTGGGCAGCATGGGAAATGTGTTGATACCATGCCCGAGATGCATGAGCGTGTACCACCCGGAATTTGTTGCACGAAGACTCGTCTCCTGTGTGTGGATGTGCATGTCGATGAGCTTGGTCAGGTCAGTGAGGTTGCTGCAGCTCTTGAGCACATCCAGGCATGTGTACCTTGAAAGTCCGGTAACCGTGCGTTTGGCCTCGTTTATAGCCAGTCGAGCTTGATTATGCGCGTACGGCTGACTGCATGATACGGCTGTCCATACATGATAAGTGAGACGAGAAAAGCTTCAACAAACCTCCTCATTTCACGTTCGTTTACTCCACATGTGCGGTTCGAGATTCTGCGTAAAGCATGAAGGATGTGTTTGCTAGTCGTTGTAACGCGTTGGAAGTGCTCGCAGTGCAGTTCTTGTGTAGGTGCATACCTTGCATACCGATGGTAGATTTCCTCATATATGTTTGTAGCTATGTGAAGTTTGAAACACCACTTCTCTTCTTCCTTGACAAACGTTGTTTGGCCACCATGAATGCCGACAAACCCTCTTTTGTCCGCAGTGGTGTGTAAACCTACTTCCAATGCAAAGTCATGAATATTGTTGAGATCTCTTTGTAAGACATCTTCATGCTCACCGACGGATCCTTGATGCGTCTACATGGTTACATTGTAGGCATACACCGCGTGTTTTAGGCCCGGTACGTCTGCAAGGCATCTAAGTAGCTGGTATGACTATGCTGAAGAGGGTGGGTGAAATCACCGAGCCCTGGGGAACGCCAACACGGTTTGTTCGTATATAATTGGTTCGGGGTGTCTGACTGATTTCGACTTGGTAGCTTCGCCCTTGACAAAGCCTGCTAGGAAGTTATACATTTTTCCTTTATTCCCAAGGGAACATGCTTTCGTCATAATGGTACTGTGTGGTAAGTCATTGAATGCCTTGCGTATGCTCACTGTTACAACACCCGTGGGTGCACAGTTAGGATCGAGGACATCTTTTAGGCGAATGCGTACATCTTGAGTTGATCGGTCAGCGAAGACTTCGTGCACCGTCGAGACCAAACGGTCGAGATCTTCAAAGTACCACATCAAGCCATGGTAATTATGCTCTGTATTAGTTTAGAGACTCACGAGGTTAAAGAGATCGAACGGAGGTTGGATAAGGTATGGGGTGGTTTACGAGGCTTCGGAATATGCTTGACTACAGAAATTTTCGATGTGGAGGGCAGTATTCTGGTATAACAGACTCTCTTAAAACTCTTAAGCTGGCATATTAAGTAAATGAGCCCCACATGCTCCATCGGCTCTATGAGCACTGCATGCGCTAAAATATTGCAAGGCATACTCCTGTTTTAGCATTGTGAAAGGACTATGAAATGGCTCAGTGTCTTCAGCGCTTGCATCCTTCTGTTATGTATCGTCTGTGGGACGAGATGCCTGTGAGGACAACATTTAAGCAGCTTTTCGGCAACCTCCTGATTGCTGATGTCTTTCCGAAGGACCACACAAGCCGCGTCATTGTAACCCTTGCGTTGGCTGAGGAGAGAGCGCAGGATGGCTCAGACCTTAGCCGTCTAAGCCTGCCCATTGATGGTTTCAAAAAATTTCCATCCAACTCTCCGATGCTAGCTTTGTCGAATATGCCTCAATAGAACGCTGTATTTCGCGCAACCGTGCTTTGTGATGGGCAGCGTGGAGAGACCGCCTGTACTGAGCCAGAATACGCAGCCTTCTATTCACAAAAAGAGATTGGTTGTTACGTTAGGTTTAACATCCCAAAACGACCATATGGCTATAAGAGACGTCGTAGTGGAGGGCTCCGAAAACTTTACCACCTGGTGTTCCTTAACGTGACCCCGCCGCGGTGGTCTAGTGGCTAAGGTACTCGGCTGCTGACCCGCAGGTCGCGGGTTCAATTTCCGGCTGTGGCGGCTGCATTTCCGATGGAGGCGGAAATGTTAGAGGCCCGTGTACTCAGATTTGGGTGCACGTTAAAGAACCCCAGGTTGTCAAAATTTCCGGAGCCCTCCACTACGGCGTCTCTCATAATCAAATGGTGGTTTTGGGACGTTAAGCCCCACAAATCAATCAATCCTTAACGTGGACATAAATCTCAGCAGTTGGCCCTACAGCATTTCACCTCCATCGGAAATGCAGCAGCCACCGTCGGGATTCAATCCTGCGACCTGCGGGTCAGCAGCGGAGTGCCTTAGCTACTAAACCGCTGCGGCGGAGCTCGACAAAAAGTGAAGATGCCTATCAGGCTCTAGGAGGAAAAAAAGAACCCGTTGGTTTTGGTGGCTGGCTGCTTCTGATCATAGCTGAGATAATGGATGGTCTATGCTCTTAGCAGGAGGCTGTTGCTGTAGTAAATCACGGTACCTGTTCCGATGTGTGATGTGGCTCAACCATTTACTGGCGCGTGAGTTTGTTTTCGTATTGGCGTCACCTGTGTGAAATCATGTGAGTAGAGTGAAGTGGTCGCTTCCCATGCAATCATCCAGCACATCCCAATGAAATAGCTGGGGTTTGGGGCTTTAGGTAAAATCTGGCGATGTGTCTTCTTAGTAAACTGTCTGTCTCAGCCTCAGGTGTATTCGGAGCGTATTCACAAGGGTCAGCCTGTAATAAAAAACATCCTGCATACTCCGCCTGCTACGCGGGCTGCATTTGTTGTGTCCACAGGTGGCATGCTGAGAGCTGAAGTTTCTGCACAACAATGTATTATCTTGTAAATAAATGTCCCTGAAATACAATGTGAACACGAGATCAAGCGGTGCCTTAATGGCTTTATTTCTAGTGGTTTGAAAAACCACTTAAGCGCAGAATACAAGAATTGTACGCTGCGGTGAGATTCCCAACCGATAACCGACAACAATAATAGTAGGGCTGCGCCATAGTTGCGTATCTAACAGCACGTGCGTAGATCCTTGTCACACATACATTGCTGTTTTCGTGGAAGTAGCTTGTTCTTCAGTCGGGGCGTAGCCACCATAGCCCATTATTTTCCTCACAGGGTCGTTGAATTCTTGAAGCGCAATGACCAATGGACTGGTATCGTATGTCTTGCTGGAGAGCCAAGTGGTCAGTTCAGCCATCCTTCGATGAAGCAAAGGACAATTCCACTCCATGACGATGGTTTTGATAAACTAGCCATGGTGAGGCTATGTTGTATGTGAACCGGTGGAGTTTGATGGTACCAAGGGTGTACATATCACGAGGGCTCCTGTGGTTGTCGTCGAAGTTGTGCCAAGAGAAATGATACCGGAAATCATGGTGCGCTTTTTGGTCATTTGGACGCAATGTTGAATAGCCCGAGTAATAATCTGTTCATCTCTTTCATACGTGAACTTCTCTGTTTGAGTCATACGTTGTTCCAGTCACCGCTCTAATTCTGGGTGTGTCGTTAGGGCGAGAGGACATGAATGGTCACAAGTAAGTGGAAGCTCCGTCAACGGAGCTACGCCTCCTAGTGGACGCTTCGCCCCTCTACTCGAGGCAGGCTGCAGCGCGCAAGATGCCACTGTTGAGCTTGATAGATGTGGTATACTGTTACTAGAACCAGTTAGCGGCACGTTCGCTCGTCGAACTACATCCACGAAGGTGGTGCCCCCGGCGCTTTGACTGTGCAACTGGTGGTGTTTGTAAAAGCCCTTGCATCTTGCCTTGAGCATGGGTCTTGGAAAAGCTTGTGTCGCCGAGGAGCAGAGCTGGTGCTTCTGCGTGTTCTCTTTCTTGCATTGCCTTTTGGCAGCCAACTCGAGTTTTTGTTCAATTTTCTTGTTTACTTCTCGCCTTTTTGGGCAGTTCATGAATGTGGCCAGGTGAGGACCACCAGAGCAGCGGCCACTGCTGTTCTGGGCTCGGGCATCGCGTCGCTTTTCCTGTTGCCGCATACCATACGTCTATCTGCCGAAATATTGGGGCATTGCTCCTCGTGATGCCCTATTTTGTGGAATATGTCACAGACGGCCACTAGTGCATGATACGGGAAAACATGGATCGTAAATGACCACAAGCCGACTTTGTAGGGTAAGTAAGCTGTGCGCTTGAAATGTGATCATGGCAGTGCCTTTGTCACCAAGAGGGCGTGCCTGCAGAATTTTGCACTTGCGGCAGGGCAATGAGTTCATCAGTTCCTCAGAAGTCTTGTCTCCAGCATTGCGAATGATATCTATGAATTGATTGCGATTAACCGAATTGTGTGTTTGTAAGGGTATTTTATTTCCTCCGTTTAGCAGAGACACTATCGTGAGAATGGCGTTTCACGCCTCCGGTTCAGCCGCGTGGGCTGCGAGCTGGTTCCTATAGTCTAAATATCGAACCTGAGCTACGGTAGTGGGTCTTCTTCAGTGAGGTTGATATGAGCCGAAACGCGGCGAGTTATTTCCTCATCCAATCGTATGAACTGCTCATCCATGATTCGGCATGGTTGCTTAGACCGAGTGATGACCGTGTGCTGATAAAAGCACGGGGAACCTGAGCCTAGCGCGCCCACGACCGCCGCACGGCTCGGTTTCTTTCGACGATAGCCAACTGGTACCATACATCTTCTTTGTTTTTGTAACCAGCGGAAGCAAGGAGCTCCAAGAGTGGGGAGAATGGTTGGTGTCTGGCTGCAGCACCACTCTTAAAGACATAGTAGTTGCAGCCGAATCGTTTGTTGAAGTCGGCAGTGTCACCGAGGCAGTCAGGTTATCTGAAGCCTGTAGGTTCATGTCCCCAGGTAGTGGAACGGTGGTTGATATCACGCAGGACTCCGGAGAAAACATCAAAGCTTGAAACCTTCACTTGGGTGATACTAAAAGCAATTACCACCGGCAGTCAGCCAGGCGGCGGTTGCGCCGACGAGCTTAGAAAACAGCCTTCCAGCATCTGCTGCAGCCGCTAGATAACGAGTGAACAAGCACCTAGTGCAACCACAGCTGTGGCGGTGGTTTGACAGCAATTGCTATATACGTGGGGTTTAACGTCCCGAAACCACAATATGATTATGAAAGACGCCGTAGTAGAGGGCTCCAGAAATTTCGACTGCCTGAGTTTCTTTTACGTGCACCCAAATCTGAGCACACAGGCCTACAACATTTCCGCCACAGTGGCTTAAGAGCGAAGCGCTGGTTAAGTGTTGATATTGCTACGTGCCATTGCATGGAGCTGAAGAAGACGAAGCGGATAGACTGGCACGAGCTAATCTGTGTAGCTGGCGCTGCTCGCCTAACCGGCTGTAAATACATCGGTGACTACCCCTCTCCTTCACGTAACAATATCATCGGAGCGCGCAATAAACACGCCCGTTCACAACGGAAGCTGACCAGAGCCGAAGTGACGAGGCTGCCAGTGCTTGCGCACGTGCTGACTGCATGCCTCCTTTAGCAGGCCGTGCGGCAGAACAGGCAGGGCATCCCGCGATTTTGCGCACGTGTCGTTACCACGTGGCAATCACAACCCAAATGATAAAACAGTGCCACAGCTGCGCCAGCGCCGAGTCATGCTCTGCTTTGTTGTAAAAGCGGCGAGCTTCAGCGGGTGCCATAAAACCAGTCCCGCGAACGATGCAGCTCACCACATCGACCCCCCCCCCCCCCCCTTAGTTACCTGGAGCGGATATTTTACCGCTCTGCCGGTTCGGCCGCGCCACTTTAGGTGAGAATGAGGAACGAGCATTCAATGTTTTGTAAGTGCAATAACTTGGCTGAGGCGATGGTATGACCATAATTATTAGAATTAGGCACACCCTGATACAACAATGTTAAGCTTTTAAGGCCTTAAGCGCGTTTTTTGATGGTGTATTTGAATCGCGTTGTCACAAACTTCAAGGTATATGGCACTCGTGTTGAGTGTGCAAGGCCAGTTTAAGTGTAGAAACCTACCCCGTGGGTCGGACCAACATTGCAGTCGACTGAAAATGCAAAATAGTTTTCAAAGCCTAAAAATCCCGTTGACAGCGTTTACCCCATTAAGCAAGAGTACAATGACGTGCGTTCGCTGAAACTCACAGGACACAGTTTTCAATACACCTACCCGACTGGAAGAAGGGACTGATGACCGCCAGATTCATCACTTTCCGGACGTGGTCGTAACAAGCGTCACCGGCCGTACCACCTCGAATAAACGTATAAGGTTCGGTAAACTCGACCAGCTGCCTGTAGATGCTCCAGGCGACAAGGTATTGTTACGTGAGTAACGAGACAAAGTATTGCGAATATATTCGAAAAATATATTTGCAAGAGCGGTTGCAGCACTGGCCAGTCTGGCTCCGAGCTCGAGCAGCCAGCGACCCTCATCTTCTTCGTCGGGCGCACACGCGCATTCGCACTATGGTTTGTGGCAGCCTACAGGTAGCATAACCCCCGTCGGCAAAGGCGCCGTCTCGGCGCATCTAGATGTCAAGATCATTGGGCGAGTGGTACTGCTTCAGGCGTGCGACGTGTACGATGTCGCTGGCCCTAGGGGTGGATGAAGACGGCGAGGCAGCAGGAGTGATTTCATAAGTGACGGGAGTCACCTCACGAAGCACTCTGTATGGCCCTGTGTACCGAGAGAGCAGCTTGTCAGACAGGCCAACGTGCCTGGTCGGAGACCACAGCAGAACCAACGAACCGGGCGAAAAGTGCACATCGCGGTGTCGTTGGTCGTACCGACGCCGTTGGTTTGCTTGGGAGGTCAGAAGGCGAGCACGAGCGGTTTCGCGTGCGTGGGCGGCCCGGCTGATGGCGTCCAGAGCATATTGTGAAGTTGGAGCTGCTGGTAACGGAATCGTCGTATCGAGGGGTAATGTGGGTTCGCGGCCGAACAGCAAGAAAAAAGGGGAGTAACCAGCCGTGTCGTGGCGCGAAGAATTGTAGGCAAATGTCACGTATGGTAAAGCGATGTCCCAGTCAGAGTGATCTGAGGAAACGTACTTTGCAAGCATGTCAGTTAGGGTTCGGTTCAGGCGTTCTGTGAGGCCATTTGTTTGCGGATGGTACGACGTAGTGAGCTTGTGGCGTGTTTCACAAGAGCGTAGGATGTCCGCTATGACTTTCGATAGAAATGTGCGGCCTCGGTCCGTGAGCAGCTGGCGTGGAGCACCATGTTGCAAGATCACGTCGTGTAGAAGAAAATCGGCGACGTCAGTGGCGCAACTTGTTGGAAGGGCGCGTGTGATTGCGTAGCGTGTGGCGTAGTCTGTGGCCACAGCTATCCACCTGTTGCCAGCAGAAGACAGAGGAAAAGGGCCGAGTAAGTCCAAGCCGACGCGAAAGAAAGGTTCAGTAGAAATATCGAGTGGTTGAAGGCGCCCAGCCGGAAGCGTCGATGGTGTTTTGCGGCGCTGACATTCCTCACACGCCGCGACGTATCTTCTGACGGACCGTGCCAGCCCTGGCCAATAGAAGCGACGGCGAATCCGGTCGTATGTGCGGGACACACCCAGGTGACCGGCAGTAGGAACGTCATGGAGTTCGTGGAGTATAGCCAAGCGGAGGTGTTTGGGTATGGCAAGCAGCAGAGATGGGCCGTCTGGATGGAAGTTATGCCGGTATAATGTGCCATTCTGGAGTACGAACGAGCGATAGGATCGGTTCGATGGGGAGGATTCGAGGCGCTCAATGATAGCTCGTAGGGCTGCATCACGGCGTTGCTCGTCGGCTATGTGGTTCAGTTGAGAAACGGAGCACACGCAGGCGTCGTTGTCAGGTATGGTGGCCGATGGGCCAACTGGATAGCGAGAAAGGCAATCGGCGTCCTGGTGCAGGCGTCCAGACTTGTATATCACAGCAAAGGTGTATTCTTGCAGTCGCAGAGCCCAGCGACCAAGTCGACCTGTAGGATCTCTTAAGGATGAAAGCCAGCAGAGCGCGTGGTGGTCGGTGACGACGGAAAAGTGAGTGCCATATAAATATGGGCGGAATTTTGAGACCGCCCAGACAAGAGCAAGGCATTCTCGCTCCGTGATCGAATAGTTACGCTCTGCAGGTGTAAGGAGGCGGCTAGCATACGCGATAACGCGGTCGTGTCCCTGTTGGCATTGGGCGAGAACGGCTCCGATACCGTGACCACTGGCATCAGTTCGGACCTCAGTTGGGGCAGATGGGTCAAAGTGGGCCAGGATAGGGGGGCGTCGTCAAAAGTGTTATGAGGTGAGAGAAGGCGGCAGCTTGAGTGGACCCCCACGAAAATGGAACGCCTTTCTTCAAAAGATCGGTAAGTGGTTGGGCGATTGCCGCAAAATCTTTCACGAACCGCCTAAAGTAGGAGCAAAGTCCCACAAAGCTCCGGACATCTTTGGCGGATTGGGGTACTGGGAAACTCGTGACGGCACGAATTTTCTCAGGGTCCGGTCTCACACCAGAAGCATCGACAAGGTGGCCCAGCACGGTAATCTGTCGGCGGCCCGAAGTGACACTTCGAGGAGTTCAACTGGAGGCCAGCTTTGCGGAAGACGTCGAGAATGGCCGACAGACGCTCGAGGTGGGTCTCAAATGTAGGTGCAAATACGAGGACGTCGTCTAGGTAACACAGGCATGTTGACCATTTGAATCCGTGTAGCAGAGAGTCCATCATACGTTCGAACGTGGCGGGGGCATTGCATAGACCGAAGGGCATAACCTTGAATTGGTATAGGCCATCTGGAGTGATGAAGGCGGTCTTTTCTTGGTCTTTCTCGTCTACGGCAATCTGCCAATAACCAGAACGAAGGTCGATGGATGAAAAGTAGCGTGCGCCGTGGAGACAATCGAGGGCGTCATCAATACGTGGTAAAGGATACACGTCCTTTTTGGTGATTCGATTTAGATGCCGGTAATCGATGCAAAAGCGCCATGTGTTGTCCTTCTTTTTAACCAGGACGACGGGTGACGCCCATGGGCTTGATGAGGGCTCAATAATGCCTTTAGTTAACATCTTATTCACTTCAGCTTGAATAATCTGGCGCTCCGACGCGGACACGCGATACGGTCGACGGTGAATGGGAGCAGCATCACCGGTGTTGATGCGGTGCTTTACAAGAGAAGTTTGGCCGAGTGGTCGGTCGTCAAGGTCGAAGATGTCACGGTAGGAAGCTAGAAGGCGTGCGAGAGCGGCTGATTGCGCTGGGGGAAGGTCAGGGTCGATCATGGGACGTATTGACATGTCGAGGCATGTGGCATCGAGTGGGCGACAAGAAAAATTGGTGCATGCGTCGGCTGCGAAAGTGGTGACGTGATCATCGGCTAAGGACCGCAACGTGGCGATTAGGATGCCTTCAGGGAGGACTTGCTTTGTGAAGCCGAAATTTATGACGGGTAGACGGTCCGGTTGGAGGCTACAGTTACGATGCAGTGAGGGACGGTGACGTCACGTGCCAGTAGGACATCAGGAATCGGTGTGACGATGTAATTCCCATCCAATACGGGTGAGGTCGTGGCGAATTCGGTGAATGTGAGGGCTTTAGGCGGTAAGCGGAGGAAGTCTGTGGCAGAAAGGCCGTGTTGAGGTTCAGGGTGAATATCCGGCTGAAGAGGAAGGTCTAAGCAAAGAGTACCAGCGGAACAGTCGATCAGAGCAGAATGGGTCGACAGGAAGTCCATCCCTAAGATGAGGTCATGAGGACAGTTCTGGAGCACCGTGAATAGAACAGGAATGTAACGGTCGGCGATGCTTATGCGAGCCGTACACATGCCAATGACAGGAACAGTGCCGCCATCGGCCACACGTACAGCTTCGGTAGCAGGAGGCGTGAGTACTTTTCTTAAGCGGCGACAAAGATGAACGCTGATTATGGACACATGAGCGCCAGTATCGACTAGTGCCGACAGAGAAATACCGTCCACGTGTACATCGACAAGATTTTTGTTCGTATGAAGCGTCAATGGAGGGTTTGGTTCAGACAGGGATGATGCAGCACTACCTCCAGGGGCTGCACTGTCTAGTTTTCCGTCGGGTACGATGAAAAGTTAGGCGGCGAGTGATGGCGGCGTGGCTGGGGCGACGGGGAACGACGGCGTTGAGGGGACGGAGAACGAGCAGGAAGGCGGCTGTTAGACGTGTCGAAAGCAGGGGCGGTACGGCTGGACGAATACCGGCGAAGATCTTCATATGGGCTATAAGGTGCGAAAAACTGGCTCCTATGTGGCGGCGTCCAGGAGGCACGGCAGTAGCGGGAGACATGTCCAACGCGGTGGCACCGGAAGCAGATCGGTTTGTCGTCAGGAGTTCGCCATTCCGCCGGGTTGCGAGATCGTGGAGCAACAAATGGGTCACGTCGAGGTGGATTAATGGGAATTGGTCTGGAGGAGGGGCAAGAGATGTGGCAAGCATCAGGGAACCCGCGGTTGGCGAATTCTTGTCGTACGACCGCCTGAATAACGGAGATCGCGGGGGTTGTCGGCATCGTATGTTCGAAAGAAGTGGGCTGAAGCGGCGCTGGACTTGCTGCTTCAAGTTCCCGTCGAACGATACGCGTTACACTCTGCTCAAAGGGCGGTGTGACGGTAGAATCGGAGCAGGTGGACGTAGCCGCCGTGTTTGGCAACCGAGAAAAAGGAGGGCGCACCCGACGGCTTTTTGCTGTTTCGAAACGGCGGCATTCTTGAATTACACGGTCGATGGTCGAGACGTTAGTGTACACCAGCAAATTGAAGGCGTCGTCCGCGATCCCCTTCAAACGTGTCCAACCTTTTCAGCCTCAGACATCGCCTCGTCCACTTTTCGGCAAAGAGCGAGAACTTCTTGGATGTATGACACATACGATTCAGTTGGCGACTGGACACGGGTAGCCAGCTCCTGTCGTGCAGCTGCGTGGCGACCGGTCGGGTCCCCAAAGATGTCACGTAGCTTCTCCTTGAACGTGTCCCAGCTGGTGAGTTCGGACTCATTTGTCTCGTACCAGACACGCGGGGTTCCGTCCAAGTAGAAGAGAACATTAGCGAGCATCATGGTAGGGTCCCAGCGGTGAGTTTGACTGACCCGTTCATAAAGGCGAAGCCATTTGTCGACGTCGAGGCCAGGTTGCGCAGAAAATGTCCCGGGATCACGGGGTGTTTGGACGGCGACAAAGGTTGTCGGAGAAGCCGCAGATGGTGAAGCGGACGCGTTGTCACTGAAAGCCATGGCGGGAAGCTGGAGGATGCGGCCACTGCGGAGCTGCGTGGTGAGGACGGGGATCGTTCCACCTCCACCAAATATGTTACGTGAGTAACGAGACAAAGTATTGCGAATATATTCGAAAAATATATTTGCAAGAGCGGTTGCAGCACTGGCCAGTCTGGCTCCGAGCTCGAGCAGCCAGCGACCCTCATCTTCTTCGTCGGGCGCACACGCGCATTCGCACTATGGTTTGTGGCAGCCTACAGGTAGCAGTATTGTAGACCTTTTTCGCCCACATGCTCATTCTTGAAGAGTTTTACAAGGATCCTGGTGACATGTGGCTGGTAGAGGATTAGGTCGAAAGCCCCATAAGTCCCATTGGTGTACGTGGCAAAAAAGTTACCCCATTCGTCTGTAAATAACAGAGTGATAGAGAAGACTACATTATTGTCATAACGCTGCGCTTCAATACTGCAGTGTGTGTGCGACACACTTCACACAAGAGTTCAACAAGTTTGAAGCATTTATCGCAAACTGCAGCCATTCTAATGATGCAACAATCCGAAATAGCAGCTGATCACTAAAATGCGTTCACCGATTCTCCCTGCAAAAGGGAGGACGACGATTCTATTATGAGAGCAAACGTCATCTGAAGATATCGGCGATGGCATACACTTTTCTAATTTTAGCCGCGCTCCTAGTCACATAAACTTTTCGAAAGTAAAAGCGAGAGCTTACTATGACATAGGTGCACACGCCGGCATCCCCTTCACTTCCTAACGTTCTCGAAAGATTACTGCAACGTACAAAGCCGATAAATATACTACCTTTTGTAAACTTGTTCTTTGCGTTGTTACCACTACTAGTCTTTTGAGTTTGCAGGCAAAGTTGGTGACACTGCTGGCAATCATCTGTAGCCTCAGTAGCACACAGCTGCTTCAGATATGTAGCAAGTGTGACAGAAACAAAACGAAGCTATATACAAACGACGAAGGAAAAAAAGCAACTTTTTACTGTAGTGTACAGAACGCGCAAGAATGCCTGAAAACGGAAGACGGCATTATGGCTTCGAACTAAACACAAATACTGGCATCCCTGAGCCATTATTTGTTTGAAAGTGCTGCTTTTACATTTATCTGTCACTTGTTTGTGGCAACGGGTGATAGCGGCGAATGGCGAGTATCTGAGTGCGAGCTACGGAACAAAGCAACGAATGCTCTCTTTGAGATGGTTCAACGAAGAATGCTCTGTGTATGAAAAATGCCATTTTATACCTCGTCCTTCTTCCAAACCACTTTTTCGGTTAACAGTGCATCCAAACGGAGCATCTGGAGATCTCTGGAACAGCGCTACAATGGCGCAGCCGATGAAAACGAAGGCCCGATTCTTCAATTCCTTTTCTATGGCATCCGCCAAAGTGCAGCCGCGGTAAGTGCAGCTTGAAGATAGAATCCGGGTCTCCTTTCCATCTGCTCACCTCGAGCGACAGCAATCATTGTTCGGGGACTACATCCAGGCTTCCTCAGCGGTTGAGAACCATTGAACCAGTACCTGTTTAACGAGAAGGTCCACTGTCACGCCTGCTCAGCAATTAATCCCGCCGGAGTACGTTAAGAGAGCACCACGTACTCCGCTTTCTGGATACAAGGATTGACCACCGCAGTGATTGCTGTGACGATCATGGATATATTCTGCAGCCGCCGACAAGGACTCCCTTGACGGCTCAGCTGATATCATCCGCACTGCCGCGCGCCCGTCTCAACAACCGAGCAGTTGTCTCCTAACTGCTTGCCTTGTACCACCGTCTCTGGAAGTAGCGTAGCCACCATGCATTGAGTGAACACCGCCCAGGTCCCCACTGGAGCCTTAATCGACAACAGCGCAGAGCACCTCCATGTAATTGCGCAACTATCACAGTGGCTTAACCGTTTGGCATCATTTCATTTCGGGCGCTCGCCTACCGCTTGGCAATCGTAGGCTATTTGGGCAGTGCTGGTGTTCCGCGTTTTTCACGACAACGTCTGCGAGTGGTATTCAACCACCAACTCACTCACCACCCACCATTCGTGGCCGAAAAATCACAAAATGGCTGGTGGCCATCGACCGCCTTCGAGATGCCGCCTAAGCATGGAGTAGATACAAAAGACATCACGCAACAGTCCTGGTCAGAATGGTGTGCGAGGTTGACGAGTGCTTTCCGCCCACTCTTCCTTACTTGCAACGCAACTACTACTGACTAAGGCGCTACCTCCAAGGAGAGCTGCGAGATGCACAACTTCGATCGCTCAGCTCGGACGTCCTTCGATCGCTCAGCTCAGACGTCCACCATCGCACCCGCCTTATGATACCGACATTGTGAAGGTCACTATAGTGACAATGCAGTTGTGCCTTGTGGCTCCTCGGCAGGAAACTTCGTAGACTACTTTGCCAGTGAATCTCATCCCTGGATGCCATCCACCGTTACAGCTCTTTGAGTGTGCGTCGGTATGTGATTCGACCACCTTACCACAAGCACCTAAGAGAATTTGCCACAAACTTCAGTCAGAGAGACTGTTATCACGGTCACCATCCCTAGAACACGTGCACACACCGACTACTGCCGCATAGGGCACTTTACTTTTCCGTAGACAAGACCAGTCCGATAATGTGTACAGAATTGAGCCTCTTAGTAGGAGCCATATCATTGGATGTCACGCCCACTAAGTCATTGGCCGAGAGAGCGGGAATCCGCCTGTTTTGCCCCAGAAAAGAAGACACCGAAGGAAACGAAAACTCGAAGCGTTCTTACCTCTTAAAGGCCATCTCTGTCTTCTACGGTTCGAAGAAGGATGCACTAATGCATAGATGCAAAGAATTGTTTAACATATGGGTTCGTATTTTTCACAGGTCATAGGTGTCACCAAGCACACAGAAGGCAATGATAGCACATTGACAGGACAAGCGTGAACCGGCATTGAGACCACATCATTACTGCCAGTGGCTGCCCCAAGGAGATTTGCTAACTCAGCCAGAGTAGTCAAGACCGACCACCAGAGGCATTTTTGGCGCATCACAAACTCAAGTCAAAGCAAGCCGAGACAGACCTACCCGCTACAATCATTACCGGTATTCAAAGGGGGTTTCGCAGCTATAGCTATGCAATGCCGCAGCGTTGCTGAGTTCAGAAAGCCAGTGCCGTTTGCGCCAGAGTGCGCGGTAGGCGAGCACGAAGACGATGAGAACAAACAATAGAAACAGCCGGCCCAGTGTATAGGCGCTGTATCTTCTTCTCTTCATTACTGTTCCAAGAAAGGTAAAAAAACAGGCACAAATCCTTCTCTTACCTGATGTAACATACGGAGTTGTTTGTTGGCCGAGCACAAAAATAGGAATGTAAACCGGAACTTCCGTGAAGTTAAATGTGGTTCTTTCGGTACTGTCTACTGTAGAAGCAAAAAAGGTCAGTACATGTAATCAGAGGTCGGCGAAACTTTTGGAGCTCACTCACCAAACACATGTTGTGCTTTCGACTCACTCGGACTCTTACTCCCCAAAATTTTCATGAAATGGACTCACTCAGACTCCCACTCACAAAACTTTGCTTCAGCCTCACTGACTCAAACTCAAACAACATTACTCACCCTAACTCACTGAGACTCAGAATCATGGCTTGCATTGGGTGTAAGTGAGTCCGAGTGAGTCGGCACACGAGTTCGCTAGTCTTCAAAAAACTATTTGAAACCTGGTATTCATGTTTTTAATACCAACATCTTGACAAAATACCTTTGAATACACATTTTGATTGACAAAATACCTTTGAATACGAGTGCATTATTAGTAAGTTTTTTTTAGGAAAAATTATAAAATAAAGTATATTTATCAAGAACTTCCCCGTAATACTTGGCGAGGGGCAGATCAAGACACCCCCCCTGCTTAGTTCGCTTCTCTAATCAAAAAACATTGAAATGGTGTATGAAGGACACTGCTTTAGAATATGTGGGAGTAGTCGAGAGTCCACGTAAAGCTGACAGTAATGCTGATGGGTACGTAAATAGAATAAAAAGCCGGCAAAAGAAAATTGAACTCACTCTGTCTCACTCAAGAAATATGTCTTGTAGTTTGCAATCACTCAGACTCAGATTCACCAATCTTTTCCTGTGCCAAAGTCACTCGAACTCAGACTCACCGAAATGTCCTCGCCTAGACTCACTTAGACTCCTGGCTTGATCTGAGGCTGAGTGAGTTCTAGTGAGTTGACTCATGAGTGAGTTCACCGACCTATGCATTTACTTCACCATACCTTCAAGTTATTAGTCGACTTCCATTCATACAAAGCAGATAATCAACATGTTTCAATGATGGTTTTAGGACGTTACACCAAAAAAATTACATGTTTATTAAACCCGAATGTGCTTTGCTAACGTTTGTAATAAGACGTTCTGAGGCAGAAAACCGTGATATACCAGCTGCTGTCTCATAATTGGACTGTCGTTTTATTCTTTAGAAGATGATCTGTGTCAGTAATACCGAAACATTTCAAAATGCACTGTCCAGGTTCGATGCTCTTTGGTTTCAGTACTCAGGCGGAATGGAAACATCTTACAATTTTTTAAATGAGAATGAATATGTTATGTTCATGATCTAACACGCGTACAATCTCTCTTTAAAACTTCACTGAAACCGGGATGTGCCAGGGGAAACAGCCACATTTGTGAGGGTACTTTGTCTTGCACGCGCGACAAGCGTTTTGTTTACAACCTAGGCTCGTACTTTTCAGCGCTTCAATTTTGCCATTGGGTGAACTTAAAATGGAGTGGCAAACTGGGCCAAACTACCCAAAGTTGCCACGCTGTTATACCTCGTCAAAAAATTTGTACGATATAGTACAAGAATGGTACTGTGGCTTTGGTCGTTGTTACTGAACAAAATAATATCTTCAAATAAAAAATAGAAGTACTAGCACAGCGTGTCTTGTGAAAAATAACTCCTAGCCTGCAACTCCTTACACTGAAATTAGTCAGTAAAATAAGAACAATGAAAAAACTTTCAACAAGTCATACAATTGCGGTAACTGTCTGGGTTGAAGATTTTTTCCCACCAAGTGTTATTATCTCAAACAGAAGGATGGTAGTTGTACAGTAAATTTGTAAGTGGTATAATAGATGAATACATTTAAATCGAAAATTCGGGAACCTTGCACTACTCCGCTAGGCTTGAAACACAGAAACTGGACAATTAATGAGTAATTTGATCGCTTCTAAGTTTTTCTCTTAGGCTGCGTCATCTCATCAAAAGAATTTAACAATCGAATACTAGGTTGCTTCTGTGCTGATTATAAGCACTGAGAGGTTCGAATAAGCCCAGGAAGAGTCACAAACGCGACACGAAGCTCAGAACACCAGACGCTGCGACTCCCGCTGAGCACAAGCATTCGCATCTCCTATTTCTACAAATGCGTCGTCACTTCCTTTAGTGAAACAGTGGTGAGTAGTAGCATTCACACAAATTTTGTACCGCGTACCCATTTACAACAATGACAGATTCTGTACGTCGGACAACAATAAATTCGCCAAACACCTTCGCTCTTGAAAGAACTCGCTCAATAGTACGCAGCGGCTACCCTATAGCGATTACTGATGCGATGCTAAATTAGTAAGGTGCTAAACAATGTAGTGTGAAAAAAACTATGGTAGTATGCTTTATGGAGAAATTTAGGTTACAAAATGGGAAATATTAAAAAAATTGAGCCACTGTTTAGAGCGGATCGGAAAGTAAGTTTGTTTAATGACTGTTACGCTTGCAGTGCCATTGTCGACACTCAGTGATAAATAAGTTTCAAGGCCTGGGTTATTTTTTTCATGCACAGCAACCTCACCAGAGCAGCGCATTCAAGTATAACACTTTAAAAGTTTTCGTAAACTGCTAGTTTTACAGACAGAGAGACAGACAGACAGACAGACAGACAGACAGACAGACAGACAGACAGATAGACGGACAGATAGATAGATAGATAGATAGATAGATAGATAGATAAATAGATAGATAGATAGGAAGATAGATAGATAGATAGATAGATAGATAGATAGAATAGATATGTGCTAGCGCTACTACTAGATAAAAAAGAAGGAAAATATAAAAACGAAAGAAAGAAAAAGAGAAATGAAGAAAGAACGAAGGAAAGAGAAGAAGAAAGAAAAAAATTGGCAGATCTCAAGTACAGTACGAATTGGTGATATGCGAAGCGCGAATGAGAAAGCTTAATATATGTCACTTTAACATCAGCAGAACTTTACGAGGTGAACGTAAATGATGCCATACGTCTTCCGTGTCAAGATTATGATGCTCAGATGTGTTCTTTACCTTCATCGTCTATTCACGCCATGTGATACCAAATTTAGTATAAGTGGAGCTAGCGAAACGCCCGTGAGTACGCTATGAGCATGGTATGTTGATTGATTTGTGGGGTTTAACGTCCCAAAACCACCATTTGATTATGAGAGACGCCGTAGTGGAGGGCTCCGGAAATTTTGACCACCTGGGGTTCTTTAACGTGCACCCAAATCTGAGTACACGGGCCTACAACATTTCCGCCTCCATCGGAAATGCAGCCGCCGCAGCCGGGAATCGAACCCGCGACCTGCGGGTCAGCAGCCGAGTACCTTAGCCACTAGACCACCGCGGCGGGGCGAGCATGGTATGTTGCCATGTAGTTACATGACACGCGAGTAAGGATTATCATTTTTTTCCACCAGGTATATATTTCGTCATCCATTGACGTCACATAACACCAAATTTGGTGCTAGCAAAACAGCCGCGAGCGCAGCATAAAGAGCCCAATGTACTCCAATGTAGCTTTGATGCGCGCGCATGCTGGGCACAGCAACGCTACGTTAGCAAAACGTGAGCACTTTACTCTGACGCCAGGCGTGACTGGCATGACCAGCGTCCGTCGGCGCAACCTGATGGAAACTGGCGCGAAATGCGACATGCTGTATTTCGTGCCGATGTGTTACCCAGACAACACTGCGTCTCCATATTTTCATGACCTAGTGACGCCGGACGCGCTGAAACGCTCAGGAGTCAAAGCAACGCAGCGCGGCCTCCGCCTACGAGTATATAGCAGGACCGGCGCCTTGCGTGGCAACAATGGCGTGACGCAACGAAATGACCTCCGGCTAGCAGGTGCATCGCGTCAAGTCGAAATGCAGTTGCTCCTTGACTGTGGCATGTAGTCTTGTTTTTCGCGTGACCAGCAGCTTATGATTATCACGTTTGCACCAGTCACATGCCTTCGTCATCCATTGGCGTCTCGTAATACCATATTTGGCATATATGAAGCTAGCATAACGGCCCCACCGCGGTGGTCTAGTGGCTAAGGTACTCGGCTGCTGACCCGCAGGGCGCTGGCTCGAATACCGGCTGCGGCGGCTGCATTTCCGATGGAGGCGGAAATGTTGTAGGCCCGTGTGCTCAGATTTGGGTGCACGTAAAGAACCCCAGGTGGTCTAAATTTCCGGAGCCCTCCACTACGGCGTCTCTCATAATCATATAGTGGTTTTTGGACGTTAAACCCCACATATCAATCAAACTAGCATAACGGCCACAAGCGCATTATCAGTGTGGCATGCAGTCATGTTGTTACATGACACGCATAACGTAGTTATCATGTTTGGATGAGTCATTTACCCATGTCGTTCGTTCGCGTTGAGTGATACCGAGTTTTGTACATGTGAAGCTAGCGAAATCGCCACGAGCGGCTTATGAGCGTATTATGTAGTCAAGTTGTGACATAACACGCATCTAAAGTTGATCATGTTTGTGATGATGATATATGGTGTTTTTTGGCGCAAGAGCCATTTGATGGCCAAAGAGCGCCAGTTCATGGGATAAAGAATGTGGACAATGATTGTGATTAGCGGCTGTATAAGGGCCATAAAATTCCTCGCAGTAAGGCGGGTAAAAACATACAAGTAATAAAATCATGACCATGCCGTGAAAGGTGAGTGTGGTGTGAATAGGTGACAAAAGTTGGTGATAATGAAAAACGATGGTGGACATGTGTGGCATTAGCACAAGTACCTCACTCATTCATACCCTTGCGAGCAAGGGCCGTGAGGCAAGTGCTTTCCTGTGTAGCCACTGCAGCAAAAACCTCCCTGGAGAGGTCGTGCTACGGGATGCCCGGGTATATGATATGAAAACTACGAATTTCTTTTAAAAACGCTAACAATGATTTATGACTAAAAAGCGGTTCCCTACCAACGAACATTGCAGGGTGTAAAGGTATATGTTGTCGGTAGGGTAATGAAAAATGTTGTTTTCTGAGGGTTTCTAAGTGTTTACACTGGATTAGTATGTGAAGGACTGTTAATGTTTCACCACATTTGTCACACAATGGTGGATCGTCACCAGACAAATGATGTGTGTGTATTGCATATGTGTGTCCTATCCTGAGTCTCGTTAGTATTACCTCTGTATATCGCGATTTTGATACTGGCAGCCAATGACCAAGGTGTGGCTTAATAATGTGTAGTTTGTTTTGTGTGTGTGTGTATCCCACTTGCTCTGCCAGTAGTCCCTGATGTTTCGTTTGAGAGACGGCTTAAGATCAAGGGCCGGGATTAATATGGGTGTAGTGGCGGTGCCCTCGTGAACGGATGCAGCAAGCTGATCCGCCATCACGTTGCCGTGAATCTCACGATGCCCTGGCACCCAGCACACTACAACATGTTGGTTGAGTGTGTAAAGTGTGCATAAAATGGAGTAAAGTGAGATGAGGACAGGGTTTTTTGTTTTTTAAGACTGTGCAGAGCCGTCACCACACTAAGGGAGTCTGTATAAATTACTGCTTTTTGTATTTGTAATTGCTTGATGTGTTTAGCTGCCACAAGTATCGCGTAAGCTTCCGCCGTGAAGATACTTGTGCCTGGATGTAGAGGGCCAGCATCCGAAAAGGAAGGGCCGACAGCAGCGTAGGACACAGAGGAGTTAGACTTAGAGGCATCTGTAAAGAACTCAGAACGTGTGTATTTGTGTTGAAGTTCCAGAAAGTATGTTAGAATAAGGGCAATAGGCGCATGTTTAGTAACTTCTAGGAAAGACACATCGCAATCTATAGTCTGCCACTGCCACGGTGGCAGGTACGCTACAGGAGCCATTAAACTGTGTTCGAGTGACACTCCAGTGTCCTCAGCTAGACCCTTCAGACGAACTGAGAAGGGCTGCCTCATTGAAGGCCTGTTTTGAAACAGAATGGAGCTCGACAAATCATTAATAGTAGAGTATGAGGGGTGCCTCTTGTCTGCTTTCACCTTAAGGAAATATACAAAGGACATGTAAGTTCTTTGCAGATGAAGCGACCACTCATTTGACTCAACGTAAAGGATTTCTACGGGGCTGGTGCGAAAAGCACCCGTAGAAAAGCGGATGCCCAAATGATGCACGGGATCCAGCATCTTCAAAGCACTTTGAGTCGCAGACTGATAAACAATAGCCCCATAATCTAAGCGGGTGCGAATGATGCTTCTATACAGGTTCATGAGGCATTCCCTGTCACTACCCCACGTAGTACGTGACAATACTTTTATAACATTCATGGCTTTTAAACATTTTGTTTTTAAATACTTTATGTGTGGTACGAAGGTCAACTTGTTGTCCAAGATTAAGCCTAGGACTTTATGCTCCGCATTCACAGACAGACGTTGGCCGTTCAGTTCAATGTCGAATTCTGAGTGCATGCCTCTCTTTCGGGAGAACAAGACACACGTGCTTTTTCCTGGGTTCAGCCGGAATCCGTTTTCCTCTGCCCATTTGGAGACCTTGTTTAAACCTAACTGAACCTGCCGCTCACACATTGCCAAGTTGCATGACTTAAAGCCAAGCTGGACGTCATCGACATATGTGGAATAGAACAAGTTGCGGGGGATGGACAGGTGCAAGGAATTCATTTTACTAATGAAAAGTGTACAACTAAGTACACCACCTTGCGGTACTCCCGTTTCTTGCACAAATGTTTGCGAGAGAATACTGCCCACACGGACGCGGAATTTCCGATCGGACAAGTAACTCTCGATTATGGAAAGCATTCTACCACGCACACCTAGGTGAGACAAGTCCATTATTATGCCAAAACGCCATGTTGTGTCGTAGGCCTTCTCGATATCGAGAAACACTGAGAGGAAGTATTGTTTGTGGACGAAAGCGTCTCGGATCTGTGCCTCGATACGCACCAGATGGTCGGTGGTTGATCTATCCTCCCGAAACCCACACTGAAATTGGTCGAGCAGGTTGTGTGTTTCAAGGAAATGTAAAAGTCGGCGGTTGATCATTTTTTCAAAAAGTTTACAAAGGCAGCTGGTTAGTGCAATGGGCCTATAACTTGAAACTGAGGAAGGGTCCTTGCCCTGTTTCAAAATAGGGATAACAATGGCTTCTTTCCAGGAAGCAGGGATGGTGCCTGAAAGCCAGATAGCATTGTATAGAGAGAGTAAAGTTTTTCGCGTTTTGAGCGGCAGGTTTTTCAACATTTCATATGTGACACGTTCGTAGCCTGGAGAGAAGTATTGCAAGAGTTTAGAGATGTTTGTAGCTCAGCTAAGTTGAAAGGTTGGTTGTATTCCTCGTAATTTGTGCACTTGATTTCTAGTTTCTGCTTTTGCATCGTTGCTTTGTGTCTTTGGAAAGCTTCAGTGTAGTGTGACGAGCTAGGCACCTGCTCGTAGTGTGCACCGAGGAAGTTCGCTTGATCTTCCAGGCTATCACCCTGTGTGTTTACGAGTGGGAGTGAGTGTACTTGTCTTCCTGCTACCCTACGAACCATGTTCCAGACTTTAGTCTCTTGTGTATATGAATTTATCCCTGATAAAAACTTGTGCCAGCTTTCTTTTCTGGCCTGCCGACGCGTTCTCCTGCCTCGAGATTTTATTTTCTTAAAGCTCTCAAGGTTTTCCGCTGTCGGCGAGTTCCGCAGTAACCTCCATGCCCTGTTCTGTTCCTTTCGTGCATTCTGACACTCATTGTTCCACCACGGAACGTGTCGTTTGCCGGGCAGTCCAGATGTTTGTGGAATGCACTTGGTTGCTGCGTCAGTAAGAAAAGCCGTCAAATACTGCACAGCTTCATCTATGCCTAACCCGCATATGTCAGTCCAATTCAGGTGAGTAAGCTTTTGAAATTGTTCCCAGTTGGCTTTGTTTACCAGCCATTTGGGAAACTGTGGAGGACATTAATTTATTATTGGTGTACTCAAAACTAAAGGGAAATGGTCACTTCCGTATGGATTATTTATGACTTTCCAATGAAGTAATGGTACAAGCGAAGGAGATGCGATACTGAGGTCTATGGAAGAGTAAGTTTTGTTGGCAAGGTTATAGTATGTTGCTTCTTTCCTATTCAGCAGACACGCACTCGATGAAATGAGGAATCGTTCAATGAGACGACCTCGTGCATCACAGCGAGAGTCACCCAACAGACCATTATGTGCGTTCAGGTCCCCAAGGACCAGATAAGGTTCAGGTAGTTCGTCTATTAAAGACTGGAATTGAAGTTTTTCGAGACGGTGGTGCGGAGGTATGTACAAAGAGCAGACAGTGAGAAGTTTGTTTAGAATGACTGCTTGGACAGCCTCCGCCTCGAGGGAAGTTTGAAGGGGTAATTGTCTGCATGCTATACCTTGACTTACTATAACCGCTACACCACCGGATGGTAGCATGGCATCATCTCTATTCTTTCGGAAGATTATGTAGTTACGTAAAAAGTTTGTGTTAGTTTGTTTTAAGTGTGTCTCTTGTACACACAGCACTCTTGGATTGTGTTCATGGAGCAGTTCTTGTAAGCCATCGAGGTTTCGAAGAAGGCCTCGGATGTTCCACTGTAAAATTTCTGTCTGCATATTTAAACAAGAGAGATGCTGCTGTGTGTACAAAGAGTTTCCTGTGTTGGAGTGAGCTCGTTAATTCAGGTGGCAGGACGGTTGTCCGGCCCCGTTATTGGTTTTTTATTTTTCTTGGCGCGCTCCAAGGAGGTGCCAAGCTCTTTTGGTACCAAGAGTACCATTGTATCCATTGCCTCCTCAGAGGCACTGGGTGCCCGCACATGCGAGCTCGTGGTTTGGATTTTAGGCCTCGCCTGGTGAGGGGAGGCCTTGAGACCAGAGGACCCTGGAGTCTCCGGCCTCAATTCGCTAGGAGACTGATTGATTGATTTGTGGGGTTTAACGTCCCAAAACCACCATATGATTATGAGAGACGCCGTAGTGGAGGGCTCCGGAAATTTAGACCACCTGGGGTTCTTTAACGTGCACCCAAATCTGAGCACATGGGCCTACATCATTTCCGCCTCCATCGGAAATGCAGCCGCCGCAGCCGGGATTCGAACCCGCGACCTACGGGTCAGCAGCCGAGTACCTTAGCCACTAGACCACCGCGGCGGGGCAAAATTTGCTAGGAGGCGGAGTAGCCTGAACTACTGCCGCCTTGGGGGCAGGTGCCACAGCTGTCGGCTCGCTCTGCGCTGGCCGAAGGAGTGGCGAGGGCTGGTGCGGCGTTGCCCCCTGACGCGCCGCATGAGCATATGTAGCGCCATAAAATGGCGACACTCTTCGTCTTGCTTCCTTGAATGTGATATTTTCTTTGATTTTCAATGTGATGATTTCCTTTTCTTTTTTCCAAAATGAGCAAGACCGTGAGTATGCGGCATGATTTCCACCACAGTTCACACAGTGTGATGGTTCTTCGCAATTGTCAGAATTGTGGCCTGACACTCCACATTGTGCACAAGTTTGGTGACCACGACAGCTTTGTGAGCCGTGGCCATACTTCTGGCATTTAAAACAACGACGTGGGTTAGGTATGTATGGTCTGATTGACGTCTTTGTGTAGCCTGTTTGAATACTTTCTGGGAGATTACTGGAAGCGAACGTGAGTATTAGGTGTTTTGTTGGTGTTGCTTTGTTGTCTCTTCTAATGGTGATCCTTTGTACATTGGTCACATTCTGACTCTTCCACCCCTCCAGAAGTTCCTCTTCAGTCAAGCTGAGCAAATCAGCATCAGATACTACTCCACGGGTTGTGTTCATGGATCTGTGTGGTGTTACAGTGATGGGAGTGTCACCAAAAGTTGAAAGATTCTGTAGCTTTTCGAACTGTTCTTTTCCTCGGACTTCAAGGAGGAGGTCTCCGCTGGCCATTTTGGTAACTTTGTACCCGGCTCCAAGAGTTTCTGTGAGACATCAGGCTACTACAAAGGGGGCTACAGTTCTGGCTTGCTTGCTGCTTATCTCACTATGTATAACATGAAAATGGGGGAAGTTTTCAGTTGATCGGTTGAAAAATCCTAAGTCTTCGGTGCGTACGTGCTTTAAGGCGGTACGATCATTTAACGAGGGAAACGCTCTATGCATTCCAGTTTAATTTTCTTCAGAAGCGTTGGCGGCCACCCACCACGGAGCCCAACGAGGGGACGACACAAGTTTGCGGGTGCTAAAACCTGCAGACGCCAGCCGTACAACGCTACTATAACCCAATGCGCCTAGACCAAGGTAGGCTAATTGCACAGGGTTAACCCTAGCCACCAGGAAGTTTGGAAGTAAACAGAAGAGAGTAGACGACAGGACAGATAGATAGTGAGAGATAAAGACGAAGATGTAGGCAGAGAGAGATAGGAAAAGGCGACTGCCGATTTCCCCTGGGTGGGTCAGCCCAGGGGTGCCGTCTACGTGAAGCCAGGGCCAAAGGGGTGTGTTGCCTCTGCCGGGGGGGCCTTAAAGGTCCAATCACTCAGCATCAGCTCAACCCCCAGGATCCCCTTTTCCCCGGACACGGCAAAGCCACGCACGGCTAGGCGTGGGAGGAAGTCAAAACTTCCCCGTTAGCTCGGGTCCGTGGTGTCGCTACACACCAAACGCCTACCTGCGCAGGCGCCCCTGCGGGGATTGATCATGTTTTTAATGATTGGAGACCGCTAGGTGGCGCCGACGAGTGAAGCACTGCTTGCATGTGCTCCACGTGTTTTGCTAATTTTATGTGATTTTGTTGTGACTTACCTGGACATTGCTCTCAAACTGTGCTCAGGAACATCAAGGCTACCCGTGGATGACAAACTTTTCTCGGTGAGCAGCCTCTTCACATCCATTTTCGGTAAACTACATGCCCGCTATTAACGCGCGAGCAACGCAGCGGCGGCGAGACGCCTACGCCTGAGACGCACCAAGCGTGTATGGTGTGGTAGTGTCCGATGGCGAGAACTTCGTTGGCTCTTACGAGAGCGCCTGCGGCGTCTCAAGCCCGGTCGAAAGCGACGAAGAAAACGCTTAAAACGACAATACGTCCTAAGACAGACTAGAAGGTAAAGCCTGATACGTCGGCCTTGGATCAGGCTGAAATGCAATGCCAGGACAGCTTTGCGGTTGGTGGCATCACCCACCAAGACAACGAAGGGACCGACGATACATCTGGAGGCAAGAAACGCTACGATGATGGAGGCTGGCAGACGGTCCTTACCGTTCGGCAAAAGAAAGCTCTCGCGAAAGCGGGAGAGAAACTTACGACAACAGAGGGAGACTATGACTTTATGAGTCCTACATCCAAGTCGTTTTCGCAACATACGTCGCGAAGAAGATCACACAAGCGGAATCTACCACCACTCCCCAAGGAAGATTTCAACATCATCGTAAGACCATTCCAAGGACTACCTATAAGAGAAATAACGGCACCACAAATTGCAAAAGCAGTTGTGAACGCTTGTCAAGGTAAAATAAGTGGCAGCCAATTTTCGCTCTGGCTGAAGCCAGGATCCAACATATCATCCCTATTCCCAACCAGGACGTGGCTGATATCACTAAAAAAATCCCAAGCCTCGCTCTCAACGAAAGATTGCTCCCTGTCGACGACTATTCAGCAGTGGGAGACCACATACGAAAAGGAGTCATACATGGTCTGACTCCCAACAGAAGCCTAGAAACTCTCCTAGCAAATCTATGCATACGGACTAAAGGAGTCGAGAACCTAAAAACCAGAATGCTTGGAAAGACAAACCCAGCAGTGAATACGTTTTTTGGCCCTATAACATCTAGATTTGTGT
Organism: Rhipicephalus annulatus; assembly: GCA_013436015.1. NCBI lineage: Eukaryota > Metazoa > Arthropoda > Arachnida > Ixodida > Ixodidae > Rhipicephalus > Rhipicephalus annulatus. Next base: position 30,370 of record WOVY01015984.1, on the reverse strand, counting down.
AGTATATAGGCGGCGAGATCACCTGTTCGCCATTCAAAAATACTATACAATTCTGCAATGCCTGCAAGGAAACGGGACACAGAACAGACGTTTGCCCGACGCCCACTACCGCCGTGTTTCACAACTCTGGTATGAAGGAGCCTCAACCGGACCACCCTTGCAACCCTGTATGTCCCAAGTGTGGAGAGGGCCACTTGACGGGGACCAAATAATGAAAACAGTGCTTCAAGCAGCCAGCAAAGCAGCAGCATCCTAAGCTGCCAGACTGGACTACAGACAAAAAGGCAACTAACAGAGCCTTACCATCACCGCCAAAACCAACGTGGTGTACATCGGAAGACACTGACGATAATAAGAAGGGTCACAGCTTGAAAATCAGACACTCGGCTGAAAGAAAAAGTCACAAGGCACGATCACGGGAGAAAAGGAAGACACGTCATGAACTAGCAGCCTTAAAGTCGCAACCTACCTCCTGTCCTCAATCGTGATCCCCTACCCCAACCAGGACGCATGGAGTGGCCGGGAGCTCGACCCAGAAGCAGGTGATCAGGGCGGCGGGGACGGTGCGAGGGGTGACCTCAATAACATCCCACCCTGAGTATCACAGAATAATTTCTGAAAACCGATATTTAAAGCAGTCGTTGGGCGAACTCAAGCTGGTAGTAGCAGCTCTCAGAGTGCAATTACAAAACTTCATCGGCGCATTAGTCAAAACTAATCACGCAGATAAACCCTCCACTCAGCCCGTCACTTTAGAAAGTATTGGAAAAACAATGAGCCAACTGGTGCAACAAATTCATGGTCTGCAACACTTTCAGCAACAATTGTATGCGGAGCTTCAGAGCAAGAAGGCTTATGTGCATGTGCAATTGAATAAACAGCAAAGCTCACGTACAAGAGCTTGCAGTGATCCGGATGCTTTCATGACAAGTAAAATGAAAAATGGGACAGCGTCTGACTCTACAGTCGTCGAGAGTGTGATTAGCCATGGCCAGTAATACAATGCGCACCACTGACTCCGTTGAGATATCACATTGGAACTGCCGCTCGTTCCATAGCGAGCGCGGGCGCTTCAATCATACACAGACGCTGCAATTACGCCACCTGACGTGAAGTTTGCGGGAAATTGGCAAGGGTGCAATAAAATTAAGCGATTATTACATTCACTGGCGTCACGTAATACCATATTTGGTATATGTGAAGCTAGCGAAACGGCCGCGTGCGCATTATAAGTGTGGCATGTAGTCATGTTGTTATATGACACGTATCTCAGGAATATTATGTTTGCACTAGTCACATACCTTAATCATGTACTGCAATACCGAATTTGGTATATGTGGGATTGAATAGAAAGCTGAAAGCCAGAATCCCAGAATGTCCGTAAAGGCTAATGAATATGCCCAAGAGCTTCACGCTAGTATTTGGGTCACATTCTGTGATTCCCTGAGGGGAACAATCTCTACAACGAAAACGTGGGCAATGTTTAAACATATGCTAGATCCCATAAACACAAAAACTACTACAACTAGAACATTGCGAACTTTAGCGGGAGAAATAAATGGAGATGATGACGCTTTGCTGCAAATCCTTCGAGAAAAATAGATTGTCAGCGGTGGGGAAAGTATACAGGATCTAGTATATAATGGTTTAAAAAATCAGGACCTAGATTCCCCGATAAGTGAGAAAGAGGTCTTCGTGGCTGCAATCTCGCGTAAAGGGCATTCGGCTTGGGGAGAGGACGGAATAACTACTGCGATGTTGAGAAACATGAGCGATGAACAACTTCAAAAAATTACCCAATATTTTAACGAAAAAGTCTCGGAAGGGGGAGAAATCCCTAGCCAATGGGAAGAGGCCAACATATTTCTTATTCTAAAATCTGGAAAGGATAAAACGCTCCACAACCTTCGGCCTATATTGTTAAAATCATGCCTAGGCAAACTTTTTGGGACGGTTGCGCACACCAGGCTTTCTGAATATATAGAAAGAGAGAATTATCTGTCTCATAACACGTATGGATTCAGACAGCATTTATTTACGCAGGATATATTCCTGCAAATAAAAGATGAAGTGATTCAGAATGTAATCACTCGAGGGGAGAACGTAGGCGCAGCGCTGCATTTGAGGTAGGCATTCGCTACAATCTCTCATAGACTTGTACTGCAAGAACGTGATTTGTGGTGCTTGAATATTTTGCTATAATAAATTTTTTCTTTCCAACCACACAGCAACCATTGGCATAGAATACGCTCCACAATATTTCCAATGCCAAATAGAGGCACACCGCAAAGCGCAGTCCTTTCCCCACTCGTCTTTATTATAGCGATGAATCGACTAGCAAAGCAGCTGGAGCGAATTTCTCACCTCCAATTCGTGCTCTACCCCGATGATATCACTCTGTGGGTCAACAAATGCTCAGTGGAAAAAAAGGAGCAAACTTTACAAGAAGCAATCGTCACAGTCCAGGCATTTGGGGAAGAAAAAGACATGACATGTGCACCAGATAAATGAGAGTTTATCCGCATTGATGGCAGAAATTATACAAACAAATCAGCCATACAACTAAGCATAGAAGATCAAACGCTGCCGGAGAAACAAACGATGAGAATATTAGGTTTATGGCTGCAAAGCAACAAAGGAACAAACTATACAATCAAAACGCTGAAATGTACAGTGAAAAACGTCGCTCGAATGATTCACAGAATAACAAGTAAGGGCAAAGGGCTAAACGAAGGAGAAACTGCGCTTGGTACAAGCCTTCATCCTTAGTAGAGTCACATATGGACGACCTTATATGGAGCTCACACCGACAAATTAGAGAGAATTAAAGAGATACGGGGAGCATGCAAAGCTCTCTTAGGTGTACCACTTAATGTACCTAATGACAAAGTCGAAGCGCTTGGTATATACAACACCTTCAATTAGCTTGCGGCAGCAACACTTCTCTCGCAGGAGGAACGACTGTGCCTTACATAGGTAGGCAGAGAAATCCTGACTCGCTTGGGATGCCCTACTAGGCCACACTAATGCCGGGAGAACATTACTATCATGATTAGGGAAACACGCCAACACATAACCGTCTGCCCCATTACACGAAACCTTAGTAAATTTAACCATGGGGTGTGATGACAAGCTAGAGCTTCCCAGCTTCAAAGACAGTTAGGCGAAAGCCACGAAGTAGTATACACCAATGCCACTAAATCAAACGAAAGCTGCGTAATAGTAGCAGTTCAACCAATGCTGCATACCGCTAAAACTGTCTCAGCGTCAATTAAAACAACCTGTACAGCGATGGCGCAGGCGGCGGCGATTGCGCTATCTATTCGTACTAAAGAGGCATAGAATGCCTCCGCATTAGTCTTTCCTGCTTCCAAGGAAGCCTGCAAAATGTTTCTCCTTGGTGCACTACCAAATGTCGCCTTGAATATACTAGGTAACAGGGTGATACTCAACCATGCTATAATTTTGTGCCCAGGCCACGAGGGTATCGTGGTTAATGCGCTGGCGCACAGTTTCGCTCGTGATTTGAGCAACCGAGTGAACAACAACAATGATACTCAGTATGAACGTTGCACTGCACGCGATGAACTCGAGCATAAACGGAAGACAATACAGCGGTATGCCCCACCGCACAAATCACTTAAAGTTGATGAAGCTCGCCCGCTGGGACAAATATAGGTTAATGCCTATCCACATCTGGAAAGGTGCCATCACATAAACCCCTATGCTTATGTAAACCAATGTCCGTGGTGCAAGTCACGACCGAAGTTGCAACACGTCACATGGGACTACCAGAACAAGCCTATGAAGGTTCAGTTGCCTCTGATACTCACGCTACTGGGGGAGCCTTGGGAAGCCGTTCTCACCCGACCTGACCTGAAGACTCAAAGGGGTTTCCTGGATCAAGCCTGGTGAGCTGCAGCGGCCACTGTTGTCGTCAAGCGGAGAAACCACCCTTGACATTCCCCTCCTTTTTTTTTCCTTTTTTTCATAAATTACAAATGTTGTGTCATCATCGTTTGCAACATTATCATATATTCGTCATCCATTCACGTCCCGTAATACTAAATATCATATCACTGAAGCTAGAAAAACAGCCGCCAGCGCATCATGAGCATGGCATGTAGTCATGTTGTTACATGACACGCATATCATGATTATCATGTTTGCAGCAGTCAAATACCTTCGCCATCTATTAATGTACCGTAATACCAACTTCGGTTTAAGCGAAGGTAGCGAAACAGCCGCCAGCGTATCATAAGCGTGACTTGTAATCATATTGTTACATGACACACATCTCATGATTTTTATGTTAGGTTCTGTCGCTTGTGTTCGCCATGCAATTATGTCATACCATACCAGTTTTGCAACATGCCATGTGAACGAAACCTCCGAAATAGCTGCAGGACTATGAAATGTAACTTATGACATTCATGACAAACATTTCTTGATTTTCTTGTTATGACTAGTCAAATATGTTCTTCATACAGTAATGCTATGCCATACCAAGTTTGGTATTGATACCATTATTGGAACGGCCAGGAGAGCTGAACGTCGTAGGCGGATAGATAGATAGATAGATAGATAGATAGATAGATAGATAGATAGATAGATAGATAGATACGCTTAATGTCACCGAAGTTCCCTGAGAGATGCTTTGCACTTAAGAAGGAAGAAAGAGCAAGGGAAAGAAGGAAGAGTAAAAGCGCGTTCGGCTCGCCAAGAAAAAATTTGCATTTATTAGCATTAAATCGCAGTTCCTCCTCAATTGTAATTTGAGATCGCCTTTCCCAAGCACATGCACTAAAAAAAGATGATTAATGCATCTCACGTTCGTTTTCGTATGCTATTATCTTCGAAGCAAGTTCCTTGTCAACTGGTGGCTTGGCACCATACATTGTCAAAAGTTTGATGTAGTCTTGCACGCCACGATTTTGGTCTTTCCAGTTAGTTTGTTCTAGACTGTAATAAAGCTGTAAAAGAATAAAAGACAAACTCTAATAGGCATTGAACAGCCTACTATTGGGAGAAAAACATTTATTTTCTCTTTTGCAGCATCCCTAAGCACAACACTTCGAACACGCCAAAGTCAGCCTAAGCCGCAAAAAAACGTAAATCTTGGTTTCTATAGTTTGCAGGTACCATTGGGAACTTAGTTCCATAAACTGCTATCTCGGAAGTCAGATGAAAAATCAATAAATTAAAAATGTGTATGCATGTATTTTCGCCAACATACATGAAAGAAGCGTACCATGAAAGATAGCTGGCAATCACATATTTGATTATTCGCTTCGGCATTTTATCTGCCCTAAGTAAATTTACTAGCTCTTTTGTCAGCACTCCTTTATGCAGATGTGTTCCTATTTTTCTTTTTTGCAAATGTCATGTCCGTGTGTTCACTGGAAATTGTTTGTATGTGGCGCAGTTGATGCATACCGGCCGTGAAAATTTACGCACGAAGACATACCAACCTTTGCAGCAAAAAATGAAGGAGCACACACATGCAGCGCTGAGTGCCAAGTGAAATTATTATTCGCTTTAAAAGCAATACATATGGCCCCTTATGTCTTGACACACATTCAGGAATGCAAAATACATCTGCTGTCGGATCCGTATCCAGCACCCTCACGCTCACCTTCCGCGGAAACGTTATTTTTTTCTGCAGGAAAATTATTGAGGCACCCAGCACATGAAGAAACAGACTCATTTTCAAGCTGTTTCTCAGTGACAAATCTGTTCCCCGGGTACTTATTGCGAGTGCGATAGGGGCTGCGGCATCGCGCTTTGCTGAGTTTCTGACGTCACATACGTGTACTAATTTATTGCTTGTATAGCTATAAAAATTTTCCTTCTTAATCGGCGCTGCCTTCATGACCAGTTTCAGTTTTCCTGTCTTTGTTATCTGTTTATTCACTACTGAGTCTGCGTCTGAAGAAGCGAATGAAAACCACTTTGCCAAGCTTTCTGATTAAAGAGAAAATACGGGCCATGGCTTCCCGAAAAGGAAACACAAGAGCCCGAAAAATGAGTTGACTGGGTATAAACTGAGGTCAATATTGTTTGCGAAGCACTTACAAAATCACTCGAAAAAAAAATAGTGATGAAAAAAGCGCAAGGATCTGGTTTCAGGGCTGTTTATTTCTACTTATATAGACCTATTATCAACCGCACCCACAAGCAGGCCAATACTCCTAAGGTTTGCGTAAAGATCTCCGAAATGGACGTATGCTAGCTTCAATCGGCAAAAGTCACATGTTGTATTCTCTAAGACATTCTATTTCTAATGTGAACTATATTTTAGGGGGACATTTCATTTTAACATTGTTTCATTGGAAATAAATGCGGCCATTTCGCTTCTTATTCTATCGGCCGAACAATCACAAAATAGTATTAAATTGGAGTCTAAATTTAAGACCATTCAGTCAGAGCACTACGAATGGCAAATCTATAAACTTTAAAGAAATATTCTGCTTCCCACTGGAGTGATGTTTCATTCCAATTAGCCAGACCTACCATGCCACTTGGATGTGAGACGCACATGCTATACAAGCAAGCATGCTTGCGCATCGAATTTTAAAGGCAGCTTTTATCTTTCGTGCATTTCTTGCTGAAATAACCCATTTCTATTTTTTTGTTTAATAATCCCAAACAGCGCAAAAGGAACTCAACTTTCTAAACCTTGTTTCACGATTGTTCTACGGCACACTTAAGCATGATTAATACAGTTGCGCTGAAATTCTTCAGTACTAGCGAAGAATTCGCCAGAACAAAAGTTTCGAAATATTTTTTTGGGAAAATATATGTACACCTACAATACTGAAATATAGCAAATATGGTGACTTATGATTTCTTATGCGAAATCACGTGCTACAAGCGTCATCAAAAATGATTGCGAAAGTTACAACAATGTGGTAACGTAAAGGGCCACTCATCAGGCTGGCAAAATACAATAAGAGGGCAATATTCTTTCCTGATATTTCTCGTCCTTCTTGCCGCACTACTGTGACGTAGACAGTAGTTCCCGTGACGTCTACAGTGTACACGCCCTCAATTCGTTGATATACGCGAAAAATGACGTGTGATTTGTCTCCTGCACTGCTTCGCCATGCAGCCACCCATTCGTTCTTCTTTATCTCGCATGAATATCGTGCGTATTCAACCAATCAAGCTTCATTTTCTCTTGTTTACAACTGCGCGAGTGGCGATGACAGCGGGCTGCCGAGTAGCGCGAAATTCTGATAGGCTCTAGTGCTTAGCGCTTGTATTCTTCACGTGCATTCAAAAACTAAGGGGCGAGGAGGATGCATCGTGAGAAAATCACCCCCTCGCCTTTAAACGCGGACTGGTGGGTGGCCCTTTAAAGCAGGAAACGCTCACGTGACCTCATTACAGCTGCCGTACAGTATGAAAAAAAGATGAATATGCGTACCTTAACCACCCTCTTATTATTAAGGAAGTCCTTGTCAGCGAAAGCAATAGAAACCACAACTTCTATTCCGATGTCAACAGAGCCGCGGACCATCATTGCGACAGGGTGCATTGTCGCCAATATTGTCTCGTTGAGAAGGTCCATGTTTATTGATTTCATCCACTCGACGAGGTAACTCGTCTGCGATAAAGGCAGTTACACATTTCAAACATAAAGCATTGTAATGGTGCATATTTCATTGTTGTTCAATGGTTACCACATAAGCGTAACTTTAACGAATATTCATAGCAGCCACTAAAGATGGATGACTTCACACTTGACCTTAAAATATACTATACAACTACTACTCATGTGGCATTGAATGATCTACTTCTAAAGCTAAAAGATACGTGATTTTTCTACAATTGTGAATGAATGGCGTACTACATGCATTTTATTAGTTTTATTAACACGAGAAAGGCTCGCTGTAACCGCTATGGTGAAACAGTGGCTGTGATAGGATAATACTGTTAAGCTCAAAAATACGTTACTTTTCTACAATTGCAAGTGAATGGCGTATATAAGCAGTTATACATGCATTCTATTAGTATTATTAACACGAGGAAGACTCGGTGTAACAGCCGCACTGAAACAGTGACTGCGATAGGATAAAGTTGTGATATTGTAAGAAGTAACCTAGCAGCTCTACTTGAAAGAATGTGATCCTGCATAACTGAAATAACCACTGCGTAATCAAACACCCCCGCACCTTCAAGCGAAGCTAACACTGAGCTATGTATTTCTTCCTCTCAAAACGAGGAATTTTAAAACACCCCACACAAAGGTGTGATATACCTAATGATTTGTACTGTGACCACAGAGGCACCACCCGACAGGTCAAAGTACAAAGTTTCTTTTCGCAGCCAGGCAGCATTCTATCTCTGGCTTTTGCAGTCCTCTGGTTATTTACGCACAAATAATGATGCAGGGCAGCACTTCGCTCTGCACGCATCAAAGTGCTACTATGGAGAAGACTGCAATAACTAAAAATACACAACAAAAACAGACAAGAGCTCTGAGATGATCAATAACCTTCAGCACTTAAGACAAAACATATGACCTGTGACCCAAGCCGACACCTTTAAACGATGAAATATTGTGCAGTCTTTTGCGTAAGGCAATGTTCCACACATGAATTGAGTACAGGGTATTAAAGACATTGCTTCTTAGCCAGAATTTGGCCATACTGTGCGTGTTTTGTTCGAAAACATCAATAAATCTTCGAAGATGCCATGTTCGCTCAAAGCGAATGTCACGATCGATGCATCCAGCATAATGGGTATAGCCTGGGAATTATTGAAGATGCGCTAGTTTTTAACAGTGCGTGCTGAGAAATGAGCTTCGATAGAACGGTGCTTGCAAGTGATTTGTGAAGGTAAAACCTATTTCGATTAAAAAAACGGTACATAATGTTCGTATGAAACAGAATATCTGCCATGTATAATCAGAAACGATGAACGCTCACTTCCGGTTCATACGACGAGGCGAGATTCAAACAGGCATGGTACATCCCGGCTGCTTTTTGCCACGAATTTTGATTAGATTCTGGTATGAGGGGAACAATGAGACGTAATTGGGCGTAGACGCGAATCGACTCCCGATTCTGAAAAAAAACGAAACATTATATAGGCACTCATCCTAACAAAGCTTCTTAGGTTATCCATGTTTTGTCTATCTATTGAGCACACTGGTTTTAATAAATAGTCTATATTACGCGCGCTATTGTTACAGTCAATATGCTACATATAACTTCTTGACGTAGCAGAAAAGGGCGGAACCAGCAGGAGTCTAACATAGACTAAGTCAATGCTTGCTTCATATGGCTCATGCATTTGTTCAAAGAAAAGTGATTCCCACCGCTTATCACGAACTCCATTAGAAGGAACACATGGGAACGTTTTATATGCAACCCTGAGAAAGAATTTGAATCACGACTTCAGGAACCTTGCCATTCACGCCATTATACTTGCTTTATGAACAGGAGTACTCGTAGCCATGAATGTCGAATGATGTGAAAAATGTGGCCTAAAAATGAGTGGGTGCTTAGGACCTTGGTTACGGCATAACTTACAGAAGGCACGTGATGACGAGCACACCATACCCGCCTCGGTAGTCTAGTGGCCAGGACACTTGGCTGCTAACATGCAGGTATCGGGATTGAATCCCGGCAATGGCGGCCGCATTCTTCGTGGAGGCGAAAACAATTGAGGCCCGTGTGCTTAGAGTCGAGAGCAAGTTTAAAAACCCCAGGTAGTCGAAATTTCCGGAGCTCTCCACTGCAGCTTATCTGAATGGTGGTTTTGAGATGTTAAACCCCAACAATAATTATTATAATTATGTTATAATGAAACAATCCTTTTACAGCTACATCATTGATCATCTCTGACTTAGGATACGCGAAGCTGAGCAAGCCTTGGCCACCTGTGTTTGTAAAAGCACAGAGAAAACAAATCTTTTTAATAAATTGATTCAGGAAATATGAAAAAAAAACACCACAGGTATTGCTACTTATATAGAAGGACAAAATAAAAAGATATTTATATGTTGATAATACGGAAGTACTTATGAAACAACACAGCCATCCGTAGGAGCAAGGAACATTTAACTTTTTTGTGGTATTACTGAGCTTTCTACACAATTCATTTATCAAACGTGTTGAATGTGCAAACCACTTGCACGTAAGGTGGGCATATCATTGCTTGCGCACGAATGTTTGACGTGGTGGAAGTCGTGAGAAATGCGCTTGAATTGTTTGATTTAAAAATCAATGAACACAGCTTCACTTCTCGCTGTGTTCCTATGAGTTCTTGTGAGTTCCTACGAGCACGAGAAACTGTCAAATTACGAAATATACAATATCTTTTCTCTTGTTTATAGAATGAACAGTCATGAATTATATAGCCACGTGGCTACCCACAGCGTCTTTGTTAAAAAACTTCCATTTTCAGTCCCCCCCCCCCTCAGACGCTCGTTTGGGAAAGCCGTACACTCAGGAATGCTACCTGAATCACAAATATAAGAAAAATGTTGTGTTTTTTGTATGACCCACGTTTTAGGCCGCCAACATATGAATTGACTCTGCAGGAATCGTGGTCGGAACCATGCGTCACAGTGAATTTTCTTGATTCACGAAAATCACCCAAAAGAAATAAATTGAGCTCGCCCCACTTGGTTTACGCGCACACCAGAGAGGGATAGATCAGAGCCATTCAGCCAAGCAAATTTTACCACCATCTAGATCTGTCGTCATAGCACATACATCATCATCATCATCATCATCATCATCATCATCATCATCAGCCTGACTACGTCCACTGCAGGACAAAGGCCTCTCCCATGTTCCGCCAGTTAACCCGGTCCTGTGCTTGCTGCTGCCAATTTATACCCGCAAACTTCTTAATCTCATCTGCCCACCTAACCTTCTGTCTCCTCCTAACCCGCTTCCCTTCTCTGGGAATCCAGTCAGTTACGCTTAATGACCAGCGGTTATCCTGTCTACGCGCTAAATGCCCTGCCCATGTCCATTTCTTCTTCTTGATTTTAGCTATGATATCCTTAACCCCTGTTTGTTCCCTAATCCACTCTGCTCTCTTCTTGTCTCTTAAGGTTACACCTACCATTTTTCTTTCCATTGCTCGCTGCGTCGTCCTCAATTTAAGCTGAACCCTCTTTGTAAGTCTCCAGGTTTCTGCTCCGTAGCTAAGTACCGGCAAGATACAGTTGTTATATACCTTCCTCTTGAGGGATAGTGGCAATCTACCTGTCATAATTTGAGAGTGCTTGCCGAATGTGATCCACCCCATTCTTATTCTTCTAGTTACTTCAATCTCGTGGTTCGGCTCTGCGGTTATTACCTGCCCTAAGTAAACATAGTCTTTTACAACTTCAAGTGCACTGTTACCTATCTCGAAGCGCTGCTCCTTGCCGAGGTTGTTGTACATTACTTTCGTTTTTCTGCAGATTAATTTTAGGACCCACCTTTCTGCTCTCCTTGTCTAACTCCATAATCATGAGTTGCAATTCGTCCCCCGAGTTACTCAGCAATGCAATGTCATCGGCGAAGCGCAGGTTACTAAGGTATTCTCCATTGACTCTTATCCCTAACTGTTCCCATTCTAGGCTTCTGAAAACGTCCTGTAAGCACGCGGTAAATAGCATTGGGGAAATTGTGTCCCCCTGCCTTACACCCTTCTTGATTGGTATTCTGTTGCTTTCTTTATGAAGCACTATGGTAGCAGTTGATCCCCTGTATATTTCTTCCAGAGTGTTTATATATACTTCATCTACGCCCTGATTCCGCAGTGTTTGCATGACGGCTGATATTTCTACTGAATCAAACGCCTTCTCGTAATCTATGAAGGCTATGTATAGTGGTTGGTTATACTCTGAGCATTTCTCTATTACCTGATTGATAGTATGAACGTGGTCAATTGTTGAGTAGCCTGTTCTAAATCCTGCTTGTTCCTTTGGTTGATTGAATTCTAGTGTTTTCTTTACTTTGTTAGCAATTACCTTTGTAAATAGCTTGTATACTACAGAGAGCAAGCTGATCGGCCTGTAATTCTTCAAGTCTTTGCCATCTCCTTTCCTATGTATTAAGATGATGTTAGCGTTCTTCCAAGACTCTGGTACTCTTCCCGTCAGGAGACACCTCGTAAACAGGGTGGCTAGTTTTTCTAACACAATCTGTCCTCCATCTTCAAGCAGATCTGATGTTACCTGATCCACACCAGCAGCTTTGCTCCTTTGCATGCTCTCCAGAGCTTTTCTGACTTCTTCTATCATTACTGGTGGGGTGTAATCTGGCCAATTGTGTAATAGCACATACACTGATGATCAAAAGTTCGCAGGCCACACTCTTATAAAAATACTTAAAATCGTGGCCTGGAAACTTTTGATACGGTAGCGTTGGAGAGCTCGTGTTGCAGGAATTTTGGCGTCAGCGGTGGTACCGTTGGTTGTGAGCAAAAAATCGTCCATGAGGGGAAAATGAAACAAGAAGCAAAAAATAAATAAATAACAAAACTTTTGGTTCATTGAGGATCCAAACCAGGCTGTTTGCGTTGAAAGCAGGTGCCCTACCACAAAGCTACGATGTTACTTGCAGCGGGTTTGGAAAAAAAAACACTACATAAATTCCATGCTGTGGAAGGAGTCTCCTCAGCGCATTATGTTCGACAGGTGTCACGACGAAAACGAGCCTATTTTGCGGTTGTAGGCGCATGCGGGAGGCAATCAAACTACGCCAAAAAACGCCGAGATAGTGCAGCCATCACCGCTAAAACACACAAGAACTTTCAAACAGCTTCCAAAAATGGACAACTATGTTCATCTAGCGAAAAACATGTCATGCTTTTCAGAGGCGTGGATGAAGCAAAGAGCAAACGCTAGATAATGTGCTGCACTCTTTGAGGCATTGTGAGACTCTTTGTAGCTTCCAAAATGGCAACCCCGTGGCATGTATCTTGGAGGCCATGCGAGTCTTGTTTTCCATCAATAACCTGTATATACCATTCACGCACGCGCGCTGGAACTATCTGCTGTGTGTGTGTGTGTGTGTGTGTGTGTGTGTGACAATGCATTTTATAAAGTATGCACATAGCGGCTTAGGACTCACTGGGGGCCGGATTTCGCTATCGCGTTCAACTCCTAAAGACAACGCCTAAGGGTCACTCATTTTTTTGCCCTTCACCCCTGTTTATCTAAGCGAAAGTACACTTATCAGAACAACTACAGTATGAGCAGATTAAGCACTATATATTAGAAGTGCCATATTCGTAAGACCTTCGATAATTTTGTAATAATACATTACTAAATATGCATGTGTGCTGACCTCATAAGAATACCATGAAGAGTTTTGCATAATGTTTTCGTTTTCTTACTGTTCCGTGCAGCGTAGTGCCTGGATTTTCGCCACCAATGAATTTTTCTGGAAGATTTTGTCGCGGGAAGCAGTCACTGCCATCCTACAACATTTGCAGCGCGTTCTGTAGTCCGAAATGCTCTTCGGCTATGGTAATTTGGGGGTGTGTCCTTTTTCGTTTATTTTGACTTAACGTAACTCGCTGAAGCTGTCTCTTATAATGTCTGACGAATGTATCATGCGCCACCCTTGAGAATGCGCTAGGCTTCTAGGTACCTGTTCACGTAATATCCTGGAAAGTGTTATTAGTTTGATTGCTGAGCTATTCAGCGTCGCATTATTGTGACAGTTTGCGTCACAATATTGCTTCGAGGCACAAGACAGTTATTTCTAGGCGCGTGGAACAAGAACGACTTGAACATGCTCGTAAACCAGGATCAAACGTTACTTTATTGTCCTGGTCATCACAACTCAAACATCCCCGCCGCAATTTCCGCATTATATACACAGCAGCGGAAATAACGGCTGCCTGCAAAATGTGAAATGTCGGCTTTTTTAAAACAACATCTCAAAATGAAGAGAAGTATCGGTAATCATGCTCACTTACATGGGTCAACTCGTCTTTGCCTCTGAATGTATTGCAGACGTACGCGTAGAAGTCCTTGCAAGGGTCAACGTTGGGGTCGAGTTTGGCGCGTATACGCTGTGCCAATGTGCGACAGGAACACTCTGTGCATTCGTTTTTGACAGGATGATAGGACGGAAGGTTATGCCTACTGAAGGGCGATTCAGTCACCTGGCCTATTTTTGCCGTTCGAACGTGGCACTTGCGATGGCCGCCGTTGCAACAAGGTCTGTATTTCTGGGAACATAAATCGGCAGCAAAATGCCCCCCTGGTTGTGGGGACAAAAAACAAATTAGTACAGTGATTGGCAACGACTTGACTGGCATATTCAGTGCGACACAACTTACACTAGCGGCAACGGGATCGCTAACCTAGAATAAATCTGAACGAGAGTCGGGCGCCCTTGCAGGCAAATAGCTACCTAAATAGAACTGTAAATTCATTACGTTATGTTCAGTTCTCCATGTGTAAAATACTTGCATTTGTAAACTTTCTTTTGTGTGTAAATGACATGCCCTTTTCTAAATTACTTTTTTAATGAATTCCAACTAGCCTTGGGCTAGGGACTCAGATGCATCTTTTTATCTTTTTACACCTGTTGTATACTGTACACTATTTTTATGCCAATAAAACCCAATTCAATTCAATTCAATTTATTTCATAAGGTTGTGGTCACGTAAGGTATATGTGAGTGAAAAAATATTGTTCAGGGTTGCGGCTATCTCTGAGCGGGATGGTACGAAGATGTAAACGACGACGTGTTTGTGGTTTGCAATATACACAACGGCCACCATCTTGACTGCTGGACAATTTTTCTATTGTAAAGTAGCAAATATGTTCGCAAACTTTTGGTGGAGGTGGCGGGTATGACGCGTGGCGAAACTTCTCACCGGAAGTGTTTTAGACAGCCCGACCATGCCAACAGAAACCAAATCTGCCGCTTCTGTTTTGGCCGCGACTCCGGTGCAGCCTGTACAGCCGGTCGTATTGACGCAACCACGCGACCCTGGCAACTTCTACAGCACGGGCCACAGGGACGTTGACGATTGGATTTCGAAGTTCAAGCGGTTTGCCGCGGTGTACCAGTGGGACCGTACGGTGAGGGTCGCCAGCGTTGCCTTCTATGTCGACAGAACAGCAGTCGCGTGGTTCGAGGCTCATGAAGCTAACATAACCAGCTGGGATGCTTGCAAACAGAAGCTTCGTGATCTATTTGGTAAAGCCGTCGGACGTCAGTGGGCCGCTTTTAAAGAACACTCTTGTTGGGCAGAAACTACGACTAAATCCTATGTCACCTACATGCTCGACAATCTCATCCTTTGGCATCGTGTCGACCCAAACATGACCGAGGAAGACAAAATAAGCCATTTGCTCAAATGCACCACGGATGACGTTTTCAACGTACTCGTGTCTAAGGATTGTTCAACTATCGATGACATTACCAAAGAGTGCCACCGAATCGAAGACCTGAAGAGTAGCCGAGTCGCCAAGAGTTTCTTGCGACTTCCAATCACGGCCGCTGCTTCATCTTGCCAGGACCTTCAGCTGCCATGCAGTCAATCACCTACCTAAGAGGGCGTAGCCCGCATCGTGCGTCGAGAAATTGAGGCGACGTCTCCACCATCTCTCCTGACCTACCCGTCTGAAGATCTACCAATGATCTCGTTGATCCATGAGGTTGTGATGGAGTTGCTGACAAACGTGGCACTGCAGCCCTGCTAAGTTCATCGACAGAACTTTGGGTCAGTTTCATAATAGCTTCTCCTGCCTCCGAAAAAATTTCTCCGCTATCGTGATCCTGCTCAGTGAAGAACGCAGGGACAAGCCGATCTGTTTTCATTGCCATGGTGTGGAACACATCCCTCGCTACTGTCGTACTCACACCTATCCACCTCGGTCGTTTTCTGGCTATCGACGTGACGACATCTACCAGCCACTGCAGTATGTCGCTCGTTAGGATGGACCGTACAATGGCGAGTCTGTGACATTTGTCTGCCAGTTCAAATGTTCGCCGTCCCCACATGAACGTCGCTCCAAGTCACCTCAGAACCGTCGGTATTCGTCGCGCCGCCCTTCTGGACACCCTGCCTCGGAAGACTCAGAAATTCAGCTCTCGGAGCTGACGCTGCGTTGGACTCCTGACCTGAAAACCCTCTGCTGAACCTTACTACGGCCCAGAACCTGCTTGACGTAGAAGGGGATGGCCTTCCTGTTAGTGCCCTCATTGACACCGGCGCACATGTTTTAATTCCGAGCTCTAACCTCCGTGCACGATTAAATAAGCTCCTGACGCCTCCTAAGTCCCTGTTTGTACGTGTCGCTAGGGGAGAAACTCCGGCTGTGCTCGGAATGTGCACCACACGTGTGAGGTTCGCCGACCGTTAGACGTCCGTTCTGTTTCATGTTCTTGCTTATTGTACTCATGACGTCATCCTGGTGACTCGGTTTTTTTCTGACCACTCCGCTCTGATTAACTGCTCAGCCGATGGCGTGCAACTTGACTCGCCTGCGGCCCCTAACGTGTCGAAGATGGTCCAGCACAAGCTTTCGAGTTTCCGAGTTTGCTCGCCTCGCACGACCAGCCCTAAATTGTGTCACTGTTGAATCATATCCCCGTGTGTCGGATGAGGATTACGTGGTCTCTCCCGCTTCCGGTGTTTTACTGATCCAGAACGTATTCTCTCCGTACACTGTTTCAACTGGTACAGCGAACAAGAAGTGCCATCCTCTTCTGAACTTCAGACTGAGCCCTGAAGTTCTACCACAAAGCATTTTTATCGCCACTCTTTCAATGTCGCTTGAGTGCCAGATCTCACCACTGCCCCGTGAACTGGCCCGCAGTTATCCCGCCGAATGCGCATATTACCATCGCCGCCACATCTTCACTGCACAGTGACGTAACCAAGATGATTGCCTCAGACCTGTTGCCAACTCTATTCAATGACCTCAGTGATCTCTTCACCACCTATTTGGACATATTAAAACGCGCTAGCGAAAATTCGACGAAGAG
This sequence comes from Rhipicephalus annulatus, assembly GCA_013436015.1. Lineage (NCBI taxonomy): Eukaryota > Metazoa > Arthropoda > Arachnida > Ixodida > Ixodidae > Rhipicephalus > Rhipicephalus annulatus. The sequence goes on along the minus strand of WOVY01015984.1, from coordinate 13,403 downwards.
GAGGATGAGACTCGACTGGCTCGCGAGCGACGCTGTTGATCCTTCGCTGAGCTACACCTCTGCATTACCCATCTTGTAAATAAACGCGTTCCATCGTCACAATTGTGGTGGAAGAAGCTGGGTACGCTAGCTACTACCAAGTGATACCAGAGAGGCACCATCCCCTAACGACGGAACCGACTACACGAGCTTCGCCGCAGCCGTCAACTAGCGGGCTTGGCACCAATACCTCAAGAAATGAGCTCGGACGGAGACAACCAGCAACCAGCCGCAAGGACATTGCCCTAACACTACAGGGAGCCGCAAACCTTCACAGGGAAACCCGGCGATGGACGTGGACAAATGGCTAAGCCACTATCAGCGGGTGAACCATTCGAACAGTTGGAATGCGGCTAGCCAGCTGTCTCACGTCGGGCTCTTCCTCGATTTCACGGCGCTGGTATGGTTTGAGAACCATGAAGACACAATTGACAACCTGGGACCAGTTTGTGGAGGAAATTAAGAAATGCTTTGGAGACCCCAGCAAACGAAGAAGAAACGTGCCGAGCAGACGTTGTCGCAGAGGGCTCAAGTCACCGGTGAGACATGCAGAACCTACATTGAAGAGATTCTGAAGTTGTGCCAAAGTCGGTGGATGCCCACGTGACGGAAGAGGACAAAGTGGCCCATATACTCAAGGGCAATCGCCGATGACGTCTACCACTTCCTCATTGGCAAGGAGAGCCTGGAATGCGTGGCCGACGTGATTAACCACTGCCGAACATTCGAGGATCTTAAACTCGTCGTATCACATCGAAGTTCGGACGTCTGGCCAACGACACGACTGTAGCCACCGTCGACGTCTGCCAAAATCCTCTACCTGCCGACCTTTCCTCACCATTCGTCAGATTGTGCGGGAGGAACTGCGTCGCCATGTCTCTGTTCCCATGCAAGCTGGAGACCCGCAGTGTGACACACTATCCCCAAGCATCAATGCTGCGAGTTTCGACGAGCGCAGTTAGTCCACCCGCAGTCCACGGCTGAGGGTCCGCCACCACAGGCTACTTACGTCGAGTCGTCTTATGGCGCCCCGCAGCAGTTATAGCTACGACAGCCAACCGCCACCGTTTGTGTCGCGAGTGGCAACAGTTCCCTGAGCATCCTCTTCACATCGCAGCATTCAATGTGCCTCGGGAACGCCCCGTGTGCTACCAGTGCGGTGTTCGCGGACATATAGCCGGTTTTGCCCCATCGCGACGTCGCCCAAGCACGACGTTTTCTGACCGACCAGCGATGCTGCATGGCGAAGCCAACAGCCCGATTACACCTACTCGCCTTCGGATTCAACTACCAGAAGCACGGGCACCAGCCGAACATCCGCAGTGACTCGCCTGCCTCTGTGAGGAGCTTGACGCCACCTACTACGCGCCAGCGACGGTCCCCAATCTCCCCGTCCCCGGCCGCGGCTTTCCTCTCCGCCACCGGGAAACTAGCCGGCGCGGCCGATGAGGCGAGGTCGCTGGACGTACCGCTTTGCACACAAGTATGCCTCCATAGTTCACATGCTTCACAACAAGGTTCATGTATTTCATTGACGATGTTCCCACGATGGCTCTGGTAGACACCGGGCATGCATGCAACAGTTTCTGTAATGAGTTTAGTTTTCAAGGAGATACTTGGCCGCAAGGTTATGTTTTATTGGGATAAATCTTTTACTTTTCGAGCAGTCAGCGGCACGGCTTTGTGTCCAGTAGGTGTGTGCACTGTGTCTGTTCGTGTTGCTGGTAAAGCGTTCAAGGCAGAATTCGCAGCGCTCGCTCATTCCACGCATGACGTTATCTTGGAATTGACTTCTTGCAAGATTGCCGTGCGACTGTCGGACTGCGGGACAGGCGAGGTTCTGTTGTCCGACCTCGCCCAGCAGCCTCAGCGTTAGCGGAGACGACAACCTCGTTGTAGTTAAAGACGCTATTCTACCAGCATGGTCTACTGCCAGCGTGCCCGTTGCTGCGTCGAATGCCGCGACTCGAGTTTCAGTTTCTCCTGATATGGTGATTGAAGAGGAGGAGGAGGAATAAATGAGGAAGGACAGGGAGATTAGCCAGTTATATTGTGATTGAGCCGTTGCCTTTGCCTTGCATGAAGAAAAACATCTTTCTGCCGCGCTGCGTGTGTCTCTCACCGAGGGAAAACTGAACTATGGGTAGTTAACTGCTCATCCGAGTCTGTTGTACTACGAGAGGGAATGCGCCTGCCATGTTTGAAGGGCAGTGCAGTATCTGCATAGGCAGCTCTCAGCAATGCGGAAAATTTGAACTATGCTGATGTATCCGGCACGAAATACGAATTTTATAGGATGGCTAGCAAGTCTATTCCCTTGCATAAGCGCAAGTGTTGGTTACACTGCTGGCCAGGCACGCTTAAGTATTTGATTTTGCATGGACGTCGCATAGACCTCAGGACGCCCAGCACACGCACTCGTCACAAGATCGACACTGGAACTGCGCACCCCCTCAGACAGAAACCGTTATCGAGTTTCCGCGTCAGAGCGCAAGCTAACTTCAGAGCAAGTCAGCGAGTTGCTAACCTCTGGCGTAATTCAAGAATCGTCGAGTCCCTGGGCCGCACCTGTTATCTTGGTCAAGAAAAAAAAATGGATCCTGGAGGTTCTGCGTTGACTACTGACATCTCCACTACTATAACTAAGAAGGACATGTGCCCACTTCCTCGCATCGATGATGTCATCGACTGCCTGCATTCAGCGTCCTATTTTTCATCGGTGGACTTGCGATCCGGGTATTGGCAGATCCCCATGGATCCGGCTGACAAAGAAAAGACGGCCTTTGGTTACACTCGACGGTCTGTTTGAGTTTAATGTTATGCCATTCGGCTTGTGTAATGCCCCCCGCCACATTTGAAAGATATATGGACACCGTTTTACGGGGCCTCAAATGGGAAATTTCCTGTGTTACCTGAACGATGTGGTGAATTTCGGCGCGACCGAACATTTGACGAACATAATCATCGCCTTGACCTCGTTCTAACCTGTCTAGAGGAAGCTGCGCTTACACTGAACTAAAAAAATGTCGCTTTGGAGAACGTGAAACCTTGGTTCTGGGACACCTGGTGGATAAAAAGTGGCGTGAGACAGGACCCCGCAGAAAGTCGCCGCTGTCGGCAACTTCGAGCAGCCGCAGTCCCCCAGGGAGTTGCGTAGCTTCCTGGGCCTGTGTTCTTACTTTCGTCGATTTGTTCCGAATTTCGCTGATAAAGCACAACCACTGACTGACTTGCTGCAAACGGATGTCCCTTTCCACTGGACACTGATTGCGAAGCAGCCTTTAAGCAGCTTCGGTTCATACCAACTTCAGGACCGGTACTACGCTATTTCGATCCATCTGCTGGAACGGAAATTCACACAGATGCCAGTGGAATCGGCCTTGGTGCAGTGCTCGTTCAGCGCCATGACAATGCTGAACACGTGGTCGCTTACGCGAGCCGTTCGTTGAGCAAGGCAGAACGAAATTACACAGTCACAGAACAGCAGTGCCTCGCAGTCGTTTTCGCCGTGCACAAACTCGCCCATACATCTACGGCCATCGCTTCTCGGTAATCACCGACCATCATTCTCTATGCTGGTTGGTAGGCCTCCGAGACCCATCTGGACGACTCGCACGATGGGTTTTGCGCTTACAGGAGTTCAAATTCACAGTACGCTACAAGAGCGGTAACCGGCACGCAGACGCCGACTGCCTATCGCGCCTTCCTCTAGCGACGACTGAGTGCGACGCTGACAACTTCGACCAGTATATCGGCGCTATTGCCTCTGCGTTCCCTGATCTTGCGGACAGCCCAATAAGAGGACCACTCCTTAGATTCTCTGTTCACCTCTGGAATGAACACGCACAACCAAGCTCTTTTGTGGTTCATGACGGCGTACTTTACAAGAAGAATTATTCCGTACAAGGCGCCCGTCTGCTTCTAGTTGTTCCACGCACTTTACGGGCTCACGTCTTTCGGTCCTTACACGACGACGCAACCTGCGGCCACATGGGCTTCGCCAGAACGCTTCAACGAATCCAGCAAAGGTTCTATTGGCCCAAGATGCGACACGACACGGAAAAATACGTTGCTGGTTGCGAACAATGCCAACGACACAAACGTCCCACGGCTACGCCGCCAGGACTTCTCCATCCTGTTCCACCTCCTAACTCTCCCTTCGAGACTGTTGGTGTCGATCTGCTTGGTCCATTTCCACGATCGAGCAGTAACACTCGATGGGTCGTCGTCTGTGCTGACCACCTAACGCGTTACGCAGAAACTGCTGCAATACCTGCTGCAACGGCCATGCACGTGTCGCAGTTTATGCTTCGCTGTATAATTCTCCGCAATGGTCCTCCACGCGTTGCCGTTAGCGACCACGGATTGTCAGTTCTGTTGCCGACGTCGTTGAAGAGATCCTGCGTCTGTCTGCCTGCCATTTCCGCCATGCCACACCATATCACCCGCAGACCAATGGTCTCGTAGAGCGCACAAACCGGACCTCTAACGAACATGCTGTCTATTTATGTCGATTCTAAAGCACAAAACTGGAAACGAAGTGCTACCTTACATCAGGTACGCGTACAATACCGCGAAGCATGAGACTACAGGTTACTCTTCATTTTACCTGCTGTACGCTCGCTCCCCACGATTTTGTCTTGACACTATACTACCTTTACACTAGACGTGGAAACCTCGATAGCCGAGACGCTCTGCCGCGCAGAAGAAGCCCGTCGCATCGCACCGCCTCCGAACCTTGGCATCCCAGCAGCGTTCTACGAAACGTTACGACGCCTGCCATCGCTACGTATCTTATAGTAAGGGCGAATTGTGTGGTTATGGACACCAGTCCGCAAACGTGGTTTTGTGCCAGAAGTTCTTGGCCCACTATTCCGGTCCCTTCGTAATTCCTGACCGCCTCAGCGACGTCACGTACGTAATCTCGAGCGTCACAAGCAATGGCCGCCCGCTCTAGCAAAACACAACTGACACACGTTGCGCGCCTCAAACCGTGCCACCATCAACCATCTGAGTGACCTCACCCAGAGAGCATCGTCTGCGAACCAGGAAGTGAAAACGCTAGCTAGCGAAGATTCGACGAAGAGGAGGAAGAGACTCGACTGGCTCGCAAGCGACGCTGTTGATCCTTCGCTGAGCTACACCTCTGCATTACCCATCTTGTATATAAACGCGTTCCATCGTCACAATATATTGCTTTGATGGTGGGCCCTTAGTTAAATCTCGGCAAAACAAACACCGCATAGACAACCGGTGACGCAGCTCAAATTCACAGGCTCCCTGTCGAGTTCCACTATGGGAGCGCCAAGTTATCCAACAGGAGGTCAATTAAAATGCTCAAAAAGGCATCGCAGAGCCCTCTTCCTGTCCATGGGCGTCCCTGTAGTATTAGTTAAAAAGAAAGACAAATACGTGCCGTTTTTGCGTGGATTATCGGCTTTTAAACAAGGTCACCAAAAAGGATGTCCACCTATTTCCTCTTATCGATGATGCCCTGGACTGCATTCGTGGTGCAACCTGTTTCTTCATTAGGCCTAAGCTCTGGTTACTGGTAAAACACCGTGGACGACCTCGACTGGAAGAATACTGCCTCTGTAACGCCTGACGGTCTCTGTAAATTCAAGGTAATTCCGTTCCGCTTGTGCAATGCACCGTTTACGTTCGAGCGGATGATGGACACGCTTTTGGGCAGTTTTAAATGGTCAATCTGCGTGTGTTATCTACACGATATGATTGTGTTTTTCCCAACTTTTGAGTCTCACCTCGAGCGACTTTTCTCCATTTTCTCAGTATTTCGTGAAGCTGGGCTCTAACCTAATTCTTCGTAATGCCATATCAGTCATCGCCAAGTTCATATCCTGGTCATCTCGTTGACTAATCCTGCATCCGCCTCAATTCCGACGAAGTTCGCGCTGTCCTCGATATTTTCGTTCCGACTTGTGCCAAGGACTTGTGCAAAGTTTTGTGGGCCTATGCTCATCTTTCTGACGATTCGTCAGAAACTTCGCAGAGGTCGCACACCCCCTCACAAATCTTCTGAAGAAATGTATGCCATTTGAGTGTGCTCCTGATCAAGCCACGGCATTTTTCTGGTTAATAACACTTCTGACCACCCCACCGACTCTTGTCCACTTCGACCCGTCTACTCCAACCGATGTGTGCACTGATGCTAGTGGCTACGGTATTAGCGTGGTGTTAGCGCAGCGTCAATCCAATCATGATCGAATTCTTGCGTATGCCAGCCGGCTCCTTTCTCCTGCCGAACGCAATTACTCTATTACTGAATGCGAGTGCCTGGCGCTTGAATGGGCAGTTAGTAAATTTTGCCCCTATTTATATGGCCAGCCTTTCACCATTACCACTGACCATCACGCTCTATGCTGGCTTCCAGCTCTCAAAGACCTAACCGGGCGCCATGGTCAGTGGGCTCCGTGCTTCCAGGAATTCACATACACAGTGGTTTACAAATCCGGCCGTTTACACCGAAACGCGAACTGCCTCTCTCGGTACCACGTTGACGCTCCAGATCTCGTAACGGACGACGCGCCCATCTGTATTTCCTCGCTTTCCGCTTTAGGCGACAATGAATGTGAGCAATGGCGTGACGTGTCTACGAGATCTAATCAACTTCCTGAGTACAGGCTCTACAGAGAGTTCACTTCGAATGTTCGTCTTCATAGAGAGCATCTTATAACACCGCAACATGCACCCTGTGGGACCCGAACTACTACTCTTTGTGCCCACTTGTCTGAGCTCGACCGTACTTCAGCAAATTGAAAAATTGTTGATGATGATTGCATGATTTTTGAAAAGTTATGCGTACAATGCTGGATTATGCCGCGTATCAGAAACCCCTCGTAGAATATAAATCGACATATACAGTTGCTTTCTGATAAGAGAAACAATTATTACGTTCTGTTTTCGAAGCATGTATAGTGCCGAAATAACTACTTGTCGACGAAATATACTGCATGTGTTTTTAATGTTATCCTAAGGTATATCTTGTGCAATCTTCTTGAACGATGATCAAATGTGTGCAGGAGTCATTGCATGCTATAAGCTACTGCGCTCTAAGTAGTGGTTCTGTTGCACTCACAGCACTGTACAATACCACTTGATCGCCTAGCAGCTCAAACCTTCATATGACTCGTAGCTCGCCTGGCCTTTTTAGCTATTGCGAGTTAGTTTTAGCACACACACAAACACACAAATCCCGGCGTGGTTTTCTAACTTCTGACCTTGGGTGCTCAGGCCAGCTTAGCGCCTTGGGTGACCCTCCCTCTCACGCCTTATTATCTTCAAACTTCTTCCTGTCTCCGGGGGAAGAAGAAGAAGCCGAAAGTGTGCGAACGCTTCCACTACGGCTCCTGCTTTTTTCAACGTTTTTGCGACGCCACTTTGTGATTTCAACGTCATATTAGTGCAACGACTTCCAGAAGACACAGGGACTCTGCCGACACAATTTAGGCGCAGTGAGTGCTTGCTTCTTGCATTTTATTTCGCCTCCGCCATCGTCGCTCGCCCACCGACAGCTAGCCCTGACGAGTGTCTTCTTTGCTCTAACGTGGCGCGTGCTTGCTCGCGCGCCCCGTAGCCGCACTGTCTCGCTGAGCGATGGAGTACCAAGTGACAGGGGAAGACATTGACCCTGAAGAAATCACGCCAGATCAAGGCTGGCAGACCGCCTCGTGTCGCCGAGCAAAAAATGAAGGCTCCAAACGTGTGCCGTCATATAGTGCTTTGAAACGCAACGAGCACAAGCCCCGCAACAGAGAAAATGTGAAGAACAAGATTATTCGAGAAAGCCGAATGCCTCACCTACCAAAGAATGACATCCGCATTATCATTAGGCCCAGAGGGGGTCTTAACATCGCTAGGGTTGGCCCAACGACAATCGCTGAAGCCATTTCGACTTCGGCAAGTATCAGCCCATCGGAACAGCAAGCAGACACGCTCTGCCCCAATATTAAACAGAATATCTTAGTAGCAAGTACGCCGAAGAGAGAAAATGCTAATCGCTACGTGCGCGTTAAAGAAATCCGCATCGCTGACAAGACCTATGAAGTTAGTGCCTACGAAGCGGCACCACATTCTACATGCAAAGGTGTCATTCGAGGGATTCCTGTGCAAGACGGTTCGGCGGACGTTGATGCGAAGATTGTCAACGACCGCAATCCACTAGCTTTGGCTGCCAAGCGCATCGGAAGTACCACTGCAGTGATTGTGGCCTTTGATGGACATCGTGTGCCCAATTTTGTGCGATACGGATCGGTGCTACTTCAATGTACACTATACCGTAGACAGATAGATATTTGCTACACCTGTGGTCGGCTCGGCCATCGAGCGGACGTGTGCCCGAACCCCGGAGACGTTATCTGCAGAGGCTGCAGCGTGCCAAACCCCGAAAAGAACACCGCTGCACACCAACATGCAAGCTTTGCGGAGGAACCCACCTCACTGCCGACAGGGAATGTAAAGAACGCTACCACATTCCATACGTGGTGCGCCGACGACGATGGGAGCGAGTACACTCGACGCGACACAACAGTTACGATGCAATGAACGAGTTCAACCCAACCACTGACGACGACCAGGCCTCGAAGCTTTTTACAGATGGTCGATCCGATGGCAACCGATCCCGGTCCCGATCCCGGAGTCGTCCCAGGAACCGCACATTGCGTGTATCGAGGTCCCGGAGCCCTCGGACCCACTCCCGCAGCGCGCGAAGTGGGACCCCAACCAGATCTATATCGCGAGGCTACTCCAGGTCTCGTTCTGGTTCACGTCACGGGTCCCGTTCAGGTTCCCGGCACGGGTCACGCTCCGGCTCCCACTCAGGTTCCGGGCCTCATGCTGGTTCCAGGCCTCACCCCAGTCTCACCGGGGTCTCGCGTCAACGATCGCCTAGCCCATCGGCACCACCATCGCCAGGCAACGTCAGCAAGAATAAGCGGGGACCTCTCACTTGGGCGGACGCCGTCCGGAGAAAAGGAAACACTACATCACAGGTAGGGTCGGGTTCACTCCCAGAGCATGATACACACAACACCTCTGAGATAGCGATCTTAAAGCAGGAAAATGCGATGATGAAAGAAACAATACGCAAACTCACAGTTGCAATTGCCGAACTAAAAACTGACAGAAACGCACGCGCTGCTATGCCCCCAACCGACAACGACGACAATGCAGTCACTCCGTTGCAGCCGCAACCCGTAGGCGTTGGTAACGACGACGGCGAGAGCGCCCAAGAAACGCGCGGTCGCCCACGACCAGCCAGCTTTAAGGAAGAGTTAGACGACATTAAGAGCACGCTATCGGCGATAAAGGAAAGCCTTCGCTTTCTTGGCGAAAGCATGGCTCTCGTGCAGTCTACTCTCGCGGTACACGGTAATCGTTTGGGCCAAGTGGAGCAATATCTTGATCACGTCGTCGCCCCTGCCATTGCGCGGATAAGCCGTTGTCGCAACGTACAGCCGTGCCCAGTCCACCGCATCACGCGGACCTTATGCACCGCCGGGTGCTCAGGCCAACTCATAAATGCTTCAAGATGGCCAGGCCAATTGACGAGTTGCGAATCTGGCAATGGAACTGCAGGAGCTTCACCCACAAGAAAGCTTTCCTGCAGCAATACCTCCGTAGCCACGAAGCCAAACCTCACATCATGCTATTACAAGAGACTGTAGTACCAACCGCCACGTTTTCCGGATACCAGTGGTTGCCCGGCCCCTCGGGAGGACGCGGTATCGCCACCTTGGTCGCTAACAAGATTACCTGCACAGCGCACAGTCTCAATGTGCCCGAAATTGAGCACGTTATGGTCGAAATTCTCCCTGGAAATATATCACAACAAAGCGTATACATGCTCAATGTATACAGTAGTCCCAGCCACCATAGACAAAGATTCACACGCTTGTTCCAGAAAGCTGTCCGCCTCGCGGGGCCTAACCCGCTAGTGATTGCAGGTGATTTTAACGCTGCGCATAGCGCCTGGGGCTACACGCACGACACACCCAAAGGTAACGAGCTTTGGAAAAGTGCTAATGACATGGGCCTTATTCTCATTACGGACAAGGCCTTCCCCACTCGCACTGGTACGTCCACGCAAAGAGATACTACGCCGGATCTATGCTTCGTCAAGAATATCTCCGACGCCCACTGGTCCAACCTCGCGGTAGATCTCGGTAGTGACCACTTCATATTGGCTGTACACCTCCCCACAGTAAGCAGGAAGACCAAGTCGTACACGTGGGTCGACTGGGACCTCCTTCGTAAGACCCGCGCAGAACGACCTCCTCCCGATACCCCACCGAGCCTCGAGACGTGGACGGCCCAGCTCAAAGCTGATGTAAACAAGGCAACGAAAACTATCAGCACAGACCTTCCAACCGAAAAGATGGACAGTCGTCTCGCCCACCTACTAGAGGCCAAACAGTCTCTATTGGCCCGGTGGAAGGGCCAGCGCCTTAATCGGAGGTTACGCAAACGCATATCTCAGCTGAACAAGACCATGATGGATCACTGCCGCATCCTTTCAAAACAGCAGTGGGACGAAATTTGTAATTCGATTGATGGTCAGGTTCGAAATGGCAAAACTTGGAACTTACTCAAACACCTCCTCAATGAAACCAACACCCGCACAAATCAGCGTCATTCGATCGTGAAGATACTTCATCAGGCTAAACGAACAGTGTCACCGGAAGATGTTGTCAAGAACCTCGTGGAAAAATATCTCCCGCTCCCCACGGGCCCTGTGACCCCTCACCCTGATTACTCTGGCAGCGACAACACTAACTTAGACGCCGAGTTCTCTATTGAAGATGTGCGCCGAGCTCTCCATGAGCTCAATGGCCGCTCAGCCCCTGGCCCCGATGGCATCACCAACAAGCTCCTACGCAACCTGGACGATTCTTCCGTCACTTACCTCACTGACACTATCAACGAGATATGGAAAAAGGGTGAGGTACCCGATGCTTGGAAACTAGCTCACACGGTTCTCATACCCAAACCGGGAAAGGCGCCGAGCCTAGATAACCTACGCCCCATATCTCTCACGTCGTGCGTGGGCAAAGTGGCTGAGCACGTCGTCCTCAACAGGGTTGGTCGATACCTCGAAGATAACGACTACATCCCGCACCACATGATTGGCTTCCGACCAGGGTTATCCACTCAAGACGCCATGTTACTCCTAAAGCATCAAATTCTAGATGGCGGAAACACTCGGGACACTCGTGCAATACTCGTCTCGATTTAGAAAAGGCCTTCGATACCATAACGCACTCGTCAATCTTGAAAGCGATCGCAGCCCTCGGCCTAGGTCATCGATTTTACTACTTTATCCGCTCTTTTCTCACTCGGCGCAGAGCCGTCCTCCGCGTAGGAGACCTAGTGTCGGAAGAAGTGGAGCTCGGACAGCGGGGCACTCCTCAGGGATCCGTCCTCTCACCCACGCTCTTCAACCTCGTGATGATCGGGCTTTCCGAACGACTTTCAAAAATAGACGGGCTAAACCACACTATCTATGCGGATGATGTAACCATATGGTGCTCCACAGGGTCGGATGGCTTCATTGAGTCCGCCCTGCAAGAGGCTATCGACACCACCGAGTCTTACCTCGACCACACGGTCTCAGGTGCTCACCTGCGAAGTCGGAGCTGTTGATATATTTGCCCAAACGCCGGGGTGCCAAGCCCAAGGGTGGAAACCTCCGCGGAACGCAATATCACCCTCCACACCAGAGATGGTCGTACTATACCCAGGGTAGACACCATCAAGGTCCTCGGCATGATCATCGAGTCCCGCGGAACCAACACCCAAACAGTACACAAGCTCAGGACTAAGACTGAGAATGCCATACGACTCGTACGTAGAGTAGCCAACAGGCACCATGGCCTCAAAGAAGACAACCTGCTGCGTCTCGTACACGCGTTTGTTTTGTGCCATTTTACATACGTTGCCGCTATACACAAGTGGCTACGGGCTGAGCGCGATCAACTCAATGCGCTTATTCGCAAGGTGGTCAAACGAGCCCTTGGCCTCCCTATCACCACTCCAACGTACAAACTCCTCGAGCTTGGCGTACATAACACGCTAGAAGAGATCGCCGAAGCTCAGGAACGTGTGCAATTGACCCGACTCACTACAACCAAGGCGGGCCGCCATATTCTGCGCGAGCTCGGCTTCTTCTCCTCGAGGGCCAGGGACCCCCCCAGAGTTGACTCTAATTCCCCGTGAAATCCGCGACCTTATTACGATCGCTCCCATACCACGAAATGTACACCGAATACAACAGAGGCAGGCGCCTTGCGCGGGCGACCGCCATTCTCAAGCGCATAGACATGGAAGCGGACAACGTCTCCTTCGTGGACGCCGCTGCCTATCGCAACAACCAAGCCTTCGCCGCGGTCGCGGTATCATCCACGCAGCAGACTCTTACACAGCCACAATCCTCACCCGAAACCCCGAAGTAGCGGAGCAAGTAGCTATAGCTATAGCTATGCTCGACAGCAAACGGGAATTCATCCACAGCGACTCCAGGCCGGCCATCAAAGCCTTCGAACGCGGAGTAATCTCCGACCAGGCGTTACGTATCCTGCGCAATGCGGACCCTAGTGCCCTGAAGCACCACACTGTCATCTGGTTCCCCGCCCATCTCGGCCAGGTGCCGGGTGCCCTATCCAACCTCAACGAGATCGCCCATGATGCAGCGCGCGCACTTACCGACCGCACTGCCACAGGGCAACCTCATCTTGCTGGGTTGGATACCAATCGGGATGCACCAATTACGTACAATGAAATTACAAAGCACTTTTACTTGGAACGCCGCTTTTTTCCACCCCCACATCCGAAACTTAACCGACCACAGGCATTAACCCTACGCCTATTACAGACACAAACGTACCCAAACCTTGCCACGCTTCACGTTTATTATCCCGATGCATACCCCAGCGACACATGCCATCATGTGGACACACAGCGACACTCAACACATGCTCTGGGAGTGTAGAACAACTCCTCCCGACTCTACCTCAAGCAAGTGGGAGAGGTCCCTCAGGCTACACTTCTCGCCGACCAGCGATGGGCCGTCCAGCAGGCCACGAAGCGGCCGCCAGGTACTCCTGTCGGTCCCTACGTGGGACGACGCCGCTACGCGCTAAGCGCGTCCTGCAGGACCGAAATAAAGTTTTTCATTCCATTCCTTTTCATCCTGTCTCCCTCAGTTTTGACCTTGTTGGCTTCGAAGTGTTTGCAATGCTGGAGCGTTGCTCTTTTTGAAAGGTAGCACTGCTATTTAAACATTTGCTGTCAATTGATGTGTTGAGCGCTCCAGTCTTGCGAACTATCGAATATGCTTAAGCGATTGTTGC